>CM040243.1:125542338-126142338 GCA_022545495.1 Chrysanthemum lavandulifolium
CATTGCAAAGTTGCAATCTCTGAGGAGCATTTATAAATGCGATTTAAACCACTTGCAAACAAAATTGCAATTCGTTAGCTTATTCGCTTATATTTACTTGACAAGGGGGAGTTAAGACGAGAACCATTCCATTACTTACTCACTTTACATCTTCTCTTTTTACATGTTTTCTTAAAATTTTGTGTTAGTTTCTTTTCGGCGCTCTTTTGTTTCGAGCAAAGGGGAGAAGAGAGTAAAACTCAATTCAAACTTTTACTAATTTTAGTTTTACTTAAAATAATTTTATGTTTTGTCATCAACAAAGGGAGATTGTAATACAAATAAGCCATAAAAGCGCTTATTTATATTTTTTACAATCTTAATGTTTTGTCGATAACAAGCGTAAAATCATTTTAACGAAACAAATAAAATACGTAAATAGTTTGAGCCGATAGTTTTCTAACACACTTACGCTTTTCACATAAAACACTAAAACAAGTATAAGTAATTTTATGATTTAGTAATATATATGTACAACAACTAGTGTTTACATATTGGGCAAAAATATATACACAACCATTATATATTATATAAATGGGTAAAACTACAACCCATGGAAAATATCCATAACCCATGGTATTGACCCATACCCATTTGACTAGGTACATTGCACTCATGAGATACATTGTATCTAATAAGAAACCCATGGATCAACCCATAACCCATGACCCATGACCCATAACCAAAATACCCATGGGCAAAGAGGAGCGTCCTACGGATCCCTAGGATTACATTAGACGGATCCCTTGTGGGAGGGATCCGTGGGATCCGGGGAACAGTAAGCATTTCTCCTCTATAAATAGTGAGCCATTTCTTCCTTTTGGCTTGCATTAGTGAAAGATGCTTAACGTCCGTGTCAAAAGCATTAGTGAAGAATGCTAAAGGTGTCAAGGCGAAGGCATTAGTGAAAGATGCCTGGCGTTGTGTCAAAGGCATTAGTGAATCCATGCCTAGAATCAAATCAAGTGACATTAGGGAAGAATGCCTAGTCATATAATTGATGAGGTGCATCGTTATACATATAGTATTAGCTTATTTCCAAGGATGGTGATATCCTTGATGGTGTTGTAATAAGGAGTGGGTCTCACTGGGATTAGGTGTTGTGTTGTGTTGGGTAGTAGTTCCTCCGTAGTAATGGAACTAGCTACTTAGCCTAGTACCCAATAAAGGGTAGGCGACGTTGTGGTAGGTGGTTCACCTTGTGTGAAAGAACCCGGTGGTTAGCCTAGTACCGGAAAAAGAGGAAGCGACGTGGTGAAGGCTTCTCCGCCATAAGGAGTTGGTGTCGTAGTGATTACGAACTCTAGTAGGTGACTTCGGGGAGGAGTAGGCAAGGAAGGTGTCCTTGTAGCCGAACCACTATAAATATTTGTGTCGTGGTGATGTGCTTCTTACTCTTTATCTTTCATTACACGCTTATATATCTATCTATCAACGCCCAACATAAACAACCAAATAGATTAACATAAGTTGATCTAAATATTTTAAAATGAAGTTTTAATTAGTAAAACTATTCAACCCCTATTCTAGTTTTCCACAGCTTCCTTACAAAGGGCTGTATTTGAGAGAATGAGCATAGACCAACGACTTAGAACTCGTGAGTGACTCGAAACACAACCCATTATGCTTCCAATATAAAGACCTGATTCCTTTTGTCTTCCAAAACCTTATATTTGCTTTCAAAAACCCTTTACTTCCCTTAAAGATGGTAAGTGATTTGCGAATCGAATGGACTAGTAAGAACCAAACCAGAATTTAAACCCAAGTAGTTACTTATGAATACTTGAACTAGCAAACTAATACTTCTTCCTTGCTTTCATCTCCTAGCCAATTTCTTATGAGTGAGTAAGTGTATGCTTGAGTTTTCCATGCATTGAAATGAGGTATAAAGACTCTTTATATAGGAAAATAAAAATATGGTTTAATAGTTATTAGATGATTAAACAAAAAAAAAAGAGTGTGGCGGGGGTTTGCTTTGGCAGACGCATGCTCAACAAAAAACAAAAAAAGGAAACACAATAATGCATTCATACTAGTTCTTTTCTATTTCAAATCAAATGTATGGCTTATATATTATAAAAGGACATCTAGAACTAGCATGTAATAAAAAATATATATATATATATATAGGGAATTGTTGTGTTGGTGTTGGACTTGACAATTGTGTATTAATCTTACTACCAAAAATGAGCCTTATTATAGTAAAGAGGGGTGTTCGTTGATGGCTGCAAAAGGGAATGAGAAAGGGACCAAGTTATGGGTTGTATATTTGTTTAATGAGCTCTACATGCTTAGTTTAGTAAAAAAAAAAATAGTGAGAGTGGTGCTTGGTTTGTTAAGCGAAAGAAAGAAATAAGGAGAATGGTCAAGTCTCATCTTGTCTCCTCATGTGTCTAGCAACCAATGAATTTAGGCATTATCTAATAAAATAACTTGTTAAAGATTTAGTATAAGCATGGTTTTAAAATAAGCAATAGACACACTATAAGGAGGAGAAGTAGGATGGGCATACATATTAAAATAATATATGAGTATAAAAAAATAGTAATCGCTATTTGTGTAGTATTAGGTATTTAAAATATTTATTGTTTAGTAATTAATTACTTAGAGTAACTATACATAGTTTAGGTTCATATAATAAAAGAAATACAAAAAGTGAGAGAAAGTAATATTAAAATTTTTGTAGTACATTATGGAGTATAAGAATGCATTAAAATTAACCGTTGGGAGTATTGATTATATTTAAATCTGTTACGTTAAAACGTTTAAATGGTACGTTAAAATGGAATAACGTATGATAGAAATGTTTTACTTGACATATTAATGACATATACATAGTTATATTGGTGTTGACACGCGTATGAGCCCGTTATATTGGTATGAGAGTCACGTCACATAGTTGGTTGACGAATATCCTTCATTGTTGTATTGTTTAAATAAAAAAATTACCGCGATAGAAATGGACTTTCACAGCTCTCTCTCTTTTTAGATATCTAAAAAGAGAGAGCTCCACTTCGTGAGCAAACCGACCGTATGCGTTGCATGTGCTCTACAGTTTGCACTCCATCTTTCTTCCCCTTTTCTTTTGATTTGGAAGGCACGGCGCTGCATTTGGTTGAAAAATAAACTTTCAAAATGAATTAGTTCGTGTTTACAATTAATGACTTGGAAATTTTGTGGGTTGTTACAAGATTACCTACTCCTTATGGGAACCTGGATCCTCGAGGTTAAATTTGTGTTAGTAGCTTACGTGATAAAGGAAAGATTTGAAATTTTAATAAACTTGTTTGAAAACATGGCATTGATAAATTTGTTTAGTACCATTATAGGAAGTGGAGGGAATAACCATACATTGGTGAGATGATGTCGAGGTATGATATGTTGTTATCCATTTGTTTATACCTAAATCATGTTTAGGGTCTGGATTGACATTGAAACTAGAGTTACTTAAAGCAACATCTTCAAGTATATGCTCATCATCATCAAACGCTTCATCATGCTTTGGATCATTATCCAAATCCTCCGAATCACTAAGCTTATGTCACTCTTCTTCTATTTCATCATCCCTATCCACCTCTACTTCTTTGAAATTTCCTATATGTGCTATGCTCTTACCGTGTCTTGACTTCATCAAATGATTCCATGTGTGTGGGAGAGGTGAAGAGGAGGAGGACGATCGATGTAATAAAGCGAAAATTATAAGTGAAGAACCCGAGGTATATCATATGCGAATAGATGAGATTTCCTCGCCATTAGTCTAAGTTAATGTCCAATTGGTCGATTAAAATATCAAAGGACCGGTCGACTCGATTGGGACAACCACGAGACCATTGGTGTAAGTTTTTGTGTTCTAGGACTAAACAACCAATTTCTATACAACCAGGGGACGAGTTATGTCATTTACTTCGATTATTAAAATAGACAATTACAAAATGTATGTTGATATTTTGTGACATTAACCATTTTATTTATATTACATACATATATAATACTAGTTTTAAACCTCATGCGGCTTGGTGGCTTTGACCTAAATTGTACTGTACGAAGTTTGAATATGAGTCGAGTTTAGGAATATTCATGTATACATGTGTTATAATCCCATGTGCACATGTGTTTTAGTATAGAGGAAGTTAAGTTAATTTTATAAAAATATTATAACGATTGTTACATTTAAAAGATTATTTATTTGCAGATCTTAATAACCCGTGTTTTATCTTGTTAATTATGACTCATACATATACATAGTTTTTAGTATTATAATCAATTTACTAGTAGTAACAATAATAATAATAATACTAATAATAAATAATAATAATAGTAGTAGTAGTAGTAATAATAATAATAATAATAATAATAATAAATAATCATCAACATCAAACTTAGTTGTGTATGTGGCGATGTTGGTGATTCACTGTGATCTCCTTGATCCCGCCTCGTCCTCGCCCTGGTATCTGTGATCCAACCCTATGTTGGATTTTCGTTTTGTTTGTGTTCGTTGTCTCTTTTGTCCCTCTTTATTTATGCGTTTTGTGTTTTTTGGGTTTTCGTTTTGTCCCTCTCTTTTTTTTTATCGTCCCTTCCTATTCTATGTTGGGGTTTGATTCTCCAAATCTTGTTGTTTTCTTTTGATCCTCTTTCTTGGTGGATCCTTTTCTTCCTTTTCCTAATTGGTTTTCCTTTTCCTGGTTGTTGGTTGTTTGTTGAAGAAGGTGGTTTTGTCCTTTGGATACAAACAGTTTTCTTTCTCTTGGTGGGCCCCAGGCTTTATGACATTGCTTTTTGGATAAAAATAGCTTGCGTTTTGGATAAAAAAATTGCTTGCATTTTAGATAAAAAAAACAGGTTGCTTTCTCTTGGTGGGCCCCATGCTTTGGATAAAAATAGTTTGCATTTTGAATAGACAAAAATGCGTTTTGTTTATTTTGTTTTACGTTTTGCCCCGGTTGAGTTTGCGTTTTGAGGAGCTCCGTTTATGAAGGTTGCGTATTAAGTAGGTTGTGTGTTTTGTCTTTTTCGTCCTGCATTTTGTTCCTTGTTGTTTTAGGACATTGCGTTTTGTCCAACTTTATTTGCGGTTTGGGTTGTATTGCGAGTTGCCCCGGGTTTTGGATTGGGAATTGCGGTTTGCCTTAAAAACTAATTGCGGTTTGTATCTAAAGGTTGATTACGGTTTGAGAATGCTCTGTGGTAGGTCGAACAATTTGGTTTGCGGTTTGGGATATATTGCGGCTTGTCCGGTGTTTTGACTTGGAGTTGCGGTTTGCTTCATGTATGGCGATCATGCGTTTCCACTGTCCTTTTACGGGTTTAAGTGGTTGTGAGGACGGTAGTGGTAATGGGCTAACTAAAACCTCATTGATCACTCATCTTCGGGATCATCATTTCAATAAGGATGCGATAGCCATCACCAAACATTCTTTGACTACTAATCTCACATTTTTTGAGGCGGCTGAAGTTACGTTGAAACGCATGGGTCTCTGGTTATGTGGGGCCTGCTTTAAGACGCATACTCTCCGCTCTAAGTGCAGGAATGGATCTGACTTTGTGTCTCCTCCTGATTGTGGTGATGGTGTTGTTCGGTTCGTCTTGCTTTGATCTCACAAAAGCCAAAAGTTCCTCTTCCGCTCAGCGTGCTCATGTTGAAGATTTGGTTCGAGGAGCATTATGGTTTTGATTTACACTTACTTGACATCTTGTCTCTAAAGGGTTGCACTTTGTCAAATCCATCCTCCAAAATGCCGGTTGGGATTAGCTCGTGTTTTGAAAGGAGCCCTTGATAAGGTGATGCACACACGACGACATTTCTTTTGGGCTAGTCTGTTGGTCTTGCCTCTTTGTCTCCATAAAACCTTTTGCACGAGGAGTAACATTAAGTGTAGGTCGCGACTAAGCGCCAACGCCAAGAAGAATATATCGCTAATGCCATTTGATCTTGGGAGTGCGCTTTGGTGGCGCTTGCGACTTGTTAGAGAGATTTTAGTTGAACCCTCCCTCGCTTGGTCTAATATTGATGAGGAGAACTTGGATTTGGGTGAGCGTAATGTCAAGAAATGTAGGAGGAAGATTTGTGATGGTCATTATACCGCTGCTTTGTCGAGTTCTTTCTTCTTGTGTGTTGCTCTTTATAATGACACTACTCTTGAGGACTTAAAGGCCTAGCATCCTTCAAGTCGCCCCTCCTCGCCGGACATACCTATCGATCTTCATAACCTCGTTGCATCTCCCTGCTGTGGTTCTTGACATGATTAAGTGTTTCCCGTGGTACATCTTGTGGTCGTGATGGTTTGCGTGCCCGACACCTTTTGGATTGTTTTAGTGATCTTCTTTGTGGCTATATCTTATGAGTTAATCGATTATATCACCCAAGTGGTAAATCTTTTTCTTGATGGTAAGTGCCCTAAAGTGTTGGGCGAGTATATTGCCAGTGCTCCTCTCAAAACGCTGATCAAACCAGGTGGTGGTATCCGTCCTATTGTTGTAGGGACTGTCTAGAGGCGTTTAGTCTCCAAGGTGAGTGCTTCTATGATTGGCCATTCCTTAGATGGTTACTTGAATGATTTGCAGTTTGGAGTTGGAGTTTCTAGAGGTGGGAGGCTATTCTTCATCTTAGTAGATCGGTTTATTGAAGGCCGTGGAGATGAGTAGGTCTTTCAATATTGTTGGTGGATTTCAAAACGCCTTCATTTGGTGGATCGTGAGATTATGTTACAAGAGGTTCGCCTCCACCGTCCTACCATATCGCGTTGGGTCAAATTTTGATACTCTAGCCCCGCCGGATTATATTATGGGAACACACTCTATAGTCGCATCAAGGAGTGCAACAAGGTGATCCACTGGACCTCTCCTTTTTGCCTTGGTGCTACATCCGTTGGTGCGTAAGATTAGAGACTCCTTCATCGCTCTCTTCAAGCTTGGTACTTAGATGATGAATGCGATCATTGGAGATACATTAACCGTTGGGAAGGTTTGGAGCTTATTATAATGGATGGACCCCTTCACGGTTTGCACCTTAATGTAGACAAAGCGAGATCTTACCGCCGAAGGAAGATCCTAGAAGCGAGCTTGTGGGTGTTTTCCGCCTAATATTGCCCGACCTTCTCGTGAGGTTAAATTGTTGGGTGGACCAGGCTAGTATAGACCTTGAATTTAGTAGTGAGCTTGTTATGAAATGGGTTGCTAAAACCATTGTGCTTATGGATGTTGTTGCTAAGCTCGATGACCTCATCGTGAATTCTTTGCTCCTTGAGCTTGTCTTGGCATTTCAAGTTATATTTTTCTATCTTGCGCATGCTCCCTCGTGTCTTTGAGTGTGCTCAAATTTCATTTGATGCACTCACTCTTCTCTCTGGAGCATATTGTCCTGCTTCTAGACACAGGTTTGGTGATTGGCAATAGAGACCGCCACACTACCTTTTGATTTTGGGGTTCGGTGTATACTCGGAGAGGATGTCTTGAACTAGGGTATTATTGGGTTGACCCGGTTGGGTTGATCAACTCGGGTCAAGGTCAAGCTTCAAAAACATATGCGAACCCGACCTTGTTTAGAACTCGGTCGGGTAAATTGGGTTGGTCAACTCAGTTGGGTCAATCGGCGATCAACTCGAGTTGAGGTCGACCCAAGTATTTTACATTGTAAAAGTGTTGTTGAGTCGAGTTAGTAGGGTTCGTCGGGTCGAGGCTAAAAACATACCGAACCCGACCTTGTTTAGAACTCGGGTCGATTCGGGTCAATTCGATTGACCGAGTATATATTTGAACTCGATTGACCCGACCTGAATTGACTCGGTCGGGTTCGGGTCGGTCGGGTCGGGTCGGGTTCGTGCCTGTCGGCCGGGATGACACCTCTATCTTGAACTATGCTTTCCTTGCTTCTAGACTCCGATCAACGAGTTTACAAACTAAGCTCCTCCGATATTACGGCATTATAACTTCTCGGATCTTCCTTTGATGATGCCCTATATACTTAACGCGAAAATGGAGACCGACCTTTTGGACAACCCATATGAGATCAGCGCCCCAAACTCATGAAGAAATTGATGATATATATTTCACAGTGTTACCAAAATGGACGAATTCATCATTTGCTTATCTACTCGGCGAGATGGCTTTATGGAGATCACAAAAAGGACTACACTTAAGCGGCTTAGGGTGGTTCCGATATCCGGGTTGAGACAGACCATGAATGCTAGAACTTACCGATCTACATTATGCTACCATTAGGTGTCCCCTTTTACGTTCGGATGCCATGCTCGACATTCCAAGGTATTTCTTTGGAGACATTTATGGGCATCATGTGGTATCCTGTGATGGTATCATTGGCATTAAACATCGGCACAATATAGTGCGTGTTAATACAAGTATAAGTGATTTTATGATTTAGTAATATATATGTACAACAACTAGTGTTTACATATTGGGCAAAATATATACACAGCTAGTATATATTATATAAATGGGTAAAAACTACAACCCATAGAAAATATCCATAACCCATGGTATTTACCCATACCCTTTTGACTAGGTACATTGAACTCATGAGATACATTGTATCTAATACGAAACCCATGGATCAACCCATGACCCATGACCCATAACCAAAATACCCATGGGTAAAGAGGAGCGTCCCATGGATCCCTAGGATTACACTAGACGGATCCCTTGTGGGAGGGATCCGTGGGATCCGGGGAACAGTAATCATTTCTACTCTATAAATAGTGAGCCATTTCTTCCTTTTGGTTTGCCACTCTCACACATACTTTCCCCAAGTATTGTAACTCTCTAACCACTGATCTTAAGGGATCTTTCTATGTAGTTTGTCTTTTGTTTTGTGTGATTCTCTAGGTTCCTCTTAAAGGCGAGATCACCACTTCTTGAAGTCGAGCAAGCTCAAGTCCATGAGTTGCCATGCCCGTCATCATCAAGACAACTAAGGTTCTCTTGTTGATAGTTCTTTCTTCCTCCGTAGATGTGTTGTGTTGAAGGCATTAGTGAAGGATGCCGAAGAGTCAAGATGAAAGCATTAGTGAAGATGATTAACGTCAGTGTCAAAAGCATTAGTGAAGAATGCTAAAGGTGTCAAGGCGAAGGCATTAGTGAAAGGTGCCAAGCGTTGTGTCAAAGGCATTGGTGAAGGATGCCTAGGAATCAAATCAAGTGGCATTAGGGAATAATGCCTAGAGTGCGTATAATCGATGAGGTGCATCGTTATACATATATTAGTTTATTTCAAGGATGGTGATATCCTTGATGGTGTTGTAATAAGGGTGGGTCTCCTTGGGATTAGGTGTTATGTTGTGTTGGGTAGTAGTTCCTCTATAGTAATGGAACTAGGTACTTAGCCTAGTACCTAATAAAGGGTGGCGACATTGTGGTAGGTGTGGTTCACCTTGGTGTGAAAGAACCGGTGGTTAGCCTAGTACCCGAGAAAAAGAGTAGGCGACGTTGTGAAGGCTTCTCGCCATAAGGAGTTGGTGTGTGTAGTGATGACGAACTCTCGAGTAGGTGACTCGGGAGTGGAGTAGGGCAAGGAAGGTGTCCTTGTATCAGAACCACTATAAATACTTGTGTCGTGGTGATGTGTTTCTTACTCTTTATCTTTCATTACACGTTTATATATCTATCTATCAGCGTCCAACATAAACAACCAAATAGATTAACATAAGTTGATCTAAATGTTTTAAAATGAAGTTTTAATTGGCAAAACTATTCAACCCCCTTCTAGTTTTCCAATTGAGCATCATCTGCAATATTTGGCCTAACAATCCTCGGCCCTTGTTCTTCTCTTGTCAATGCCAAATATTCCTCAAGGTGAGGTTATCGATGTTAATGGCTTCCATGGTACTGAAAACTTGAAATATGATCGTGAGAAAAGTTTAGAAATGAAAGACTTAATATTAATCCTAATATAGCTCCCGGCGGTGGCGCCAAAAACTTGATGCGAGTTTCTTGACCAGGTCTTAATATTTATAGTGTCTCGCTATACCTATGGTCTACTAATGCACTAACGGCAAAGTGTACCGGTTGTGTGTAGTGTAGTAAATGGTAAAGCCGAGGTCATCCCAAAACTATGTGTGTCGGATAATTACTAAGTCTAATTGTCACGAGAATATTAATGGTTTGATAGGGTTTTAATTAATTAAACTACTAATGCAGAATATAAAAGCAAATAAATGGTAGAAGGAAATCAATAGAGGAATAGTGGTGCTAACCTAGTTAATCCTCCTAGCTAGTTATTTCTCGTGTACCTACTTCCAATTACTTGGTGGGGTCAAATTCGAGAGGACAACATTTGGTCAATTCGCCTAACCTATCAAGAAAGATGCCACCACAGAGAAATCGGTGCCTTGTCATAAGTCGTGTTGTTCCCGGTCCCCTAAGCCGAGTCATTAAACACCGATACATGCTAGATTCTAAATAGTGAGTGCCCGGCCGTTAGGAACTTAGACACTACACCCCTCAATTCTTAAGTTCATCCAAACGATAGGTGATCGAGTTGGTCAAATCGACAAGTAGAAAGGGTCACGAGTTGTTCATATCTTACCCTTCCGTCTCGATCCGCTCACCTAGGTCATATCTCTAGGCGATTGGCCTCTATCGCCATTCAAAACTACCGAACCGGGGTGACTACCAAAGAACTATGCATGCATACACTTAGAAATAATTGTATGGAAGTAAAGGTAAACGCAAACAAAACAATTAAGGAATCATAACTAGGCTAGCACCAAAGGTGTAGCACTCATATTAATCATGCACATCAATTCAATATTCAAAGGTACGAAATACATGAATTGAAAGTAAAAGAAATAATAAACGCTAAAGCTTATCGTAATGGTGTGACTTTTCCTTAGAAACAACTCCGTATGTTTCCTAGACCTCCTTGAGCTTTTCCCACGCTCTCAGTGTTGTGTGTGGAATGGGATGCCTTAAAATGCTAGAATAGTGGGTATTTATAGGCGTGTCCGGGTTACGGCGTAACCAATAGAGGAGTTCTGCCGTAACCTTCTATTTCTTCGTAAATGCACTAGATCCGCTAGTTACGGCGTAACCTTATAAGTGGTTACGCCGTAGTCTTCAATAAACCTTACACGTCGTAAGTGATGCAATGAGTTACGGCGTAAGTATCGCAGACATGGAACCTCTTGACCTAATGGAGTTACGTCAGAACCTTTGGGAAGAGTTACGTAGTAACCTCTTGATAAGTTGAACTTTGGGACACGCAATAGTTACGGGCGAATGTGAGAGATGAGTTACGCCGTAACTTCTTCAAAATAAGCATAATGTGATAAATCTTTAGTAATGTTGTCATTTCGCATCTCTTTAGCTCCAATGCTCGTAATTCACCGAAAGTGGAAAACAATGGAAAACAAGCGTAAATCCATATAAATGATATAAATAACGAGCATTAACGGGAAATTGACACTTAATATCTGTGGACTATTTGATGTTATCATTGTACTAGCGGATCCCAAATACAAGGGATCCGGGAACCATGAGAACGAGCACAACTATACGCATTTGAAAAACATCACTGATCATTTTCCCTCTCCCCACATAACACACAAACGACTCAAGAACTGATTTCATCCTCATAGGACTCCATACCCTCAAGTATTCCTCTCTAAGAACACCATTGTAAGTAATTACACTAACTTGCTCTAATTTCCATCATCCTCATCCTAGGGTTTATGGTTGCACAATTTCTAATCAATTAATTCAATTAGGGTTTTCAAAATTAATCATTAAAAGGGGCTTTTAACACAATTAGGATTACATTGTGTTTACAACATTGTTAATACAAATCAAAACCATAAACCCATCTCAACTAATTTTACCTAATTGGAATATTTGTGTTTCTAGGACCAATCATGCCTAAAGCCACTCAACAAGACCACCATGATACCGTCCATTATCTCACCCATTACTATCGGGAAGAGGGGCTATCAAAAACCGATCGCAAAGTTTTCAAAAAACTTGAAAAACGACTTATTCACGAAGGTCGTGTAGTCAAGGAATGTTTCCTTGAAGATACCGACACTCGTCAACTTTTTTCGGCAATCAACTTTGATTGTCTTCTTGACATCGATGAACAAATTTGCCCGGTTTTCATCTTTGAATTCTATAAAAGCATTCGGATCATTCGAAACACCGATGATAGCATTTCAATCGCCTTCATCATCAATAAACGGAACTTCACTATACCTCTCAACACATTTGCTCAAATTCTTCGCATTCCTTGTGAAGGAATTTGTATGTATTCTCAAGATTGGGCAATTAACGCTCAAAACCTTGCACTTGATTCTAAATCTATCTACAATACTCCTCTTGATGATCCCACAACCATTCGAGATACTATCTTCAAGGTTAGGACCGACCAATCCCCGTTTCAACCGAAACAAAAAGCTCATTCACCGTGATCCTTTTCAAATGTAACTTTTCGAAATGCATCCCATGTTTAGAAAATGGGAAGAAATCCTTAGGGAAAACGACATTAGCCTAGTTGGTAACAAGGATCATCCAAATGCATGTCTTGTGCAAATGATCTATTGTCTTATCCACCAAAAGCCATTTAATCTTTCCTATTACATGGTGAGGAGAATGGTCAGGGTATTCAAAGTTTCCAACATGGTACTTCCATATGGTATGCTCCTAACACGACTTTGTAAGTATGTTAGTGCATTGCAACCATCTCCTATCAACGATGATCATTTCTTTGCCGATCATGTAATGGTACCTCTTACCAAACAACCCTCTAAACGGTTCATGGTCAATGAAAGAAAACCTAAAGCTCTCTCGGACTCCTCGGAAGAAGAAGTAGAAGAAGATGAAGAAGAGGAAGACGTCGACCCCATAGCTAACATCGAACTGGAACCCTTTGATTACTATGAACAACTTCTGGATATTCCAAACGAGACCGCAGAATTCAAACAATTAAGGGGTATGATTCAAAACCTAGCTTACCACGTCACAAAGTCGAGAAAGCGGAAAAGAAAGAATTGACGAAAGAGACTATAGTATTATGATTGTCTTGATACACTTGATTTGTGTATGAATGATTATGTTTTAGCATGTTTGTTTGTGTTTTCTTGGATATTATTGTTACTACAATTATCTATGATATGTCATATGTGATAATTTGTTTACCTTGATATTTAAATTAAATGTTATATGTGTATATTGCTTAGTACAAAATCTGCATTAGCTGCTGTAAAGGTTCTGATCTGCAGATGTTGGATCCCTCGTTTTAGTCTAGACGGATCCCTTCTCTAAGGGAACCGTGACTGCAGATGAGTTATACAGATCTCCTTACATCAAAACAACTCACTAGATCACCTCACATAAGCCTAACATAAGACCTTAGAGCCAACTAAGTCTTCTTCTAACATGAGATAGCTTGACACTCACCCATGGCTCACCTAGGACTTAGTTCAAGATTCCTTTTGATTTATCAAACACATCAAAACTCACCATATTTCTGCTTCAACACTCACAAAGTGCTTTTCATTTTTTTAAAATACTTAGATGGACATATTGAACAATTTTAGGAAATTGTTTCTAGTCATGTTTGTCTCAAAACGGGTAAAAAATTAGTTTTTCAAATTCTTTTGATTTTTGAGGATTTTTCAAACTCCATCTCAAGATTACATCTGATCTCTAGGATCATTTATTATGACTTGATACCATCAAAACTCTTAGTGTCATCCTTGAACAACCATTGGTAGTCATTTAGTCTTATTTTCCTTCCATAAAAGGCAATCATTTGCTATATCATTCATTGCTCTTGATCATTCAAACACACCCTCATTTAAGATACTTAGGAGGACTGAAACACTCAAGATGGTATAGATCTTAGACCTTAGAAACATCATTTTTATCCTTTCATAGTCTGCGATAGCCGGATCCCTAGGATTAGCCTAGGCGGATCCCTCGAAAGAGGAACCGAGGATCCGGGTGATGATTATGTCAACTCTAGCCAAAACAATCATTTCAAGCTCATCTTGCTAATTTGAACACTCCACCTCATCTTTATTAAGCTCCTAGATCAGTGAAACTCTAAACTTGAATCTTGTGCATGTTAATCATCACATTTCCATGAATCTTAATGGCCTAAGTCTTAAATGCATTTACCAAATTCTTCCCTTTATAAATCATCTAGCTAGAACTCCTTAGTAATCAAACACAAACATAATTCTCAGAAATTAGAAACATCTTCCTCATTCATTTCATCATGAGAAAAGCTCCTAGTGCTAACTCATCTACCCAAGAACCACCCAAGAAACTTGCTAGGATCATACACTAAGTTTCCTCAACCGAATCATCTCCGGTTAAGTCCACCAATGCTAGGATTTCCCTTACACCAAATAAACCAATCAAACTAATTTCCAAGAGGATTGTTCCAACAAGGATATCATCACCAAACTCTACTAAACCAAACACACCCTTTTCAACCCAACCAACATCATTGGTGTCTAGAGCCACATCATTTAACGCCTCACAATCATCTCCACATTCTCACAACTTAGAGAACTTACCCCCTTTGCCATCTCATCTTCCACCACTACCAACAAATTCACTTGAAAAGGTTGTGCAACAAAACCAAAGTGTTGAATCAACACTTGCACCAATATCAATTTCTCCAATTCCCCCCAATAGTCCATTTTAGATTATGAGGAGACATCAAAGTCAACCACCCAACCACATGAAAGTTGACACTTCTTTACCTCCACCCTCAAACATTGTTGAGCCATCACTTAATGAGCCTCCACCAATTCCTCCTTTATTTAAGGATCCTCAACCCACTTCACTTGAACTCCACTTCAAGAAGCTCAAAACCATGACAAGGATTGCTATCATTGTCAACATGTTGAAAGGTTGATACATGAACTACGTGATGAGCAACGTTTCATGTTTTATCACCTCATCGAACGTTTCGAAGAGGTCAACGAACCCAAACAATCATGAGCCTCTAAACGGTGTCCTAGCCTCAAGCTCAACTTAGAACTTTTAGGAATCCCAATTTATGTTTGATCATCCTTAAGAACGTAGTTGCCTCTTGAGTTTAGATTCTTCATTAGTATTAAGTAGAAAATGTATTACATGGCTTGATCATTCTCTTAGTCTTAAGAGAGTTATTGATTATCTCTTTGTTTTATTGAATGATAACTTACTTGCCATATTTATTTGAGTATATGTTTGTTGGTTGTATACATATCTCGATCCTATATTTAGCATTGCTTGATATATCATCTCTGCTGATTAAATCTGTCCCCAGATAGACGGATCCCTCCAAAATGCCTAGACGGATCCCTCCATGTAGGGAACCGTGGGATCCGTGGTACAGAAGAAGAAAATTCTACTACCTTGAGTCTTATTTGCAGGAAATTATGCACTATACTCTTGTTTTCTAACTTTTATTTTGAAGATTTTTAAAATACACATGAAGAACTTGACACTCTAAGCTAGGGGGAGCTTCGTTTCAAACCATACATTGCAAAACCATTTGCAACTTAATCCTTATTTGGATTACGATTCATGACACCCCATTGCAACATTGCAATCTTTAAGGGGGAGCATTTTCGTCACAAGGACGAAACCATTTTCAAACAAAATTGCAATTCGTTAGCTTGTTAGTTTATATTTACTTGACGCCTCACAAAGGGATGAACTCGTCAAGGGGAGTTAAGGCGAGAACCATTCTCGCCACTTGCTCTCTTTACATTTTTTTTCTTTTACATATTTTCTTAAAACAATGTGTTAGTTTCTTTTCGGCGCTCTTTTGTTTCGACAAAAGGGGAGAAGAGAGTAAAACTCCAATTAGAACTTTTACAATTTTTAGTTTTTCCTTAAAATAATTTTATGTTTTGTCATCAACAAAAAGGGGGAGATTGTTAATACAAATAAGCCGTAAAAACGTTTATTTATATTTTACGATCTTCTAATGTTTTGTCGATAACAAACGTAAAATCATTTTAACGAAACAAATAAAATACGTAATTGTTTGAGCTAATAGTTTTCTAACACACTTACATTTTCACATAAAACACTAAAACAAGTATAAGTGATTTTATGATTTAGTAATATATATGTACAACAACTAGTGTTTACATATTGGGCAAAATATATACACAACTAGTATATATTATATAAATGGGTAAAAACTACAACCCATGGAAAATATCCATAACCCATGGTATTGACCCATACCCATTTGACTAGGTACATTGAACTCATGAGATACATTGTATCTAATAAGAAACCATGGATCAACCCATAACCCATGACCCATGACCCATAACCAAAATACCCATGGGCAAAGAGGAGCGTCTCACGGATCCCTAGGATTACACTAGACGGATCCCTTGTGGGAGGGATCCGTGGGATCCGAGGAGCGATAAGCATTTCTCCTCTATAAATAGTGAGCCATTTCTTCCTTTTGGTTTGCCACTCACACATACTTTCCCAAGTATTGTAACTCTCTAACCACCGATCCTAAGGGATCTTTCTATGTAGTTTGTCTTTTGTTTTGTGTGATTCTCTAGGTTCCTCTTAAAGGCGAGATCACCACTTCTTGAAGTCGAGCAAGCTCAAGTCCATGAGTTGCCATAAGCGTCATCATCAAGACAACTAAGGTTCTCTTGTTGATAGTTCTTTCTTCCTCCGTAGATGTGTTGTGTTGAAGGCATTAGTGAAGGATGCCGAAAGAGTCAAGACGAAAGCATTAGTGAAAGATGCTTAACGTCCGTGTCAAAAGCATTAGTGAAGAATGCTAAAGGTGTCAAGGCGAAGGCATTAGTGAAAGGTGTCAGCGTTGTGTCAAAGGCATTTGTAAAGGATGCCTAGGAATCAAATCAAGTGGCATTAGGGAAGAATGCCTGGGTCATTATAATCGATGAGGTGCATCGTTATACATATAGTATTAGTTTATTTCAAGGATGGTGATATCCTTGATGGTGTTGTAATAAGGGTGGGTCTCCTTGGGATTAGGTGTTGTGTTGTATTGGGTAGTAGTTCCTCCATAGTAATGGAACTAGGTACTTAGACTAGTACCTAATAAAGGGTAGGCGACGTTGTGGTAGGTGTGGTTCACCTTGGTGTGAAAGAACCGGTGGTTAGCCTAATCTGGGAAAAGAGTAGGCGGCGTTATGAAGGCTCCTCCGCCATAAGGAGTTGGTGTCGGTAGTGATTACGAACTCTCGAGTAGGTGACTCGGGGAGTGGAGTAGGCAAGGAAGGTGTCCTTGTGGCGAACCACTATAAATACTTGTGTCGTGGTGATGTGCTTACTCTTTCTCTTTCATTACACGTTTATATATCTATCTATCAACGTCCAACATAAACAACCAAATAGATTAACATAAGTTGATCTAAATGTTTTAAAATGAAGTTTTAATTGGCAAAACTATTCAACCCCCCCCCCTTCTAGTTTTCCACAGTGCGTGATACCCTTGGTGACATATGCTCTCGGTCTGGGATTTCGGCTCGTAAAGAGGTTGATATTGGGCTCTGCGGTGATAGGGACAAATCCTTACGTCCGGCTGATATATTGCTCTATTCTTGGGACTGTGGGCAGGATGTATATGTCGATTTGGCTGGGTTGTCTCCCTTGACACAAACTAATATGGTTGACTTCTCACCGGGTCGTGTGGCGGTTGAAGCATCGCAACGTAAACGTGTCAAGTACGAAGCTAAATGTGCGCACGTTGGATACAGGTTTCTCCCCCTCTCTTTCTCTTCCTTTGGAGAGCTTGAGAAGGATGCGGTAACCCTACTAAAGCGCATCCGAAGTTTCTCGTTGACTCGGGAGATAGGTGCATGTGCTGCTGAACATATTTTTAGTAGGATTAGCTTTTCTATAGCTAGAGGAGTGGGGGCCCAATTAGTTTCGTGGCTCCCCACTAATTTTTTGTAAATCCTATGATTTTCTAATAATAATAATAATAATAATAATAATAATAATAATAATAATAATAATAATAATAATAATAATAATAATAATACAGACATTGGATATGGGTTCACCCTTTCTCATTTTCCTCCTTAGGAGAACTTGAGGTCGACGCGGTGACCTTACTTAAGCGGATCCGGAAGTTCTCTATAACTCAAGACATTGGGCCTGTGCTGCTCATATCTTGATGGGATTAGTTTTGCCATTCTAGAAGGTGTGGGAGCCAGTTGTTTGAGGCTCCCACTAATTCTTGTTTCTAATGAAAGTGATGTTTTATAAAAAAAAATAAAATATAATAATAATAATAATAATAATAATAATAATAATAATAATAATAATAATAATAATAAAAGTTGTTTTTTAAGGTTAAAGCAATGAGATATTTGGTAATTTATAAAAAAAATATAAAAGTTGCTAATTTTACATTTAAGTATATATAGTTGAATTTAAGACTAGCCTATATTTGGACTTGATTGTAAATTATATTAATAAATTAGAATATAACGTTATTTTACACGTAAGTTCAAAAGTAAGAAAAGAAAAAGAAAATTAAACTCACAAGGCTCTGCTTATTGTCAGTTTTTTTCTTCATCAATCTTTTAAACCAAAATTATCAAAAGTTTGACTAAATGAATTCAATTTTAATTATTAGTGAACGAGCATGCTCAATTTTAACCCGTGATTAACTCATTAGTATTATATGATTTTCAATAATGCAAAAAATAATAAATTTTGGGCCCAAGAAATTGGGGGCCTCGTTGTCCACCTTTTTATATTTCACGTGTTTTAGCATGATATCATATTTTAATAGAGAATACTTTGATTTTGGTTTTGCAATAACTTTGGTCCGTTTGTTTGAGACTTGTTGTTGTCGCCTTGTTCTGATTTGGATTGATAGGATTGAGACTCCATCTAGCAATGAGTTTGCACTATGAGATACTCCATTTTTAGTTAGATTATCGACTTTAGTTTATTTTACATTTGACAAACTCTCAATATTCTTCTTGCAACATTGTGAGTTTGAAAGAGGATGTTAGATAATAAAGGTCAAGCCCGTTAGGTTTGGCCCGCTTAGTTTCTAGGGTTAGGTTAGTTTATTTTGTATATAATGTTTTGTAATCTTCATTACTTAGTCAATCGATTAATATAATTGTTCGGTATTCCATTTGATTTCTACAATAACAACAATCCACCATGTTCAAACAACATAATCCTCTTTACTTTAACTATATAGCATCCATTAATAGATCAAACAAACTATCTTAAACAACAAATATACCGGATCAAAACTACAATTCAAGTCAAATAGATCTTTTACAAGTACAAAAGCGATCAACACAAGTTCAAGATCATTAAACCAAGATCCAAAAACCGAACAAAATAAAGTGCACAGCAAAACCAAAAGGGAAAATGGTCTAAAAAGGCATCCAACTTGCCACTTTTTCTTTTGTAGGCATCAAACTTTTAATTTTCCTATTGTAGCATTCATCTTTCTTAATTTTCCTATTGTAGGCACATGGCGCAAAAATGTGAGGTGACAATAGGAAAATTAAGGATGTTGGATGCCTACGAATATAAAGATTAAGTAAGTTGGATGCATACAATAGGATGATTAAAAAAATTTGGATGCTACAAATAGGAAAATTAAGAAAGTAGAATGCTACAATAGGAAAATTAAAATTTTGATGCCTACAAAAGGAAAAAGTGGCAAGTTGGATGCCTTTTTAGACCATTTTCCCAAACCAAAAAGATAATTGAAGTGAAAAACATTTGTTGATTAGTACTAGATTATGGAAAAATACAAGCTTGAGATGGCTTTGAGATAGAATACCATTTAAAACATACAGAAAACTATCTAATACAACATAAGTGTATGGGAAAACACTAATTCTTAGCCTAGAATTATCCTCTCAATAGAGCATAACCACTACAACATTTGTCACAATCGAGAGATCATTTCGTCTTTTTGGTATGGACATGTCCTTATCGCCAAATAATCCTCTCTAATCACTAATCGCGAATACTTTTGGCGACGACATTGTAAGGCTTTTGGCGACAACATGTGAGGCCTACCAGTTTTCTGGTTAATTTTCAGATTTTCCAAAAATTTTCTGAAAAAAGCTACCTGTTATAACCTATTCCAGAACTTGTTTCACCCAACACAAAGCGTGCCAATGCGCTACAACACAACAAAGTCAACCTTATATTATATAACTAAAAAGTCGCCAAATTGCTCAAAACATAACCATAACCCTAAAATATCCTCGAACACATAAACATTCGCAAACACATAAAATCCATAGAAATATACGCAAACACGATATAATCCGCAAAACACAAAAACTTTATTCAACAAACCTACTCCCTATCCCATTATCTTCACCATCATCGCTTCTATCATCATTCCCGCTTCGATCATCACTTACATCATCATTCTCGCTTCCATCATCATTCTCGTTTCCATCATCGCTTCCATCATCATTCCCACTTCCATCATAGCTTCCATCATCATTCCCACTTCCATCATCGCTCCCATCATCATTCCCGCTCAATGACAGGTCGTTATCGAGAGTGCTACATTCTCCAATTACAGGTCTCGTAATTATCTTTGGATAGAAAGTCACAACTCTTGCAGGTCGGGCTTTATCTTAGGATCGCGTTTCTTCTCAAGATTCTTGAACATTTCTACAAGTTCTTGCTTCTCGAGATATAGTAATTGAAGATTCATAATAACTATGGATAGCAAACTTGCACAGTAAGCACTTGAGGATGAACTTGGATTGCAACTCAAGCCCACATTTGGTGCAATCACCGTCGATTTTAGTTCTCGCGACAAATGACACATGATGCTCGTGATCTTCAGTATTACGTACATCACCAAACTTCATATTAATAAACTTATAAACAAGATCGTCATGGGAAGAATTAACACCTTGTTCTGACTTGAGTATTAATTGGGCACAATCAGAATCTATAGACTGGGAACACTCGGAACAATGATAGAACCACTTTATAGGATCAAGATCCTCCTCACAAATGTCACAAAAGTATCGATCCTTATAGTTCTCAACCGGGGTGTAATTTAGCTTCAACGGGTGCTAGTCATACTTATGCCTGATTGTCTTGGGCAAAAACAGAGCACGCGATATATGCAGAAAGTAATCAGAAACGCCATAAGAAAATTCACCTTCTTTAATGACGTAACGACATGCACCGCATGCTTCATTCGGTGAGACTCAAAGTTTTTCCGTAGGAACATCCATTCGGATGTACTTCATGTTTTATGTGACATGGCCTATATGCACAATGAATATCAATTTCGCCATATTCATCGAGATGTATGCAAACCCATTGCAAGGTAAACCACAAATTTTGCAAGAAAAGCAGAGAACAACTACGGCGAAGAACATATTCGCTCCTCCCGAGATTTACCAAGCGAGATTTTGGGCGCAACACACACCACTCATGGGAATAAATTTGGAACACTCAAGCATTATCTTGTGAGCATTTGTAAATTTGCATGCTTGTAACCGCCTCACACATCCATTGCATATAGTTTAACCTCTTCATTGGGTCATGAAGAGGAACAGTTAACTCCAAATGTATCATAATCGCTTTGGTTATGAATCAACACTAGAGGATGTTTATGACTGAAATGTTTGATGTAGCAATTTTCATTTGTACTTTCATCAAAATATAAAGAAGAATGCTGTTTTGGAATGTGGTGTGGTAAAATGTTGTATGATTCATCAGAGAATGGGCAATAAGACAAATATCTTGCTTTCTGAGTTGACATTTTTTTTTGTTTTTGTATTCGTGTTCGTCTGAATATTACACAATTAAACCCATATAGTCATGCTTTATATATATATAGGATAAAGATCAAATAAAAAGACAAATATCCGTAAAAAGATAAAAAAAAATTTCAAAAAAAGTTCTCGAAAAATTCTCAAAAAATTCCACAAGATCGGGTATGATGGTGCATGAAAAGTTGTGAAAAACTTTTTTCTAAAAGTGGATATTATTTAGAAAAAATTATGAAAAATACGTTTTAGCATTAAATCATTTTTTGTGCATCAAAATTGGTTTTTGACCCAACTTCTTTTGACTTTTTTCATCAAAATAACATTCAGATCTAACTAAAACAAGTTGAAAATTTTGTGCATCAAAATTCGTTTTTGTGCATAAAAAAAGCGTATCAAAACTCAAAATTATAAAAATGTTTTCACAAAGTTTTATGCACCAACATACCCAATCTTGTGGAATGTTTTTGGAATTTTGAGAAATTTTATAAAAAAAAAATCTTTTTTTTTTTTACGGATATTTGTCTTTTTATTTTAACTTTACCTATTATATATATATATATATATATATATATATATATATATATATATATATATATATATATATATATATATATATATATATATATATGAGACTAAAGACTAAATACATATCGAATACTTCCTCCGTCTCAAAATATAAGTCGGGTTTGACTTTTGACTGAACTTTGACTTTAAATATTTTCGTTTGTATTATATAACACGATGAAAATTATACCAAATGAAAATACATTTAAACACAATCCATTTATATATTTTGCATCCAAGATTATATAATACAAACAAAATTATTTAAGGTCAAAGTTTTCAAAAAGTTCAACCTGACTTATAATTTAATCAGGTAATAATAAAATAGCTTAAGGTTTACGTACCATGTAAGAGTTGTCTATGTTTTATTGCACAATCTACGTGGACATAAAACATGCATTTACTGCATTTGTAAAGCCAATATTCTTCATATATTTCCTTTCTACAAATCCTGCATTCACAATCATATACTATCCAGGAAGGAATAAGAAAGAGTGAGCATGTGTGAACGATGAGATTTAACTAGTAACTTTTTCGGAAGGGAAAGACAATCACAGTTGATTGTAAAGTTAAGACAAATGGAACAATGATAGAAACCCCCTTTATGTTCTGTCCCACATGCAAAACATTTTCCTAACATAGGGTAATTTGACACAGAGACTAAAGGGTGTGGGTAGCCAGGGTGACGGATCGTCTTTTGCTCCACAAAGGTAGCACAGCCTAGGTCGATTTTATAACTGCACCTAGCGCAACCATAATACATGCCATGTTGATATTCTGTGTGACAACAATTGCACCTCCACTTAGCTGTCCTTTTTTTTAGGATAAGAATATGAGCAGGGTGGTCTGGGGATTGTAAGGTTGTGGATAGTTCGGCACAGAACTTGTGGAGCGAATAGTTGCAAGACATGTTGTTTCACTTGTAGTAATATCGGTGGTACCAATCGATTTGTTGGCCACACCTGTCACATGTACACTTAAACTTTTGCATTGTGATCAAATCGTTGTCTTCAAAATCATCATCGTCTTCTACATAGCCTTGATGCATAAAGTGCAAATCTATGAGTTTGAGTGGGTGCTCGTGTTGGATCTCTTCGAGTTGTGCCTCCTTGAACTCCATAAATAAGCTCAGGCCTGGGCAGAAATTGAAAATGAGGCTGACGAGTTTATTATCGAAAAACATAAAATATCATTTACCTAAAAAAATGTCGCACTAATCTAGCGTTATTTAATATAAATTATAGATTGATTTAAAAAAATTTGCACAAAATCTTGTAGATTAGGCCCTAGAAAATATATGCTAAACTAAATGTGTACACGTCGCCAAAAATACATCGTTAGTGCATTATACCGATCATTTGTTGAAAATCGAAAGAATAATAATCATTACACCTTACACATGTAAATATAAGGGCATCCACTATGGTAGTTTCATCAAAAGGTCTAAAACCTATATAAAGCTTTATCTTTCATTTTAACCATAGTGGTTATTTGTTTTACAGACACGTATGGCGTGCCGTTCGTATTCTCGAACCTATTCATAATTTAATCGACATGTTATTATGAATCGTTTGAAGAGTTGTAAAGGTTTATCATAGTGAGCATAGGTTTATAACATCAAAAGTTTATAATTTAATGATTATGGACATGAAAACTTCACCATCGTGGATCTTCTAATAACTAAAGTGAACTACAAAAGATAATTTACAAAATGGACAATTAAAAAGGTACGTTGCCATGTTGTGACGTATTTTGTGACATTAGCCATTTATTTACTATTTACATACATATATAATATTAGTTTTAAACCCGCACACACACGTTTTGGTTTTGACATAAGTTGCACTAACAAAATTTGGACATAATTAAATCTAGTAAATATTCGTGTACATATATAAATAATCCCATGCTTACATGGTGTTTTAGTATAAACATAAGTTAATTTACTTTTATAATAATATTATAATGATCGTTACATTGAAAAAATTATATGTATTTGCATATTTCAATAACACGTGTTTTAGTTTGATAATTATGCAATGTACACAGAGTTTTAGTATTATAATCAACTTCTTAATAATAATAATAATAATAATAATAATAATAATAAATAAAAATAAAAATATTTTGTTTTTAAGTTTAAACCACATGGAATATTTTTAATTTACAAAAGTTATAAAAATTGAGAATTTTATATTTAAGTCCATAAAAATGATTTTAGAATTAGCCCATTTTAAAGTGTTCGTCTTAATTGTAAATTATATTAATCAGTTGGAATATAACTTATTTTCTAGTTAACCTCAAAAGTAAAAAGAGCAAAAAATAAAAAACAAATAAATAAATAATAATAATGGGGTTATGCTCATAAGACTATGCGTATTTTCAGTTTGATCAAAAGCAACCAAATCGATTCAATTTTATTTTTCTATTAGTAAATGAGAGTGCATAATGGGGCCTCGGTTGTCGTCCACCATGTTATATCTCACATTTATGTATGACATCCCTTAGCAAATTATAAATTTAAAATGACCAAGTATATATATATATATATATATATATATATATATATATATATATATAGGATATATATAGGTATAATATAATATAAAAGTGTAAAGAAATTAAAAAGTGGTGAGACCAAAACCACGCATTTGAGATGCAACGACTTGCATTAGGCGATTCTATTCATATAGATGCAACATCTTGAGTTTCGAAAGTTAATTTGATGTATAGATGGTGCAAATTGATTTTCATGATTTCGACGCGTGTAGAGAACAAAAACAAGAGAAATCATGAAATGCATCTAATATCGTATATGCATCGATTAAAAGCTGAAAACACACTATGGTGCGTTATAATGCATCTAAGATTATAGGGATGCATCTAATTTAGGTTGGTGCCTCCGGTTTGCGGTTATAGTTCTTCTTATTACTTCTTATTTTAAGTAATCTTCTTATTTGATCTTAACTCTATATATATATATATATATATATATATATATATATATATATATATATATATATATATATATATATATATATATATATATATATATATATATATATATATATATATATATATATTTTGAGCAGCAGAAATATATAAAAAATAGCTACTAGTAAGGCACTAGAAGCTAAAAAGTATCAATACAAATCTAGAAATAAACAATGCTACACAATCTAGATTCCTCCCGAGGCTTTAACTGCGAGGACTGCAAAAAGAATGAAAAAACTCTTGCCAACTACAGATAACCAAGACAAGATAAAAATCCCCACCCACGAAGGCCAAGCCACCGGTTTTCACTCCGCAGTGTTTTTGATGTAGTCCCAAACAAGCCCGGGAAAGTTACAATAAGAAAAGACATATCAACAAAAGATCAGGATAATCTTGATTTGCTCGATACTCGAAAGCGAAAAGCAATTCACAACATCAACCATCACGTAAGCGCAAACAATCTTCATACGATAGGCTCCCCCAAGAAGATTATATAAACACTATACAGATTAAAGTTTGTGATGTAAATAGAAAATATACATCTTATGTGTTTAAACTGGAATAGGTTTAGCAAAAAAAATTAATCTATGTCATTTAGACTTGTAAAATTTTTTTCATTTAGATATTATTGACTACAATAAACATCATAACTAAATACGAAAATAGTCAAATCTGATCATCATAAATAAAAATAGAACACAATACTTGCAATTAATGAATAAATTAGTACGTACCTTGGTAACAAAATAAGGTTATATAAATGAAAATATTTAAATATGTATGGTTTTGCATGTGATTTGTAACATCCTTATATAGTAGAGTAAAAACCACCTTTAACTGGTATAACTTGTTCAGCAAAAAAATAAATAAATAAATAAATAAATAAATAAACATTCGAACACTACTATACTTTGCTTCATAGATGAAGAAAGAATGATGCTTTTCTTCTGCTTCTTACATAACTTTTTAATTATCAAACACACGCAATCTAGAAAAACCACTTAATACAACATATGAAAGACCATCTGATAAAACATAAGTTTATGGAAAACCTAATCCTTAGCCTGCAAATCTCCTCTTGATCAAGAGAGCATAAGTCTGCCAAACACATAACGATAAATACCAAACAACAAACTCTTTAAACCCTTGATATCGAGTTCTCAAATACAAACAAGTCACCATATCGGTCTTTTTCAACAATACATAGATACCATAAACAAACTCAAACCCGGATACAGCGCGTATCACCAACCAAATCTAACAATCGAAGGGTAGCGTAAAATAACAAATGCGGCGACAAAGAGGCAAAAAAACACTCTTTACTCGGGGCTTTTGAACAACCCATACTAAATCCTATATATAATAATCAGAAACACAAACACAAATAGAATGAGGAACTAAGAATTGAAAGAATAAATCTTATCATTTGCCCGCATTTCAATTCCTAGAACAGATCAACTTTCTTCTTCATCATGTCTTGCTTCCACTTCGGTATTTTGTAGAATGCCTCTTTTGTCACTCCAAGAACTGCCTCAAATTCTTCAGCAGAGTATTTCCCAGCGGGGTTATGATACTCGAATGAAGTAAGTAACACGAAACAATTAACTAATAACGATTTGTATTAATAAACGTATTTGGTTTACAACTATGTTTTTGTACAATATCTGATTGCTAATAACCGAAACTATCTATCGCTATATATACTAATTGAAACGGTACTTTGAAGCATTGTATCCCTTCCTGAAACGTTGTGTCGATTGGGATTTGTCCGTTTCACCCAATATAACCGTTGTTTGCAGTTATCAGGTTTGATATAACCTGTTTGGTCCTTGTGTCTTCCGTAATGTACATGTAGCCCCTCGTTCTTTTACTTAAACTATAATGAGCGCCTAGTCTTTGAGCCATGACTCAAGATTAGTCCAACAATCACCCCCCTAATCTTGATCATGCTCTAGTAGCTCCTTCATACTTCATGCTTCGTCTTTTGAAATTGTAGAAGGTCCTTGTCTTTATACTTTGGCCTTTTGCTCATTCTTTGCTTGACCTCTTTGTCTTGAATGTCTTCACGTCTCTTGTATTCTTTGATCATTTGTGTCGTCTCTCTTCGTTGATTTCCACCGCTTTCTTTGGTCGCTCTCTAACTACACTTATTCCATCACCGGCCTCTATGCCTTTTACATAACCTCTTCTTAGCCTGCGATAACTTCCATCCTTGAATCTGGTGGGATCCTAGTCTTCATAGCTTCCTTGCTATCTTCTTCCACTGCCTTGGCTTTCACTAGCATCGCTTGCTTAGGTTCATGTACTAAACTTGGAATCTCCTTTGCAGTCTCACAATAACTATCCAGCACCTCATAAAGTTCTCTAGTCTCTATGTCAATTTTTCTTGGAAATCTTAAACTATTGATAGCCTCTCGAATCTCCTTTAGACATTCTACACTTGTCATCTCATTCTTCATCTTGTTTTCAAATGAACTTTCTCGTTCATGCATCTTCTTCTCGAACTCTAGCTCTCTCTTTCTGAACTTCTCCTCGAGTTCTTGTTTCTTTTCTTCAAAGTCATGAAGCATTTCATGCTTCCATAACTCCAGTTTACTTTTTAAGCGAGTCTTAATTTCTGACCTTAAGTCTTCTAATCTTTCATTTGGGATTTCATTCTTCTCAATGATAATTCCCTTCCACCTTGGTTCTTCTTCTGAAGATGCCTGTTCTAGTTCATCCTTATCAGTCATAGTTGCCATCAACAATGTAGGTTCGTTGTCTTCTTCTACAATGTTTGTCTCTTCTTCTTTATCCTTCTCTGGACAATTGATGAGTGTCTAAATACTCATCATTTTTGTACCAATTAAACTACAAAAACATCTGAAAACACTCAGAAATGCATCAAAATGATAAAATATCACAAATAAGTGTTTTATGTGTTTTAAATGCAAAAATATCAAAATCGGTGAAAAAGCATTATCAAGTTTGCATAATTGGCGCTTTAGTCCCCAAGTTTCAAAAGTTGTCAAAAGCGGTCCTGGTAAACCTAAATAAAGAAAAATATCATTTTAAGTCCCTAGGGATTCTTAAGTTGTCAAAATTGGTCCTTGAGATTTAAAATTGCAAAATTACAATTTAAGTCCCTAAACTTTGAAAAATGTCAAGTTTGGTCCTTTGAAAATGTCAAAAATAGTCCTTGCACTATTGAAACTTGTCAAAAGTGACCCTTGTGTGAAATTTGAGAAAATTACAGGTTTGGTCCCTCTAGTTTGGCAGAATTGCAAAACAAGTCCTTGTCATTTAAACCTAAGCCTAGCCTTGTCAAAACCATTTTTGACCCCTGTCATTACCCATTTGACCCCCCCTGTCATTACCCTATTTTGAACCCTTGGTCAAAATCCAGTCAAACAATACCACTTACCCGCCCACACCTGTACACCTTTCTTCCCCACTTGATCAGGCCCTCTCCCATCACCCTCACCTTTTCCCTTCCCCCTCATCATCATCTCTACCCACCTTTCCCACCACAATAAATGCCACCCCCCCCTAGTTGCTAAATTCAGAGCCTACAGTCAAAAACTACTTTTCCATAAAACTCACCTGATGGCCATTATGCGCTCAAGTGATCCGATGGACAAGATATCAGTGGGAATCATTCAGAGGACGGTGAAAGCTTTTGGATATAAAAAGAAGAGAGGCAAGAGAATAAGGCGTTATAGTTTTATTTCATATGTATGTCGTATTTTATTTTATGTCTTTAATTAAGCTTTAAAGCTGTAATCTTTGGTTTCATTGTATCAAATTAAGTTGTTCAAGTGTATTCAAACTATTATCAAGTATCAATTCAAGTTTTTATTCACATTTCATATTTTATGCTTACTGTTGCAAATTTCCATTTCAAAATCTCATACCCAAGCTTCAAATAGCTTATTTCTCAGTTTAAACAAGCTTACATAAGCTTAATATAGCTTTTTGTAAGCTTGGAATTCAGTTTCAAACATATTTGGTTTGTGGTCAACAAAAGTCAACTGTGAGAAGATTTTGGTTAAGCAAGTATGGAAATGGACATGGGTTGATGCAGAGTGGATTTGGGTTGGATTAGCTTAGGATAGTGTAGTGTGGGTTCGGTTTAAGCTACAAGATAATTTGAGACGATTGTGAGTGTTTCTCATTTCATTTTTTAGTCGGTTTGCGGTTTGTGTTTGTACTTGAACCTGTGGTCATTAAATAATTTAGACATGTTTAATTAGTAGTAATTAGGATGTTAGAGTTAGTTTAATTGGTGGAATGAGTTAAATCAGTGATTTGCTTAGTTTGAATTTTCAAAACAATTTCTACATCAGTGTTTGGATCAGTAGCATTATTTGAGTTTAAGCTGTTGTTTGTGCTTGATACCTGTTCACTCAGTCTTAATATAGTCCACTTGAGTCATTTGGTCAGTCATACTATCTGTCACGGTCACCAAAGTCAAAATCAAACCTTAACACCTTTAAGTTCATATACATTGTAGTTTTCATAAATCAAAAGCTTGTTCAGTGTTTAGAATACATAGATTTAGCCTTATTCAGTTCCATTTCATCATATTACAACATTCTCAGTCCATAAAATTGAATCAAAACTCATAAAAGTCAAAGTTCTCATAACTGTCAAAAAGTCTAAAAGTGAAAATCTAGTTTTCAGCCCACATAGGATGATTTTTCATTGACTCAGTTTTTGGTCAATTCAAGTGAAACTTAGGACGTTAAAAGTTCAGCTGGTTAAGTTTCTTATAAGGATTTTTGCATAATTTTAGTAATTTTGTAAAAGCTTCAAATAAACTTGTCAAACAGGGCTTATATGCCCCTTATAAAAACTCGATCAAAGTGAGTTTTCTCGACTATTGCAGAGGCTTGTCAAAAGCTCCTCGAGCTTCTCTTGGTCTAATTTTTGGTTTAAAGGTTCCTAGCCAGGTCTACTTTAGATCCCTACATCTGGTTTTGAGTTTGGCTTATTTGAGCAGCTTATTCTTAGGTTGCAAAGTGATACTCAAAATCTGTTTTGGCATAAGTGCTCAGATAATCAAATCATAAGCAGTTTGTAATTTAGAGGTTAAGGATAGTTGTAATTTGTTGTTTTAGAGTACTTTTAGCTTATTATAGCTTCTGTGAAGGTTTGGTGCTCAGTTTGAACCTTGTGCTTATTCCAAGTGCTTATTACATAAGCACTTGCATTCTGATCTCATTTTCTTACACACAAGCCCATGTTTTTCTATTTTCTTAGATTCAATATATTAAATTAGACTTTTCCTGAATTTTCACATTTTCTAGGTCGGTTTACTATTTTTCCTTAATTAAAAGCAGTTTTAAGTCATTTTAATTAGTTTTTATTGCAATTAAATCGGAAAAAGTTCAAAAATTAATTTTCATTTTTCTTAGGTTAAGATAAATATAAAAAGTAAAAAATTATTTTCAGATTTTCATAGTTTAATTTGTAATTTTAGTAATTTAATTAGTTTTAAATAGTTTAAAATTCATAAAAATAGAAAATAATCGAAAAATACAAAAATAGTTTTGAAAATTCTCTTTTGTTATTTTAGATTTTTCCAAGTCATAATTTCATTTTTCTAGCTTTATTTCATATTTTCTTGTATTTTAGGGTATTATTAAATAATTAAAATTAGTTTTTAATTAATAATAATTAGATAAATAGTTATAAAAATAATTTTCTTTTTCTTAAAACTTTCTCTTATCATTAGGATTGTAAAAATATCATTTTCATATTTTTAGGGTAAATATTGCTCTAGTTTCACATTTTCTTTAGTACGTCACGTAGTTTGTAATTTAAGTTTAATAAAAGAAAAATCAAAAACATCATTTTACAAATAGTGATAGCGTTTATTTAATATAGTTAATCTTTTTAATTTCCTTTAATTTGCATTTAAGCCCCTGTAATTTGTAAACTCTTTCTTAGGGTATAATCAATCAAACCCTTTCTCATTCAAATTCTCCGATCACTCACGTTTGACTATTCTCGCACATTTCGTTGGGACTTAACGACTGGGAAACACTATACTCTCCGATCTTCATTGCATTTTGTGTCCGAACTGTTTTAAGTTTCTTACGGTTTGCCATTCACAGTGGCTAGCTTGCGTGAGATAACCAGCGGTTTAGCACGGATCAAATTACAGCCTTGCTTGGGGCTGTGCTAATTGTCTTCGCTTAGCAGATTAGTGATTTGAATATTCACTCCTTGTTCATACCATCTATCTATATCTATATATATTTTCTTATAAAAAATCCAAAACCCAAAAACGACTTAAAACGTATAAAACACAAAAATATTTTCCTTTTGTTTCTATATATGTATCAAAAGATAAAAATACAAAAGATTTGTCGTTTTCTTTAATAATAACAACATAAAGATTACCACTGCAAACCAAGGCGTGTACTACCTAGCTGGGAGTACGACCATAATAAGTTCTCGAACCAAAGATTTAAAACTTGCCTTTGTGTCCTTGTGGTGGTGTACCTTTTCAAAAAGCCATTCATCTTGTGATTATTGGTTTAAGTTCTTTGTTGTTTTGCCTCGATCTTGTTTTAATTGGATTTGTTGTTATATCTACTTGTCGAACGGAAAACCCAAAAGATTCTTACACCCCATTTTCACCATTTTCATAATTCCTTTCCTTAACTACGAGATCTCTTAGAGTTAACTCTGAATGTATCGCGCACTCGCTCTTCTAGGTGCGTAAGCCCATTTCGTGAGCTTGTCGGGATTCCAAGAAGGCGTGTCCGTGAGGCTTCTGCTCCATTAGTCGGATCGAGATCCGGACTGCTCACTACTTCCGTCATCATGGCGGAAGAACGTCTATGTGTGAGCTTCCGAGGCACCCATCGGCGGGTATGGAGATGCTATTGTTATCCGACCATTGTGGTGAAAATTTTGAACTCAAAGCAGGTTCTTGAATCTTGTAACCTCAAGTCGGTTCTATGGTTTTGAGAGGATGATCCTCATGCTCATATTCGATGGTTTAACAAGATTGCATCTACCATCAAGTATAAGAATGTCCTACGAGATCTTGTCAAGCTTCTTACATTCCCATTTTCCTCGAGGGCAAGCCGGATTGGCTTGAAAAACAACCCCTAAATCAATCGAAACATGGGAAGACTGGTGAAGAAATTTGTGAGCGAGTTTTATCCACCTTCCAAAACCACGAGTCTTAAAAATGAAATCATCAAGTTCACACAAAAGTTTGATGAACCCTTCAGTGAATCGTGGGATCGTGAAATCATCATGTCCTCACCACGGTTTCTCCGAGTTGATGCAACTCGATACTTTCTATAATGGAGTGAGTCAATCGATCAAGATTCTCTCAATTCCTCCATTGGAGGAAATTTCTTGAGTAAAGCGTAAAAGAAGCTTTAACAATAATTGAAAATAAGTCTAAAGTCCGACCGCACGAAGCAAACCGGTTGTTTCCCAAGTCGGTGTTGGTCCTTCTTCTTCATCACCGTGAGTCAATCTAGCACCGATGCTAAGATTGACAAACTCATGAAGCTATTCAAGCTTTGGTTCTCTCCAACCAAAAGAAAGTCTCTTTTCCACAAACTTCACCTCCTGAAGTTAAGAAAGTGGAAGTTTGTGTTACTTGTGGTGGCCCCATGCCTATTACGATTGTATGGCCACCGATGGTAACCCTTTGAAGCAAATCTTGTGGGCGGGATTCCCAATTCAGAGGCAACCAATATCGTGCTCCTATGGACCCGAACCACCGTCCTAACCACTACCTGGACCACCGGTTTCAACCAAAACCAAAACCGTAATCAACATCGAATAGACCAAACCAAGGTTTTCAAAACCAAGGTAATTTCGATCAAAACAACGGTTTTCAAAATCAAAGCTTCCAACACCAAGGAAATTTTAACAGAAACCAAGGTCGTGGAAATTTCAACCACAGGTACTTTCATGGAAATAATCAAGGAATTTTCAAAATCAAGGCCCTAATCCTAACAATAGAGGCGAATTTTCTGTGCAAAATCAAGCCATTGTTCCAACTGGACCATCATCGATGAGTTGTTGAAGCAATTCATGAAATCCAGGAGGAAATGAATATGTTGTTGGTCACCGATTTACGACATTAAGAAGTCTTTAAATGATCGACCCTCGGGCTCGGTACTTTACCTAGCAACACGATCGCTAATCAGGGGCGATGCAAAGGCGATCACAACCGAAGTGGTACTTCATATGATGGACTGCTATTCCTACTACTCTTCTTCTTCTCTCCAGAAGGTAGTGAAAAGTGAACTGAGGCGACAAAGGACAAGGAACTTCCTACTAATAGCGGAAGTACCGAAGACCATCCATCCTCGGGTTGTCCGAAACCCAATACCAAACACAGAGTTGTTTTGAACCTCCGGTTGGTAACCCCAATCAAAACTTCTATTCCTTACCCTCACGTTTACATGAGCAAAGCTCATGAAAAAGCAAGTCATCGGATGGAAAAATTCTTTCAAATTTTCTAAGAACTTCATTTTGACATAAGCTTTGCGGATGCTATCATCTTGATGCCCAAGTTTGCATCAACTCTCAAACACATGTTAAGCAATAAGGAAAAGCATTTGAAATGGCTAAAACTCCTTTGAGCGAGAACTTTCGTGATTACATTAAAAAGCTTCGAGAAGCTTGGAGATCTGGAAAATTTCTTCTCCTTGTGTTTTTCGAGGATGATTGAATGCTTTGCCCTTGCCGATCTTGGTGCAAGCATCAATCGATGCCTTATTCGATATGGAAGAAACTTTCTCTTCGAACTTGTTCCTACCGCATGACTCTTGAGCTTGCGGATCGATCTATATCGCGTCCTCTTGGCATCGCCGAGGATGTATTCGTGAAAGTAGGAAAGTTCCATTTTCCGGTGACTTTGTGGTTGTTGATTTTGATCTTGATCCTCGGGTTCCCTCATTGTTGGGCGAGGATTCACGAGAACGGCCGTGCTCTCATTGATGTATTTGAGCAAGAAATCACGTTACGTGTGGGTAATGAAGCGTACCTTTAACCTTGATCAAACTTGAGGTACTCCTCAAATTATGATCTTGAATCGATTTAATTGATATTGCTTGAGGAGTACTCTCAAGAGTTTCTTGGTTATCTTCATAATTACGTGAGTGGGGATTCCACCACATCTTCTCAACCAATCATTGCCGACTCTTCCCCCTCTCACTCCATTTGAGGGAGGTGACTTCCTACGGAAGAGATCGATGAATTTCTTGCTATCGATGAATCAATTCCGCTGGAATTGATGGTGTTTATGATTCGGAGGAGATATCCTTTATCTTGAGCAATTGCTTAATGAAGATCCATTACCTTCACTCCTCAGAAGAGATCACGATTGAGGAAATCAAATCGGTACAAACATCTCTTGATGAATTTCCGAGGTTGAACTTAAGGACCTACCTCCTCATCTCGAGTATGCATTCTTGGAGGTGATGATAAATTACCGTCATAATTGCTAAAGACTTAGCGAGGAGGAGAAGGCGCTCTCATAAAGGTCTTGAAGTCACACAAGCAAGCAATTGCTTGAAACTCTCCGACATTAAGGGTATCAACCACAGTTTTGTACTCACAAAATCTTAATGGAGGATGACTTCAAACCAGCGATCCAACATCGAGAGAAGGTGAATCCTAAGATTCATGAGGTTATCAAACAAGAGGTTCTCAAACTTCTTGATGCGGTTTGATTTACCCGATCTCGATAGTCCTTGTGTTAGCCCAATTCAACGTGTTCCAAAAAGGGTGGCATTCTTGTTGTCACAATGAAGAAAGCGAGTTAATTCCAACTCGATTGGTTACGGGATGGCGTGTGTGTATTGACTATCGCAAGTTAAGCGAAGCCACCCGTAAAGACCATTTCCTCTACCCTTCATGGATCGGATGCTTGAGAGATTAGCAGGAGCGACTACTATTGTTTCCTTGATGGTTTCTCGAGTTACTTGATTCCCATTGATCCGCTGGATCAAGAAAAGACCACATTCACGCCCATACGGAACTTTTGCCTACTGGACGTATGCCTTTTGGCCTCTGTAATGCTCCCGCACGTTCCAGCGATGTATGATGGCAATTTTCCACGACATGATCGGGAAACTATGGAGGTGTTTATGGATGACTTCTCGGTCATTGGGGACTCATTTCGAGACATGTCTCTCCCATTTAGATAAAATGCTCAAAAGGTGTGAAGACACCAATCTTTGTCTAAATTGGGAGAAGAGTAACTTTATGGTCAAAGAAGGCATAGTCCTTGGCCATAAGATTTCAAAAGCAGGATTGAGGTAGATAGAGCAAAGTTGATGTTATTGCTAAATTGCCTCATCCTACTACCGTCAAAGGTATTAGGAGTTTTCTAGGTCATGCCGGGTTTTATCGTAGATTCATACAAGATTTCTCTAAAATCGCTCGACCTATGACCCATCTTCTTGAAAAAGATGCTCCTTTTATCTTCTCTCCGAGTGCATCAAGCTTTTGAAACACTAAAGAAAAACACGGGCACCCATTCTAGTTGCCCCATTGGGATTTACCCTTTGAGCTCATGTGCGATGCAAGTGATTTTGCTATCGGTTCGGTCTTGGGGCAACGAAAAACCAAGCATTTTCAGCCTATCCACTACGCGCAAGACTATGGTCAAGCTCAAACCCATTACACCACTACGAGAAAAGAATTATTAGGCGTGGTGTATGCGTTTGAAAAGTTTCGACCATACCTTATATTGACCAAATGCGTGGTGTATCACGGATCACTCGGCTCTCAAATATCTCTTTGCAAAACAAGATGCAAAGCCGAGATTGCTCCGTTGGGTTCTCCTCTGCAAGAATTTGATATCATTATACGTGATAAAAAGGAGCCGAGAACACAGGTGGCGATCATCTATCCGTCTAGAAAACCCTCACCAGGATGTGTTTGAGAAAAAGGAAATAAATGAAACATTTCCTCTCGAAACACTCAATGTGGTTTCTTTTCGTGGAGACTCTTCTACCCCATGGTTTCTTGACTTTGCAAATTACCATGCGGGTAACTTTGTGGTGAAAGGATGTCGTCCCAACAGAAAAATAAATTCTTTAAAGATGTGAAACATTACTTCTGGGACGACCCCTACTTGTTCAAAATTTGTGCGGATCAAGTCATCCGGCGATGTGTGTATGGTCAGGAAGCCAATGATATTCTCAAGGCTTGCCATTCTGGGCCTACTGGGGGATATCATAGCCCCAACTACACCGCCAAGAAGGTGTTTGATTCCGGATTCTATTGGCCCACTATCTACAAGGATGCCCATGAGTTTGTCAAAACATGTGACGCTTGTCAACGTCACGGGAATATCTCACAAAGAAATGAAATGCCGCAAAACGCCATTCAAGTGTGTGAGATTTTTGACATCTGGGGCATTGATTTTATGGGGCCGTTTCCTTCTTCTCGCGGTAATAAGTACATACTCGTGGCCGTTGACTATTTTTCAAAATGGGTTGAAGCTAAGGCTTTGCCTACCAACGATGCCCGAGTTGTTGTGAAATTCTTAAAATCTCTTTTTGCTAGGTTTGGAACTCCACGAGCTATAATCGGTGATCGTAGTACGCATTTTGCAATGACCAATTTGATAGAGTCATGCAAAAGTATGGTGTAACTCACCGTCTCTCGCATACCACCCCGAACAAGTGGGCAAGTGGAAGTTTCCAACCGGGATTAAAAGAATTACGGAAAGGACGGTTGGCAAAACCGTGCCTTTTGGTCGGATAAGCTAGATGGCGCACTTTGGGCCTTCCGTGCGACTTACAAAACACCCATGGTGTACTCCATACAAGCTTGTGTACGGAAGGCGTGTCATCTGCCGGTTGAGCTTGAGCACAAGGCATCTTGGGCCTTGAAGCATGCCAACCGATATTCATCTGTTGGTGATCACGGAAAGTTCAAATGAATGAACTAAATGAACTCCGTGATCAAGCATACGAGAACTCTTTGATCTATAAAGAAAAGACAAAGAAGATTCATGACTCAAAATCAAAAACCGCGTTTTCAGCGTCGGTGTCGAGTCCTTCTTTTCAACTCAAGATTAAAGATTTTCTCGGAAAACTAAAATCACTGGTGCGGACCATTCACCATCACTAAAGTATTCCCATATGGAACCATTGAGTTATCTCAACCCGATGGTCCAAACTTTAAAGTGAATGGTCATCGGTTGAAGCATTACTTTGGAGAGGACATTCCTCATGATTGTCCGGATCTACAAACTTTCCCATGAACCAATGAATGCGGGATCGAGTCAAGCTAGCGACTCGGGAATCAAAAACGATAGCTAAACATGGGTTTCACCGTGTGTACCACCCCTAGTGTGGGGAGTTGCCCCATGTTGTATATATATAAGTTTGAAAAAAAAAAAAAAAAAAAAATCTTGCTAAATAATGGCGTAGTATTTCCCTTTTACGTTCTATGTTTGGCATAACCGCGGTACTTTGAATATTGAGGGCAATATTCATTTCTAGTGTGGGGGAATTCTCACGAATTTTATCATGTATTTATACCTTTAATTCCCCATTTTTGCCAATTTTTTTTTTTTTAGTAAGTGTTTGCACTTACTCATCTTATAGTTATCGATCCGCCTTGTCTAATAAACAAAAGGATTGGCTAATCCATGAGCAAACGGCTCTTAGTAAAGATATCTCAAATCGTTGACGGCTTGCAATTTGCCCAAAATTGTATGGTGTTATTCACCATATCTTTAATTAGTGAAGAGTTGGCTAGCCCGCAAGTTTATGGCTTGTGGTAAAGGCGATGGAAAAACCATAATTGGTAATCGACTCACCAAAGATAATATTGATAATTTATCTAAGAGTTGGCTAGTCCGAAGCAAAGCGACACGGTAAAGACAAATCAAATCCGTTGGAAGGCGGTGATTTGCTCAAAATCATTTGGTTATCGGTGTACCAAGGTTCTTACTTGAGCTGAAACATTTGGCTACTCGAGTAATGGCTTTTGGTAAAGAGATGAAATCCATTAATTTTTCTCAAAACATTGCTAGGGACTAGCAATATCTTAGTGTGGGGATTGATGAGTGTCTAAATACTCATCGTTTTTGTACCAATTAAGCTGCAAAAACATCCGAAAACACTCGAAATACATCAAAATGATAAAATATCACAAATAAGTGTTTTATGTGTTTTAAATGCAAAAATATCAAAATCGGTGAAAAGCGTATCAAGTTTGCATAATTGGCTTTAGTCCCCCAAGTTTCAAAAGTTGTCAAAAACAGTCCCTGGTAAACCTAAATAAAGAAAATATCATTTTAAGTCCCTAGGGATTCTTAAGTTGTCAAAATTGTTCCTTGAGATTTAAAATTGCAAAATTACAATTTAAGTCCCTAAACTTTGAAAAATGTCAAGTTTGGTCCTTTGAAAATTTGAAAATGTCAAAAATAGTCCTTGCACTACTGAAACTTTTCAAAAGTGACCCTTGTGTGAAATTTGAGAAAATTACAGGTTTGGTCCCTCTAGTTTGGCAGAATTGCAAAACAAGTCCTTGTCATTTAAACTAAGCCTAACCTTGTCAAAACCATTTTGACCCTCGCCATTACCATTTGACCCCTGTCATTACCTATTTTGAACCCTTGGTCAAAATCCGGTCAAACAATACCACTTACCCGCCCACACTTTGCACACTGCTTTCTTCCCACTGATCGGGCCCTCTCCCATCACCTACCTTTTCCTTCCCCTCATCATCATCTCTACCCACCTTTCCCACCACAATAAATGCCACCCCCTAGTTGCTAAATTCAAAGCCTACGGTCAAAAACTACTTTTCATAAAACTCACGCTGATGGCCATTATGCACTCAAGTGATCCAGTGGACAAGATATCAAGTGGGAATCATTCAGAGGATAGGTGGAAAGCTTTTTGGATATAAAAAAGAGAAGAGAGGCAAGAGAATAAGGCAGTACTTAGTTTTTATTTCATATGTATGTCGTATTTTATTTTTATGTCTTTAATTAAGCTTTAAACTGTAATCTTTGGTTTCATTGTATCAAATTAAGTTGTTCAAGTGTATTCAAACTATTATCAAGTATCAATTCAAGTTTTTATTCACATTTCATATTTTATGCTTACTGTTGCAAATTTCCATTTCAAAATCTCATACCCAAGCTTCAAATAGCTTATTTCTCAGTTTAAACAAGCTTACATAAGCTTAATATAGCTTTTGTAAGCTTGGAATTGATTCAAACATATTTGGTTTGTGGTCAACAAAAGTCAAGCTGTGAGAAGATTTTGGTTAAGCAAGTATGGAAATGGACATGGGGCGATCAGAGTGGATTTGGGTTGGATTAGCTTAGGATAGTGTAGTGTGGGTTCGGTTTAAGCTACAAGATAAAATTTGGAGACGGTTGTGAGTGTTTCTCATTTTCATTTTTTAGTCGGTTTGCGGTTTTGTGTTTGTACTTGAACCTGTGGTCATTAAATAATTTAGACATGTTTAATTAGTAGTAATTAGGATGTTAGAGTTAGTTTAATTGGTGGAATGAGTTAAATCGTTGATTTGCTTAGTTTGAATTTTCAAAACAATTTCTACATCGGTGTTTGGATCGGTAGCATTGTTTGAGTTTAAAGTCATTGTTTGTGCTTGATACTGTTCACTCGGTCTTAATATAGTCCACTTGAGTCATTTGGTCGATCATCTTGTCTGTCACGATCACCAAAAGTCAAAATCGAACCTTAACACCTTTAAGTTCATATACATTGTAGTTTCATAAATCAAAAGCTTGTTCGGTGTTTAGAATACATAGATTTAGCCTTATTAGGTTCCATTTCATCATATTACATCATTCTCAGTCCATAAATTTGAATCAAAACTCATAAAAGTCAAAGTTCTCATAACTGTCAAAAAGTCTAAAAGTGAAAATCTAGTTTTCAGCCCACATAGGATGATTTTTCATTGACTCGGTTTTTGGTCAATTCAAGTGAAACTTAGGACTTTAAAAGCTCAGCTGGTTAAGTTTCTTATAAGGATTTTTGCATAATTTTAGTAATTTTGTAAAAGCTTCAAATAAGCTTGTCAAACAGGCTTATATGCCCTTATAAAACTCGATCAAAGTGAGTTTTCGACTATTGCAAGGCTTGTCAAAAGCTCCTCAGAGCTTCTCTTGGTATAATTTTTGGTTTAAAGGTTCCTAGCCAGGTCTACTTTAGATCCCTACATCTGGTTTTGAGTTTGGCTTATTTGAGCAGCTTATTCTTAGGTTGCAAAGTAATACTCAAAATCTGTTTTGGCATAAGTGCTCAGATAATCAAATCATAAGCAGTTTGTAATTTAGAGGTTAAGGATAGTTGTAATTTGTTGTTTTAGAGTACTTTTAGCTTATTATAGCTTCTGTGAAGGTTTGGTGCTCAGTTTGAACCTTGTGCTTATTCCAAGTGCTTATTACATAAGCACTTGCATTGCAATCTCATTTTCTTACACACAAGCCCATGTTTTTCTATTTTTCTTAGATTCAATATATTAAATTAGACTTTTCCTAAATTTTTCACATTTTTCTAGGTCAGTTTACTATTTTTCCTTAATTAAAACAGTTTTTAAGTCATTTTAATTAGTTTTTATTGCAATTAAATCAGAAAAAGTTCAAAAATTAATTTTCATTTTCTTAGGTTAAGATAAATATAAAAAGTAAAAATTATTTTTCAGATTTTCATAGTTTAATTTGTAATTTTAGTAATTTAATTAGTTTTAAATAGTTTAAAATTCATAAAAAATAGAAAATAATCGAGAAAAATACAAAAATAGTTTTGAAAATTCTCTTTTGTTATTTTAGATTTTTCCAAGTCATAATTTCATTTTTCTAGCTTTATTTCATATTTTCTTGTATTTTAGGGTATTATTAAATAATTAAAATTAGTGTTTAATTAATAATAATTAGATAAATAGTTAGAAAAATAATTTTCTTTTTCTTAAAACTTTCTCTTATCATTAGGATTGTAAAAATATCATTTTCATATTTTAGGGTTAATATTGCTCTAGTTTCACATTTTCTTTAGTACGTCAAGTAGTTTGTAATTTAAGTTTAATAAAAGAAAAATCAAAAACATCATTTTACAAATAGTGATAGCGTTTATTTAATATAGTTAATCTTTTTAATTTCCTTTAATTTGCATTTAAGCCCCTGTAATTTGTAAACTCTTTCTTAGGGTATAATCAATCAAACCCTTTTCTCATTCAAATTCTCTCGATCACTACACGTTTGACTATTCTCGCACAGCTCGTTGGGACTTAACGACCTGGGGAAACACTATACTCTCTTGATCTTCATTGCATTTTGTGTCTGAACTGTTTTAAGTTTCTTACGGTTAGCCATTCACAAGTGGCTAGCTTGCGTGAGATAACTTGACGGTTTAGCACGGATCAACAATTTCTAGCAATATGTCCAAATTCATGGCAATTATAACATTCTACACCTCGTTTTCCTTTCTTGAAGCGGTTTGGATCTCTATAGTCTTTCTTTCTCCAATCACGATCATCTCCATCCTTGATTCTAACATTTGTTGCCTTTTCGTCACACCAATTGTCTTGAGACGAATTAGCTCTTCCTTGTTCACGGTTCTTAAAACCTTTCCCATGACTTGACTTGTTGTCATGTTTTGTGAGCAATAACCTATCCTGATCGTCACTAGGGCTTCCGTTAAAGAGGTTTACTCTTTCCTCAAAGGCTTTTAGCCTTTAAATTGTCTCATCTAGGGTTGTGTTTTCTAGATCAGAAAATTGTTCTATGGCTGCTACAATCTGTATAAATCTCTTCGGTACGAAACTTAGAAGTTTTCGTACTAGAGTTGCCTGATCAAATGTTGATCCTAAGCCACTAGCCCTTGTAACAATACTATTGAGCTTTGCCGAGAAAGCATCAATATTATCATCTTCTTTCATACTCAACATCTCAAATTCCGTTTTGAGAGTTTGTAGCTGTGCTTTTTGCACTCTATCTACACCTATGTGCCTAGTTTGTAGTGCTTCCCAAATTTCTTTTGCACTCTTACAACTAGCTACTTATAAAATTATATCCTCTGGTAATGCCTGGTAAAGATATGCAGTTGTAGCCATATTTTTCTTTATATCCAGTTCATCATTACCCTTAGGTTCTATTATTTCCCAAAGCCCGTTTGCCCTTAGTATGGTTTTATCATGAGCCCATCTTGTGTAGTTTGTAGGTTTTAAAACAGGACATTGAAATTGGGTAAATGATGTAACCTCCTTGTGAATTACGATTTCTTTGTTTTTATCTCATGACATTGTGCCTAAAAACTATTCCTAATTCTAGTAGGAATCTAGGAAATCTTATAACTTCAACTAGGAATCAAAAGCAAAATTTCTAATCTTATCTATGTATAATAAGACTAAAAATTATAAAAATTCATATTTTAGTTTAGAATATAAAACCCGAATTTTGCGATTCCTCCACGGTATGATTTTCTATCCTTGTTGCTTTTCGGATCCCGCAAGAACACCGAAATGTGTTCTTTCCCTTCCTGGTACAACCAACCAAATGCACCCCTTGGTGTCTTCTTCCTTTTTTTATTTCATTCGAACCGGAAAGTAAAGAAAAATCTTTCCCTTGTTTTTCTTTTCCGAAGCAGTAACCACAATTGTTCCTCTTCCTTCTCTTTCCTTTTCGAACCACTAAAAAACACCAAACCAATGTTTTGTTTCTTTCTGCCCTTCTTTGAAACAACCCAAAACAAAACCCCGAACAACTTCCAATTTGTTGTCCTTTTTTCGAAATCAGCAAACACAAAGGTGTCAATCCTTTTGTTTTTTTTCGAAACTAATAAACACCAAAAGTGTTCTTCTTGCTTTTCTTTTCGAACCAGCATGCACCAACAAAGGGTTCTACCCTTTATCTCCTCGAACCAGTAAACACCAACAAAGGGTTCTTCTCTTGTGTTTTTTTTTCTCCAACAAAACAAACACGCCCTTGGTGTTCTTCTTCTTCCTTGTACAATCAACCAAACACTCCTTGGTGTCTCCTTTTTTCTTTTTGTTCGAACCAGAAATCAAAGAGCCAATTCTTTCCCTTTGTTTTTTTTGTGTGTTTTTTTTCAGCAGTAAACAACAAAAAAAATGTTCCCCTTTCTTCTTTCTTTTTCGAACCAGTAAAAACACCAAACCTGTGTTTCTTGTTTTCTTCTGTCTTCGTACCAGCACAGAAACAAAACCACCAGTACTTTTTCTTTCGCCCTTAATCTCTTCGCCAAGGAACAACAGTTCCTTCTTCGTTCTGCACGAATCAAGCGGCGATTCTTTGTGTTGTTTGCAAAAAAACAATTCGACCCCAACTTCTTCTTCCTTCCTTGATCTTCTTTCTCGATGAAACGAACCAAGCTCTGATGCCAATTTGTTGCCCAGCGGGGTTATGATACTCGAATGAATTAAGTAACACGAAACAATTAACTAATAACGATTTGTATTAATAAACGTATTTGGTTGACAACTATGTTTTTGTACAATATCATTGCTAATAACCGAAACTATCTATCCCTATATATACTAATTGAAACGGTACTTTGAAGCATTGTAAACGAAAGTAACAAATATACTAATTGAAACAACATTCGGTTAATCAAAGCAAGAAGTAGAAAACACTCAAACAATGGAATAAATTTAATTAAAAAAACAAACCTCTCTTCTCTTAAAGTCAATTCCTGTAACTGGATTCTCAGACTTAGCCTTAAGTTGTTCATAACTGAAAGTGCTTTGTTCTTTGTTCTAAAAAAAAAAAAAAAAAAAAAAAAAAAAAAAAAACCTTAAAGTGCTTTGACTATCTATACTTTCACATTCGTTTTCATATGTTGTTGATTTTGGTGCTGACTCTTCACCATTTGTTTCTTGAATCTGCTCAGTTGTTTTCGTTTTAACTTCTGAACCTTCATTACTAGCATGAAAATTAATCTGCAACTGGATTTCATATACCGTATATAACAATTGGTGTGATCATTTTGTTGCGTGGAGTAACAGTTGAAGTTTATATGCACAACTTGTTTGCAAATCGATATTCTAGGTCGCATAGAAATTTTTTATCTTGTTGTAAGTACGATGACGTCTGGAATCAGATTTAACAAAGGTAGAGTCGTATATGAGGGTGAGGTGTGCTCTCGCACAGGGCCTCCAAGTTCTAGGGGCCTCAAAACGTTTATATGATATGTATATATATTTTACAAAAGTGACTTCATGTATTTGATTTAAACTGTTGCGTTGAAAAAAGCTAGTTGGGACACTTTAAAAACAATTATTTCTATTTTATCTTTTAAGAAAATTATTAACTTTCAATTTTAGGCCTCGTTTTTGTCTTTAAACTTAATTCTGCACAGTGCCTCCGTAAACTCAGAGACGACACTGAACAAAGGACCAAAGCCATAAGATACGACTGGAACTCCAAAGAAAATAACAGATAATACGTTTAATCATGTGTTGGTTATTGAGTAATTTTACCAAACAATTGTGTTTTTCATTTTTAGACGTCAACAGTTGAAAATGTAGAACAATCATCCTTGAAATCTTGTTATGATTATTTGACTAGTTTAAGCAGAAAAAAATGAACTTTAAAACTTTGTTGCGTATTCAAATCACATAGTTTATTTCTAAAACAATTTAGAGCAAACACCCCCTCACTCGTCTGCAGATTTTGGGTTTACAATTTAATTAACCTTATTTCAGCTTTGATTATGATCTACACCAATAATGTTGGAGAAACTGGTAGAACTTCCAAATCCATCATGATCAAAGAGTGACAATCACGCTTTAAAAGTACTCATATTTGTGAGATCACAGTAATCTGAGAGTCGTGTAAACACTATCAGATTGAAGTATTTCGGTGGTTCTACTGAAATCTCAAATCGGATAAAACTCAGATTTGAACTTGAGAATATGTTTTTGTATGTTATGAACAGAACCAGAATACGAAATATATGACCAAAGCGGTTTCGGTTACAAGCTGCTATCGGGGCGCCCCGGACCCCGTCATTCGGGCTTCGCCCCGAATAATAATCATAATAACGTCATACAAGTGTGCACTCCGCCCCACTGTGACAACTCGTAAATTCCTCGATGCGTCGTAATTAGAAACATCGATTAGAGCGATCGTTTGATTTAAGTTGAGATACGAGTTGTGTTATATATCGTTTTATTGGAAAAATTATTTTAAAAGCAATGGCGTAACTCCGTGTCACGAATCCTTCGTTTTCTAGTCAAAACGAGCCCGAACCTATTATAACGAAAATTTTATAAAGTTTCATCTAGGGTCCCTCGTGATAGTTACCTAAACGCCCTTACACTTTCAAATTTACAAGAATGGTCCTTGCTGGTACTATATAAACCCCGCACCCCACCCTTTCTCCCATTTCTCACTTTCTCACTCTCTCTCTACAAATACACACACTAAATAATTCTCTCTCTCTCTAATTTTTCCGGCGACCACCTAGGGTTCCGGCGCCGTCACCGGAATCCGGCCAACTTCCGGCCACCTCCTACATCAACACCGCCTACCCCATCTTGTAGATCGGGTTATGGTGGTTCTATTTCTGCAAACGATGCACCCCCAATCCTTTTCACGCCCCCTAAATCTAACTTATTAGATTCGGAGGGTTAGGGTTTTATGGGTAAACGAGTTTCAAAGATCTCTAGAGTGGTTTGGTCACGAGTGGTACTCGTGAAAGACAACACCAACTCTTGTGCACCTCTCTTCTCTCTCGGTAAACCAAATGCACCATATTATTATTGTTATTTTCTTTCCTGTTTTTATATAAAACGTATACTTAATGTGTGTTAGGAATTAGAAATTCCAGGTATTAAAGAGTCGGTCACCTCAAGTATATGTAATCGTTAGAAAGCTCGTAGTCGTAGTTCTTTTAAGTTAAGTAGTATTTAGTTAAGTAACACCGTGAGAGGACAGACGGGTCTTTACCCTTGTATGCACGATCCACACCCAATGTGTGGCGATTTATGTAAGACTATAAATACTCTCTACCTCCCAGGTAGAGAGTTGGAGCTCATAATAATATCTTTCACTTTCTCACTAAGTTCCCTAAACCTCTAACTTTCTCTCTAGAATTCCACTTATCGCCACCTTGTTGTTATGGTTTGATGTGTATGTGAAAACTAATATCCTACAATTGGTATCAAGAACCATGGTTAGATCATACCTTGCACATCTTTGGATTTCTAGTGGTTTTAGATGGTTTTGAGTTTGAAAAAGTTTAGTGGTTTTGCATCACTTGGTTGATTTCTTGTGTTAAAGCTTGGATTTTGTTAGTACTTTTATGTTTAGAATCATCACAAGTGTTTAGGTTTTCATTTGGTAGCTTGAATCATCTTGGTTGGGTTGTTTTGGATTAAAAGTGATGTTTATGTGGTTCCTCTTGGTAGCGACTTGATATCTGGTTTATTTCTTCAGAGCGACTTGCTTCACAATTTTGTAGCGAGTTACGACTTTGGAGCTAGCGACTTAGACCTAGCGATTAACGGTACAAGTAGTGGACTCTCCACTACGGTGGCGACAGTGGTAGCGACTTGGTGCAGAGCGAGTTGCTCTTTAGCGACTTGTATCTCTAGCTACTTGAGTAGCTAATTGCTACCAAAATTTTGCTAGCGACTTGAGGCTTAGCGAGTTACTATAGCGACTTGCTTTTGTCTAGCGACTTGGAGCAGCTAGCGACTTAGTCTTTGTGCTAATTAAGTTCTAGCGACTTAGTGCATTATCTTCTAGCGACTTAGTGCATTATCTTAGCGACTTGAGTGATTGTTTACGGTTTTCTCTTGATTTAGTAAAATCCGTGAAAGAATCTATTTCGGTTTAATCATAGAGTTATAAAATCCGTATAATCATTAACATGTCTACCAACGTCCCTACTATCATCTCCACTTTGTCGAGGATGTACAAGCGGTGGCTCGAGATACTCGTCCACCCATGCTTGATGAGCCGACTACGATTCACGGGCTCAGCGAATCAGATTGTATTGCCTTGGAAAGGAAAATGGTGTCAACAATCTCAAATCCATTGATGAAGGACCATATCGAGTTGAGGCGACTAGAGACATACTTGATACTAATGAAGATGGTACTCACATTTACGGAATGGATGAGACCTAAGATGTATGATGAGCTTGATGATAAGGATAAAAGAGATTCGATGCGAGATATCGGGGCTTCAAACATTGTTCTTCAAGGTCTTCCTAAAGACATCTACAAGGCGATCAATCATAACAACGATGCAAAGGCGGTTTGGGATAATGTTAAGATGCTTCTCGGGTTGAGAATTAACTATGGAAGGCAGAGAATCGACTCTATGACGAATTTGAGCACTTCAAGATGAAACCGGATGAGAATGTCTATGAGTACTATGAGATTTCATAAGTTAGTGAATGACATGAGGAACATCGAATGACTATGCCTAACATTGGTGAACTCAAAATTTGTGAACAACATGAATCCCGAATGGCACAAGTTTGTCACCGTTGTGAAGCTCACTAAAGGATTGAAGAATACAAACTATGAGCAACTCTATGCCTTCCTCCTTGAGAATGAGAGACATGCTATGTTTGAAAAATTGATTCTCAATCGGTTCAAAACCAACCGAGGAGAGACAAGCTCGTCTAATGACTCAACGACTTTCTACTTAAACATCGGAATCACAACCAAAGCATCACAAGTCATACCCTTGGGTAATGGTAATCACAAACTCATTCACGATCCTATGTTCAAACAAGGCGATCTTTGATGCTCACGTGGGTAACTTCATTAATCAAATAGCTCTTCTCATTAGTCAAAACATGAATTCTCTCCCTGAACCAACAACAACCTCGAGCGCATCTAACCCACACAATCAAGCCCTTTGTTAAAGATGGAAGGATCGTGGTGCAACCGATTCGGGAAAAGCAGTATGATCGGGGAAGAGGTGGAGCGGGAGAGGTTATGTTGGCAACGTAATCGAGGAAGAAATGGTAACCAAGGTCAAGCTAAGCCAATCAAATGTTATAAGCGTGGTGGTGAAGGACACATTGCAAGGAGCGCACATCTCCAGCGTCCACGAATCGCCGATTACTTGAGAGATAAGATCTTTCTTGGCACAAGCTCGGGACAATGGTCTTTGCTTTGGATGAAGAGGAATTCTTTGTTTCTTCTTGAGGGCAATGCCAAGACCTATGATGCGAGATGTGGATGAGCGACCTATTCAAGAGATAGGTCACAATCATCGAATGCCTTTCAAGTCGCCGACCGTGATGCATACGACTACGATGTAGATGATGGACCTCATCGCACACACAATTTTTATGGCTAGCATTTCTCCAATGGTTTCTCCCAAGATCTCTTCTTCACCACAAGTGGCCCATCCAAGGACAAACTCATCTCGAGGTATTAAAACTATACGATGATGCCGATGTACAGCGGATGCATGACAAAGTACAATCAAGCGAAACTTTTGAATCAAATGTTGAAAATATGGGTAATAACAATATTGTCCCATACGATCAATACGTGAAACAAAGTGAAAGTGAAGTTGTACCAAGTGATGCATCTTCTGCGATCAACAATGACTATGTCTTTGATGAATACACCGCATGTGCTCTGATGATTCCGTAATTTACGAACTAAATGCCTATAAGGGCGTGTTGCTATTTATGAAAACGTGCAAAATTTGTGTTGACCACTCGTGAGCGAAATGGATGACCAAGTGAGTACGATAATTAGAAAAAGTAAGTTTAGAGAAGAAGTATTGAAACAAGAATTACATTCCTTGCAAGAAAAACTTTCTAAAGCATTAAGCAAAAACAAGAACTTCAAGAAAATGTGAAAATGCTTAAGCAAGAATTTAATGCAAAGGAATCAAAATTCTTGAGAGATTTTCTAATCGAAAACTTTGAAAAACAAACTTGAAAACAAGTTGTACATACAAGGAAACACCATTGATTGCTCACATGGTCACCAAACATCGAGTCTTAAGCGATAAGCATAGCATTCCCTTGTTGAGGAACCAAATCCGGAGGTAATTAAAAAGGCTAGAAATGCTCATAAGGTGCTTTATGATGGTAATGAAATCCTTAAGCCTAGGCGAAACCTAGTTGCGTTGAGTGCCTTGAGGAAGATAAGAAATCAAATGAAATCACTAGGAAAAGATGAATAAGAAACAAAATGATCCCAAATGCAAAGAAAAACATAATTATCACTCCTCATGATTACAAGAAGGAAAAGCGGATTTCCTTGAACAAGTTTAAGCCTCGAGACTTTGTTGACTCCGAACAAGTCTTTGGAAAAAGGATTTAGATAAGCGTAAAGCGGAAAATATTGTTGAAACAAACCCTCCCTTTGGAAAATGCCTAGAGCGATGTGTATCCTCCTAATACACCAATGCATCTTGTACCTAGAACAATTGCCACTAAAAGCAAGACATTAATTAGCCAATACGTTATATTTCAACTATTTGTTGATTTTGAGAAAACTTGCAAGAAAAGGATCACACCCATTGGTATAAGCGAAGGAGAAAGGGTTTGAACAAATGAAAGAATGTTATTTAGCGAGGTCATGCCCTTCTTTAAACTTCTAAAAGATCACTTTGAGAGTCTTAAAAGGGATAGAAAGCGATATTAAGGGAATGGAAAAGGAATTTGATGCAATGGTTGTTGAAGTTAGTGACTATGAGCGTGCTTTGAAATATAATGAGATTGAGAGAAAGAACTTGCATACATTAAATGAGAATCTTATTCTTGAATGTGTTGCTCAAGATGTGTTTTCAACGCTTCAAATTGCTCTATTAATGCTTCCAAATTTCATGAACTATCTGTACGAAAGTCTCCCATGATCGTGTCATTGAGCTTGAAAAACTAATTCTAAACTAAGCGAGAAAATTGAGCTGGATGATCACGACAATTTCGTTAAACATTTTTCTAAACTAGAAGTTGAGCATTTTAATTTACAACTAAAATATCAACATCTTAAAGAAAATGTCAAAACTTCAAATGTCAAGACATCTTGGATGCTCGAGTTTGATGCGGTTTTCAAATTAACAAGCGTGATGAGCGATTCAAGCTCGGTGCAACACGATCGAGAAAGTTGAAAGCCCAAATCTCTCAATTAAAGGGTCAAACAAACAATATGACGGGCTCCCAAATGCCTCCTCCTTTAGATTCTCGAATTCTCAAGCGTTTCATCTTCAAAACCTAGTAAATGCTTTACAAAGGAAAGCGAAAGTTTTCTAGAAGAAAATGAAAAGGTTAAACGTCATTTCAATGAGTTATTTGAATCAATTAAAGTCACTCGTAACAAAAACAACGAACAAATAGCTTCATTGCAAAAGGAAATTGAGAATCGAAGAGTCGGTAAAAGGAAAATGCCAATGACCAATGGGGAGAATGGTGTATCAAAGGTTCACTCTTGTAATAAATATGCTTTATGCGTGACATATGTCCTCCTCATCTAAGAAACAACAAACTAGCTATTCAAACATATTTTTCATCTCTTAAGGATTGCTTAGAATGCTTGTGTGAGATTGTTGAAGAGGATAAGCTAGAGAAACCTCATGATAATGCAATTGGACATGCATGCTTATATGCCAAACGATCTCAAGAAATCTTAGAATGTTTGATCACAATATGCCCAAAGACATTAGTTGAGAGAGTTAACCCTTTGATTCCATGCTTGATGCCTAATGCCAAATATGATATGCACTCGATTCCCAATGTTTTGAATGTGAACCGTAGTGTACCCTTGAGTAGTTGATTCTAGATCATCAATGCTAAGAAAGAGAACTCAAATGTGCCTTCTAGGAGTACTAATCCCGGTACCTCTAGTTTTAAGAAAGTGAAACTTAGTGCACTGCATGTAGTTCGGATCAAAGACATCTAAGCAAGTGGTGCAAAGTAGTAAAACAAACTAATGTTCCCATTCCTCTACAGAGTGTCGGTGACATTAAAGGGAGCGGTCAAAGTCTCAAGACAATACAAGGAATGATAGGACCTCGCAAGCTAAGAATGTGCCTTTGGAAAAGTAGAAGAACAATCTAGGAACTTTAAGTTTGAATCGAATAAAACGAATCGTGTTGATTCTAGTATTAGCCATAGGCGTCTTGTAATTAATTCAAATTCGATACTATTTGCAAACCTTGTCTCGATGTCGCTTGAATTACATTTCTAATCATGAATGTGGTGTTAATGTTACGCTAATGATGTTAATTGTCCGGTTCTTATTGTTAATGCTAAAATTCATGCTAAGAAGGCTAAAAGGCAAAACGAATGAAAGTAAGAAAAGCGGTGGAAACCCCGGGAAGAACATTCGATAAAATAGGCTATTGGATACACATTGGTCATAAGACTAATCGAGATAATGCCCACTAGAAAATGGATGCCTCTTGGTAGAACTATTCCTTTAAGAAGTGATCACTGCGTGATGTGGCTATCTGAGACACTAATCGCATCTATTCACAATGATTCCATTGCCTTACTTTACGATATGAATGCTTCTATTTACGATGTGGGTGTTCCAACCATTGTAACTAACCAAATGGAACCCATTCTTGCATGGGGATCCCAATTATCGATTATCCATTCTTGTCTGTGTTCAACTGCGGATCGTTCAAATCGATTACGTGGTACCTTGACTCAGTTGTTCCAAGCATATATTTGGAGACCGGTCATGACTCATGAACCGTGAGCAAATTCATCGGGACTATTAGATTTGGTAATGATCATTTCGGTGCTATTATGGGTTATGGAGATTATGTTGTTGGTGATAGTGTCATCTCTAGAGTGTATTATGTGGAAGGTTTAGGTCATAATCTGTTCTCTGTTGGTCAATTTTGTGATTACGATCTAGAAGTAGCCTTGATCGTGCAAAAGCAGTCAAGTCAAAAGACTTAAAACACTCGGACACAAATACAATTAAGATCGAGAGAATCAGGAGTTCGGGTCGTTTTAGTCCCAAGGAGACTCGATGGTGTGTTAACACTAATTCGGATAAAGGAATGATCACTAAGGATAGTGATGCGTAAAGGTTATGATTAGAAATTACACTCTTGATTGATTTGGAATAGAATTGAGCACGAGTTGGAGAGCGCAACAACGGATCAAAGAAGCGTGGCGTAAGTTTTAAAAACTACTGCAGACGCACAAAATAAAAAGTGAACACTAAGAAATAAAAACCTAAAAATATAAAATGACATTTTTGAATCCTAAAAATAAAAGAAAATTATTAGAAAAAGAAAATTATTTTACAACTATTTATCTAATTATTATGAATTAAAAACTATTTTAACTCTTAATAATTACTCTAAAATGAAAGAAAATAGGAAATAAGGCTAGAAAAATAAACTTATGATTTTGAAAAATCTAAAATACTATAAAACTAATTTTAAAACTAAAATATATTTTTCACACTTTTATCTAATTATTACTAATTAATAACTATTTAAAATACACTTAAATACTATAAAATAGAAAATAAACTTGGAAAATAAAATTTTAACTTTGAAAAATCTAAAATATGATAAAACTAATTTTAAAACAGAAAATATATTTTTAGACTTTTAATTATTTATTACTAATTATTTATTATTTATTAACTATTTATAATTATAATAAATACTAAGCAGAAAAGGAAAAATATGAAACTTTTCTAAAAATACTTTATGATAACAGAAAACTAAGAAAAATAGAAAACAAGATTTGCTTATTAAAAGTTGAAAAGAAAAATCAAAAACTAAAAATCTTAAATAAACGCTATCACTATTTTTATATTGATGTTTTGTGATTTTATTTTGAAAACTACTTATATATTAATAATATGAAACTTTAATAAAGACAAAAATTTACAAAAGTCAAATAAGCGTTTTGAAGATTAAAAGTCCAAGCGGTGGCTATAATAGCTTATTTGGATGAAATAAGCTCAAATAAGCTTGAACACAGAAACAAAAGCTTAAAACAGATGCAAACAAGCTAGAGGGACAGAAATGAAGCAAAAAGATACCAAGAAGCACACTGATTAAGCTAACACAAACAAATAAGCACTTGGCGGTGGTGATGAAAAATAGAAAATGGGACAAGTTTCAAGCTTGTAGCAGCCCTACCAAACAAGCTCAAAAGTGAAAAATAAAACTTGACAATCCAAGAAGACCAGGTTGGCTTTCCAAAGAACCAGAGAACACTAGATTTGGACAAGTAATGAGCTTAATGCAAGCTTATCAAGTTGGGATCAATTTCTGTGCACAGGGCACTTGTGCAGAACAGGTACCCCACAAAAGCAGTAAAATAAGCACTCAAACAGCTGAAAAACTAAGAACTATCATTTTTGTAATTTTCTACACCAACTAGACTACAATACCTCCAAAGCTTATAATCTGAAACCTACTAATGAACCCTCAGTGGAATTCCCAAGTTAATTCAAAAACGACCTTTTGAGAATTTTGACTTTTTGAGAAAAAACCAAAGTTGACCAAAATGAGATTTGATCTGATCTTAAGCACTTAATATGTTATGTTAAGGTGATATAAGACTGACTTAAGCAAGATTACCCACTTTTGAACACAAAATGATGATCATGGATTTCAAAACTCCAACAAAGGATCGCTTATTAGGATCAAAGTGATTTTGACTTTTTGCAAATAAGAACTTGATTTCTTGACTGAACTAAGTGGTTTGGACCAAGTTATGAAGATTTCCAACAAAGCTAAAAGCTAGAACACCTTTAAACACTACAAACCAAACACCCCTTTAGGATGACTGTTATGAAATTTTACAAAGCAAATCTCAAGTATAAAACATGAACTTGATTTCAAACCTTACAAGATCAATATGTGAGACTAAAAGGACATGATCCAATAGTAATATCAACTTAAAAATCAGAAATGAGACTTAAACTATTTTGAATGCCAAAATGAGATTTTCTCAAAACACAAATTTAAATTAACAAACTACTGATTTTCAAACCTAGATACACTAAATTATGACTAGTAAACAAATAGAAACAGAATTTAGAGCTAATACACTAGTGTAACAGTGAAATGCCAAATGGCTAAAAGAACTTACAAATGGGAATCCAAATGAAAACCATAAACCAACGACCAAGATCAATCCTAAATGCTCTCCACAGAGCTCTAAACCAAGGCCATCCAATATATACCTTGCTCCAATTTGTGATCACCCTTTTCAAGTGATTTTTATTTTGAAGTATTTAATTTGGATTTTGGTAATTTTTGATTTTTAGTCTAAACTAATTTTTATTGTTTCTAATAGCTTATAAAAGCTATTTGGGAGCTTATGTGGCCTATTCTAATCCATACAAACAACCAATAACATCATTTGAAACATATGAGAATTTGCTTAAACTTGAGATTTTGCATAAACTGAAATACACTTTAAAACTTGGAATTACTTATCAACAGAGATTCAAATACACTTGAGAAACTTAAATAAGGTACTTTGAAATAAAAACATGCATTGAAAAGCTTAAATTAAAGGAAAACGACTAAAAATAATAAAATTACACTAGATATCTTTTTACAATGCATCCTTTCCCCACTTTATAGACTTTTAGCATTCCATGATGTACTCTGAATGTTTCCCACCAAACTTGAGCCATTGGATCTCTCAATTAATCATAACCATCCACCTTGCATTTTGGCGCCAAAAATTCTTCAAGGTGTTAAAGCTTTAATGAAGTTTGGTTGAAGTAATTAAAGGTTTTTGGAGTGTATAGGAGTTGGAGGGGACATGGAATGGGAGGGGGGTTGAAAATTGGTGAAAACCAGTCATGGTTTTGAAGTTTCTGTGTTGGGAGAGACACAGCTACAGTAGCATCTGGTATTAGGCGCGAGGGTGGGTTTTGACTTAGGTTTGACCGTGGTATTAATAACACAGGGGGTCCAAATTGGGTAGTGGCTGGGGTCAAAATTAGTTTTGGACTGGAGGTCAAGGCTCAAGGGGTCAAGGTCAAGTGGATTTGGGCTAACAGTTGGGTTGGATTTGGATTTTGGGCCTAGTGGATCCGGTTTGGCTTAAGTAATAAACAAGGACCAATTTTGCCAATTTGCCAAACTTCAAGGACTGAAATTGATATTTTTCCAATGCTCTCACAAGGACCAAACTTGACAACTTTTGATAGAACAAGAACCCTTTTTGCATAAAATCCATTTTCAAAGGTCCAAGGACTATTTTTGTAATTTTCCAAAGTTAAGGGACCTTTCTTGCCAATTGACCAAAGAATCATTCAAGGATCATTTTAAACAATTTAGAATACTTCAGGGACCTTGAATGATAAATTTCCACATTTTGAATTTCCAGGGACTAGATTTGACAACTTTTAAAACTCGAGGGACTAAAGCGCCAATTTTGCAAACTTTATACATTTTCATCCGATTTTGATATTTTTGCAATTAAAACACATAAAACACTGATTTGTGATAATTTGATCATTTTGATGTGTTTCGAGTGTTTTCGAGATGATTTTGCAGTTTAGATTATGTAAAATGATGAGTATTTGGACACTCATCAATCCCCACATCGAGATATTGCTAGTCCCTAGCAATGATTTGAGAAAACTTTGATGGATTTGAAAACTCTTTACCAAAAGCCATCACTCGGAGTAGCCAAATGTTTCAGATTCAAGTAAGAACCATGGTACACCGATAACCATGTGATTTTGAGCAAACCACCGACTTTCAACGGTTTTGATTTTGTCTTTACCGAAGCCGTTTGCTCTGGACTAGCCAACTCTTAGATAAATTATCAATATTATCTTTGGTGAGTGATTACCAATTATGGATTTTCCATCGCCTTTACCACAAGCCATAATCTTGCGGGCTAGCCAACTCTTCACTTTTTAGGATATGGTGGTGAATACCATACAATTTTGGGCAAATTGCAAGCCGTCAACGGATTTGATAAATCTTTACCAAGAGCCGTTTGCTCTGGATTAGCTAATCCTTTTGTCTTCTGAGACATGGCGGATCGATAACCAAATGAGAAAGTGTAAAACATTTACGAAAAAAAAAAAATTTGGCCAAAACGGGAATTGGGTAGATAATATGATAAAATTCGTGAGAATTCCCCACACTTAGAAATGAATATTGCCCTCAATATTCAATGTACCGCGGTTATGCGAAACAAAGAACGAAAAGGGAAATATTACGCCATTATTTAGAAAGTTTTTTTTTTTTTTTTTTTTTTTTTTTAGAAAGAATGAGAATATACAACAAGATGGGAAAACTCCCCACACTAGGATGGTAGAAAGGGATAAGAAGGCAATTATGGGTGAAAACCCATATGATGCGTGCTAATGTTTTTGATTACCGAGTCACTAGCTTGACTCGATCCCCGCATTCATTGGTTCATGGGGAATGTTTGTAAATCCGGACAACCATGTGGGGAATGTCCTCTCCAAAGTAATACTTAACTCGATGACCATTCACTTTAAAATTAGGACCATCGGGTTGAGATAACTCAACGGTACCATAAGGATAAACCTTAGCAATAGTGAATGGACCGGACCGGCGGGACTTAAGCTTTCGAGAAAATCTTCAACTGAATTGAAAAGAAGGACTCGATCACCAACGTTGAAAACGCGGTTTTGATCTTGGAGTCATGAATCTTCTTTGTCTTTTGCTTGTAGATCAAAGAGTTTTCATAAGCTTGATCACGAAGTTCATTTAGTTCATTCATTTGAACTTTTCTATGATCACCGTCTCAGATATCAAAGTTTGCATGCTTTAAGGCCCAAGAAGCCTTGTGCTCTAACTCAATCGGAAGATGACATGCCTTCCGTACACTAGCTTGTATGGAGTACACCCAATTGGTGTTTTGTAGTTGTCACGAAAAGCCCAGTGCGTCATCAAGCTTATCCGACCGGGATGCACGATTCTCGCCACCGTCCTTTCAAGAATCCTTTTAAGACCACGGTTTGAAACTTCCACCGCCCACTTGTTTGGGGTGGTATGCGATAGAGGCGGTGGGTAACACCATATTTTGCATGACTCTTTCAAATTGGTCATTGCGAAATGCGCACCACGATCACCGATTATGGCTCGTGGAGTTCCAAACCTAGCAAAGAGATTTCAAGAATTTCACCACAACTCGGGCATCATTGGTGGGTAAGGCTTTAGCTTCAACCCATTTTGACGAGATAGTCAGCGACCAGCAGTATGTACTTGTTACCACGAGAAGATGGAAACGGCCCCATAAAATCAATACCCCATATGTCAAATATCTCACAAACTTGAATGGCATTTTGTGGCATCTCATTCCTTTGAGATATATTACCATGCCGACAAGCGTCACGAGTTTTGACATAATCGTGGGCATCCTTATAGATTGTGGGCCAATAGAACCCGGAATCAAACACCTTTTGGCGGTGTAATTTGGACTATGATGGCCCCGATGGGTCCAAAGATGGCAAGTCGTGAGAATATCAATAGCTTCGTCCATAAACACACCGTCGGATGACTTGATCCGCACAGATTTTGAACAAGAAAGGATCGTCCCGAAATAATGTTTAACATCTTTGAAGAATTTGTTCTTCTCACTGGGTCGACATCCCTTTCATTAATGAAGTTACCCGCATGGTAATTTGCAAAGTCGAGAAACCATGGGTGGTAGAATTTCCACGAAAAGAAACCGCATTGAGTGTCTCGAGAGGAAATGTTTCATTTATATCCTTTTTCTCGAAGACATCTTGGTGAGGGTTTTCTAATGCAGACGGATGATCGCCACTAGATTCTCGGCTCCTTTTTATCACGTATGATGATATCAAATTCCTGGAGGAGGAGAATCCAACGAAGCAATCTCGGCTTTGCATCTTGTTTTGCAAAGAGATATTTAAGGGCCGAGTGATCCGTATACACTACGCATTTGGTCAAGATAAGATACGGTCGAAACTTCTCAAAAGCATACACCACGGCTAATAGCTCTTTTTCTGTGGGGTGTAATGAGTTTGAGCTTCGGTCATAGTTTTGCTTGCGTAGTGAATAGGTGAAAATGCTTATTTCTTCGTTGCCCTAGGATTGCGCCGATAGCAAAATCACTTGCATCGCACATGAGCTCAAAAGGCAAGTCGGTCAGAGCAACGAGAATGGGTGCTTCAGTAAGCTTTTTCTTCAATGTTTCAAAAGCTATGATGCACTCGGGTGAGAAGATAAAAGGAGCATCCTTTTCAAGAAGATGGGTCATAGGCCGGGCGATTTTAGAAAAATCTTGAATGAATCTACGATAGAAACCGGCATGACCCAAAAAACTCCTAATACCCTTGACGGTAGTAGGATGAGGCAGCTTAGCAATGACATCAACTTTTGCTCTATCTACCTCAATCCCGTTCTTTGAAATCTTATGGCCAAGGACAATGCCTTCTTTGACCATAAAGTGGCTCTTTTCCCAATTTAGACATAGATTGGTGTCTTCACACCTTTGAAGCATTTTATCTAAATGGGAGAGACATGATTGAAAAGAATCCCCAATGACCGAGAAGTCATCCATAAACACTTCCATTGTTTCCCCGATCATGTCGTGGAATATGGCCATCATACATCGTTGGAGCGTGCGGGAGCATTACATAAGCCAAAAGGCATACGTTTGTAGGCAAAAGTTCCGTATGGGCAAGTGAATGTGGTCTTCTCTTGATCCTGTGGATCAATAGGGATCTGAAAGTAACCCGAGAAACCATCAAGGAAGCAATAGTACTCATTCCCTGCTAATCTCTCAAGCATTTGGTCCATGAAGGGTAGAGGAAAATGGTCTTTACGGGTGGCGTCATTCAACTTACGATAGTCGATGCAAACACGCCATCCCGTAACCAATCGAGTTGGAATTAACTCGTTATCTTCATTTGTGATAATGATAATGCCACCCTTTTTGGAACACAATGAATTGGGTGACCCAAGGACTATGCTCGAGATCGGGTAAATCAATCATGCATCAAGAAGTTTGATAACCTCTTGTTTGATAACATCATGGATTTTGGATTCACTCGCCTCGATGTTGAGCTGCGGGTTTGAAGTCATCCTCCATCAAGATTTTATGAGTACTGAACTCGTGGTTGATACCTTTGATGTCGGAGAGTTTCAAGCAATTGCTTGCTTGTGTGACTTCAAGATTTTAATGAGAGCGCTTTTTCATCTTTACTCAAATCTCGAGCAATAATGACGGGTAATTTATCATCACCTTCAAGGAATGCATACTCGAGATGAGGAGGTAAGTCCTTAAGCTCAACCTCAGGAAATTCTTCAGTTTTCTCAACTGATTTGATTTCCTTATTATGAAGTTTGATGGGAGGGAGAGGAAGAGAAGTGTCCGGATTTGACAATTTCTCAAGAAGAATATCTCCCTCCAGATTAATCTCATTTGGGATTGAATCACTAGGATGAGGGGTTGATGATGGATCATCATTGAGCAACTTCTCAATTAGAAGTATGTCCCCCTCAATATCAATTGGAGCGTGATCAATTTCCCAAGGTACAGAATCACTAGCCAAATATGCTTCAATCTCATCTAAGATGAAGTCGCCTCAAACGGGTGAGAGAAGGAGTAAATTGGCTATGATAGGTCGAGAAGATGTGGTGGAATCACTCACGAATTATGAGAATAACCAAGAACTTCTTGAGAGTACTCGTCGGAAGCAACATCAATGATATCTATTCGGTTAACCGATTCGGAATCATAGTTTGCGGAGTACCTCGAAGTTTGGTCAAGGTTGAAGGTGGTGACTTCATTACCAACACGCAATGTGATTTCTGCTCAAATACATCTATGAGAGCACGGCCCGTTCTCGTGAATCCTCGACCAACAATGAGAGGAACCCGATGATCGCATCAAAATCAACAACCACGAAGTCGGTGGGAAATGGAACTTTCCTACTTTTACAAATACGTCCTCGGCAATGCCAAGAGGACGGGATATGGATCGATCGACAAGCTCGAGAGTCATGCATGTAGGAGTGAGTTCCTAAGAGAAAGTTTCTTCCACACCGAATATGGCATAAGATTAATGCTTGCACCAAGATCGCTAGGGCAAAGCATTCAACCATTCTGAGGAATACACAAGGTAAGAGAAATTTCCCGGGATCTCCAAGCTTTTCGGGAAGCTTCTTGAATAATCTTGGCGAGTTCTCGTTAAGAGGAGTCTTAGCCATTTCAAACGACTTTTCCTTATTGCTTAACATGTGTTTGAGAGTAGATGCGAACTTGGGCATCGGCATGATAGCATCCATAAAGCTTATGTCAAAATGTAACTCTTGGAAAATTTGGAAAAATTTATCCATTTGATGACTAGCTTTCTCATGAGCTTTTGCTCATTCAAGCGTGATGGGTAAGGAATAGAAGATTTGGATTCGATTCTCAACAGAGCTATAGGAGGTTTAAAACAACTCCTTGATTAGACGGGGTTTCGGACCACTGAGGATGGACTACAGAAGGTTGGACGTGTCGGTATTAAGTGGGCTTGAATTATGCACTTTGTGCATTGTGTCCTTGGTAACTTGACTCATTGGCACTTTGGTGGAGGTGGCATTGGAGTCGAGGTCCATTGTGTTTTGGAGGTCACCGTCCACTACCTTTGGAAGAAGAAGAAGAAGAGGTAGTAGGAACAGCGAGGTCCGATGTATGAAACACCACTGGTTGTGATCGCCTTAGCATCGCCCCTCGGGTTAGCGATCGTGTTGCTCGGTAAAGTACACGAGCCCGAGGGTCGATCATTTAAAGACTTCTTGGATCGACAATCGGTGACCAACAACCGGTTCATTTCATCTTGGGATTTCATAAACCGCTTGATAACTCATCGATGATGGTCTGGAGGAGTAATGTGGGAGGAGCTGGAGGGACAATTTGAGGTCGTATGTTTTGATTATGACCAAAATTCCTTGATTAGGATTCATATTCCCATGAAATTGATTCCTCGATTGAAATTGTTTTGATGAGGGTTTCCTTGATGTTGGAAACCTTGATTGGGTCCAGGATAGAAATTACCTTGGTTTTGATAACCTTGGTTCATTCTTGGTTGGTTCGATTCGGTTTTGCATGTTGTGATTTTGATTAAAACCGGTGGTGCTCGATTAGTGTTAGCACGGTAGTGTGGTTCATTTTGAGGACGGTATTGATTACCTCCTTGTTGTGAACTACCGGCTAAAGCATTGGCCTCAAAGGACTACCATCGGTGGCGATACAATTGTAGTAAGCGTGAGGACCACCACAAGTGACACAAACTTCAACTTTCTTCACTTCAAAGATGTGTTGGTGGTGAGTGAAGGAGACTTTCTTCCGTTAGCAAGAACCAAAGCTCGAACAATGTCGTGAGTTTATCAATCTTAGCATCGGTGCTAGATGTACTCACCGGGATGAAGAAGAAGGTCCGAGATTAGGCGATATGTCTTAGCTCGAAAGGACGGACACGAGATTTGTTCTCAATGATCCGCAAGGCCTCTTTGGTGGTCTTTCTAGGAAATTACCTCCATGGAGGCATTCAAAGAGTCTTGATTGGCTTGATTAAGACCATTGTAGAAAGTATCCATTTGCATTAACTCGGTAAAACCGTGATGCGGACACATGAAGCAACTCTTTGTAACGATCCCATGCCTCCCGAATGATTCATCAAATCTACGAGAAAATTTCATTATCTCATTCTTAAGACTTGTGGTTCGGGATGGAGGATAGAACTAGATTAACTAATTTGGTGACAAGATCTTCCCATGTCTCTATAGAGCGAGGGGTTGTTTCTCAAGCCAATTCCGGCTTGTCCCTCAGAAAATGGGAGCGAGAAGAAGCTTGATAGCTCGGATGGGACATTCTTGTACTTGATGGTAGATGCTATCTTGTTAAACCATCGAATGTGTGCATGAGGATCATCCGCTCAAAACCATAGAATTGGCTTTGGGTTACTAGATTGAGCAACCCGGTTTGAGCTCGAAAGTGTCGACCCACGATGGTTGGAACAACAATGGCATCTCCGTAACCCTCGATGGGTGCTTGGAGAAGCTCATTCATGGGTTTGTCTTACGCCATTTCGGCGGAGGTGGTGGTGGTAGACGCCTCGATCACGGTGAAGGAGCTGAACGCCCTCTACGTCTGCGAGGAATGTTTCCAAGTTCGGAAAGTGGGCTTGTAGAACTGGAAGAACAAAGCATGCACTATGTATAAAACCAATTTTCAAAACAAATGAGGCAAAACACAAGTGAACTTTACCAATAATCACAAATGAAATGGCTTCTTTGAAAAAGGTACACCAAATCACAAGTGACACAAAGGCAAGTTTTAAATCGATGTTCGGGAACTTATTAATGGTCGCACCCCAGTTAGGTAGTGCTTTGCCTTGATTTATGTGGTTGATTTTATGTATATAATTAAGTACCACCGAAAAGACGAGGTTAGATATGTGCGAGATGGGTTTAAAACTTTTGGACAATATTTTTGTTATCGTCCCGCTTAACCAAATCGTATCTCTTCAAGAATCACCTTAAAAGAGAATACAAAATAGAAAACGTTCCGATTGTTTTGTTGTTTTATATTTTTTGGTGTTTTAACACTTTAGGAAAAGTGCTAATGACTTTTTGATTTTCTTATAACTTTACAAAACTTTTACAAATGGTGGGTATGTGCAACAATGGATCCGAAAATGGCTAGACACACGCTAAAGCCTCCCCAGGCGCCAAAATTTTGATCATGGCAAAGCAGTCAAGTCAAAAAGACTTAAAACACTCGGACACAAATACAATTAAGATCGAGAGAATACAGGGATTCCCGGTCGTTTTAGTCCCAAGGAGACTCAATGGTGTGTTAAACATCGATTCAGATAAAGGAATGATCACTAAGGATAGTGATCGTAAAGGTTATGATTAGAAATTACACTCTTGATTGATTTGGAATAGAATTGAGCATGATTGGAAAGCACAACAACCGGATCAAAGAAACGAAACGTAAGTTTTAAAAACTACTGTGACGCACAAAATAAAAAGTGAACACTAAGAAATAAAAAACCTAAAAATATAAAAATGACATTTTTGGAATCCTAAAAATAAAAGAAAATTATTAGAAAAAGAAAATTATTTTTACAACTATTTATCTAATTATTATGAATTAAAAACTATTTTAACTACTTAATAATTACTCTAAAATGAAAGAAAATAGGAAATAAGGCTAGAAAAATAAACTTATGATTTTGAAAAATCTAAAATACTATAAAACTAATTTTAAAACTAAAAATATATTTTTCACACTTTTTATCTAATTATTACTAATTAATAACTATTTAAAATACACTTAAATACTATAAAATAGAAAATAAACTTGGAAAAATAAAATTTTAACTTTGAAAAATCTAAAATATGATAAAACTAATTTTAAAACAGAAAATATATTTTTTAGACTTTTTAATTATTTATTACTAATTATTTATTATTTATTAACTATTTATAATTATAATAAATACTAAACAGAAAAGGAAAAATATGAAACTTTTTCTAAAAATACTTTATGATAACAGAAAACTAAGAAAAATAGAAAAACAAGATTTGCTTATTAAAAAGTTGAAAAGAAAAATCAAAAAACTAAAAAATCTTAAATAAACGCTATCACTATTTTTATATTGATGTTTTTGTGATTTTTATTTTTGAAAACTACTTATATATTAATAATATGAAACTTTAATAAAGACAAAAAATTTACAAAAGTCAAATAAGCAGTTTTGAAGATTAAAAAGTCCAACAGTGGCTATAATAGCTTATTTGGATGAAATAAGCTCAAATAAGCTTGAACACAGAAACAAAAGCTTAAAACAGATGCAAACAAGCTAGAGGGACAGAAATGAAGCAAAAAGATACCAAGAAGCACACTGATTAAGCTAACACAAACAAATAAGCACTTGGCTGTGGTGATGAAAAATAGAAAATGGGACAAGTTTCAAGCTTGTAGCAGCCCTACCAAACAAGCTCAAAAGTGAAAAATAAAACTTGACAATCCAAGAAGACCAGGTTGGCTTTCCAAAGAACCAGAGAACACTAGATTTGGACAAGTAATGAGCTTAATGCAAGCTTATCAAGTTGGGATCAATTTCTGTGCACAGGGCACTTGTGCAGAACAGGTACCCCACAAAAGCAGTAAAATAAGCACTCAAACAGCTGAAAAACTAAGAACTATCATTTTTGTAATTTTCTACACCAACTAGACTACAATACCTCCAAAGCTTATAATCTGAAACCTACTAATGAACCCTCAGTGGAATTCCCAAGTTAATTCAAAAACGACCTTTTGAGAATTTTGACTTTTTGAGAAAAAACAAAAGTTGACCAAAATGAGATTTGATCTGATCTTAAGCACTTAATATGTTATGTTAAGGTGATATAAGACTGACTTAAGCAAGATTACCCACTTTTGAACACAAAATGATGATCATGGATTTCAAAAACTCCAACAGTGACTGCTTCATTAGGATCAAAGTGATTTTTGACTTTTTGCAAATAAGAACTTGATTTCTTGACTGAACTAAGTGGTTTGGACCAAGTTATGAAGATTTCCAACAAAGCTAAAAGCTAGAACACCTTTAAACACTACAAACCAAACACCCCTTTAGGATGACTGTTATGAAATTTTACAAAGCAAATCTCAAGTATAAAACATGAACTTGATTTCAAACCTTACAAGATCAATATGTGAGACTAAAAGGACATGATCCAATAGTAATATCAACTTAAAAATCAGAAATGAGACTTAAACTATTTTGAATGCCAAAATGAGATTTTCTCAAACACAAATTTAAATTAACAAACCATCGATTTTCAAACCTAGATACACTAAATTATGACTAGTAAACAAATAGAAAAGCAATTTAGAGCTAATACACTAGTGTAACAATGAAATGTCAAATGGCTAAAAGAACTTACAAATGGGAATCCAAATGAAAACCATAAACCACCGACCAAGATCAATCCTAAATGCTCTCCATGAGCTCTAAACCAAGGCCATCCAATATATACCTTGCTCCAAATTGTGATCACCCTTTTCAAGTGATTTTTATTTTTGAAGTATTTAATTTGGATTTTGGTAATTTTTGATTTTTAGTCTAAACTAATTTTTATTGTTTCTAATAGCTTATAAAAGCTATTTGGGAGCTTATGGCCTATTCTAATCCATACAAACAACCAATAACATCATTTGAAACATATGAGAATTTGCTTAAACTTGAGATTTTGCATAAACCGAAATACACTTTAAAACTTGGAATTACTTATCAACAGAGATTCAAATACACTTGAGAAACTTAAATAAGGTACTTTGAAATAAAAACATGCATTGAAAAGCTTAAATTAAAGGAAAACGACTAAAAATAATAAAATTACACTAGATATCTTTTTACAATGCATCCTTTCCCCACTTTATAGACTTTTAGCATTCCATGATGTACTCTGAATGTTTCCCACCAAACTTGAGCCATTGGATCTCTCAAATTAATCATAACCATCCACCTTGCATTTTGGCGCCAAAAAAATTCTTCAAGCAGGTTAAAGCTTTAATGAAGTTTGGTTGAAGTAATTAAAGGTTTTTGGAGTGTATAGGAGTTGGAGGGGACATGGAATGGGAGGGGGGTTGAAAATTGGTGAAAACCAGTCATGGTTTTGAAGTTTCTGTGTTGGGAGAGACACAGCTACAGTAGCATCTGGTATTAGGCGCGAGGGTGGGTTTTGACTTAGGTTTGACCGTGGTATTAATAACACAGGGGGTCCAAATTGGGTAGTGGCTGGGGTCAAAATTAGTTTTGGACTGGAGGTCAAGGCTCAAGGGGTCAAGGTCAAGTGGATTTGGGCTAACAGTTGGGTTGGATTTGGATTTTGGGCCTAGTGGATCCGGTTTGGCTTAAGTAATAAACAAGGACCAATTTTGCCAATTTGCCAAACTTCAAGGACTGAAATTGATATTTTTCCAATGCTCTCACAAGGACCAAACTTGACAACTTTTGATAGAACAAGAACCCTTTTTGCATAAAATCCATTTTCAAAGGTCCAAGGACTATTTTTGTAATTTTCCAAAGTTAAGGGACCTTTTCGCCAATTGACCAAAGAATCATTCAAGGATCATTTTAAACAATTTAGAATACTTGAGGACCTTGAATGATAAATTTCCACATTTTTGAATTTCAGGACTAGATTTGACAACTTTTAAAACTCGAGGACTAAAGCGCCAATTTTGCAAACTTTATACATTTTCATCCGATTTTGATATTTTTGCAATTAAAACACATAAAACAACGATTTGTGATAATTTGATCATTTTGATGTGTTTCGAGTGTTTTCAGATGATTTTGCAGTTTAGATTATGTAAAATGATGAGTATTTGGACACTCATCAAGCCTTCGTAAAACATACCGCTTTGTTAGAGATCTTAATGGTAAGGAACTGTTAAAAGGAACTCGTGGCTCAAATCTTTACACCATCTCTATCGATGACATGATGAGGGCCTCCAATCGCTTGTTATCAAAGGCTTCAAAACAAAGTCATGGTTATGGCATCGTCGTCTCAATCACTTGAACTTGGCACCATCAACGATCTTTCCGAAAGGACTTAGTTGTAGGTTTACCTAGACTAAAGTATGAAAAGGATCATCTATGTTCGGCATGTCAATTGGGAAAAATCAAGAAGTATGCCCATAAACCCAAACCTACTAACTCGTCACGAAGTTCTTCATATGATTCATATGGATTTATGGACCTATGAGGGTGCGAATATCTTTGGGAAGAAATATGTGTTAGTTGTGGTTGATGATTACTCTAGATTCACCGGTCAAGTTCTTAAGGACAAAGGATGAAACTCCCGATATTATCATCAAACTCATCAAACAGTGCGAGTTCGGCTAAACAAAACCGCCGTAATTATCGAGCAGACAATGGAACCGAGTTTGTCAACAAACAACTTAGTGAATTTTATGAAAGCGTTGGAATCACCATCAAAGAAGTGTTCCACGAACCCCTCAACGAACGGTGTAGTTGAAAGACGAAATCGTACTCTTGTTGAAGCCGCAAGAACTATGCTTATCTACTCAAAGGTTCCAATGTTTCTCCGGGTCAAGCAATTGCCACCGCATGCTACACACAAAATCGTTCCACGATTCACCTTTGCTCATGGAAAAACTCCATATGAACTTGTCCACAATGAAAACCTAATCTATCTTTCCTTCGTGTGTTTGGTGCATTGTGTTATCCAACTAATGAGGGTCAAGACTTAGGCAAACTTATGGCTAAAGTCGACATTGGAGTATTTGTAGGATATGCACCAAACAAAAGGGATACCGAATCTACAACAAAAGAACCCGAAATATCATGGAAACAATTCACGTTACGCTTGATGAGTCGCCGGTCAAATGGCTCTGGACACCCATTCGGGACCCGCACTTCAAAACAGTCCCATTGGATCATCTCTTGTTCCAAACTCTTCTCAAGAAACTCCATATGTACCTCCATCCGAAGATGACTTAAAGAAATTGTTTGATCCTATGTTTGATGAACTGATGATTCAATTACTAATGAGGTGTTGATCCTACAACAGAGGATGCTCATATTCCGTGAATGAAGTCAATCCTTCAAGATCAATATCTTTAAGTCAAGAAGCTTTTCACGCTCCTTGCCTCATCAACAAATCATCATTCTTCAAATGTACATCATGGAAATGTTTCGCATCAATGATGAAGTTAATCCCTTTGCTACTCAAGATGCTCCATTTGAAAACATATTTGCTACTCCCGTATCATCATCGAACCATCTTCTTTAGGAGACATCGACTGCTACCTCGCCTCCTCAACCGCCACATGAACACCTCGTAAAATGGACTCACGATCATCCATTAGACAACATCATTGGAAATCCTCTCGTCTGTATCAACCCGAAACAACTTGCAACCGATGCCTTATGGTGTTTCTTCAACTCCGTACTATCTAAGATCGAACAAAAGATGTTAAACCGCCATGAATGAAGCGGTGGTTCAATGCCATGCAAGATGAAATTCATGAGTTTGATCGACTTGATGTATGGGAGTTAGTACCGCCTCCAGATTGTGCTATGATTATAGCTCTCAAATGGATCTTCAAAGTAAAACTTGATGAGCATGGTGATGTGTTGAAGAACAAGGCTCGATTAGTTGCTAAAGGATATCGTCAAGAGGAGGGTATAGACTTTGAAGAATCTTTTGCTCCAGTTGCTCGAATCGAGGCAATCGTAATCTTTCGCCAATGTTGCTAGTAAGAACATGGTAGTATATCGATGGATGTAAAGACGGCATTTCGAACGGAGATCTTAAAGAAGTCGCTCACGCCGACCAACTCAAGGATTTGTGAATCAAGAGCATCCTACTCACGCTTATCGTTTGAAGAAGGCTCTTTACGGTTTAAAGCAAGCTCCAAGGGTATGGTATGATACATCATCAAAGTTTCTTCTATCAACCGGATTCATCAAAGGAGATTGATCCTACATTGTTCACCGAAGTCGTGCAAACATTTAATTCATGTTCAAATTTATGTTGATGATATTATTTTTGCCTCGATGCACTCCAATGGAATGTGATCGTTTTCAAATGAAATGAGTTCAAAGTTTCAAATGTCAATGATGGGACAAATGTCATTTTCTTGGGATTACAAATTTCACAAAGTCCGGAGGCATTTTCATAAATCAATCTAAATATGCAATGAGATTTTAAAGAAATTTGATTTGATTCAAGTGACCCGTTGACACCCCCATGATTGACCGAACCAAACTAGATGAGGACCACTCGTGGATCATGATTGACCAAACAAAATATCGTAGTATGATTGGATCCCGATGTACCTCACGGCTAGTAGACCGACATCTTGTTCATTGTTTGCATGTGTGCTAGATACCGTGCTAAGCCTACTAAAAGCACCTTGAAGCGGTTAAACGGGTCTTCGGTATTCCAAGGAACCATCAATATGGGACTTTGGTACCCAAAAGACATCGGTATGTCACTAACAAAGATATGCGTATGCGATCATGCAGGTGTCAAGATACTCGTCAAGCACGTCGGGAGGTGCTCGGTTTTGGGTGATAAGCTTGTGAGTCGGTCTTCAAAGAAGCAAATGAGTACTTCTATTTCTCTACAGAGGTGAATACATAGCCATGTCATCTTGTTGTGCTCAAATCTTATGGATGAGATCTCAATTATCCGACTATGGCTTTGAATTCAACAAAATCCCTCATCATTGTGATAATAAAGTGCTATTGCTCTCTCATGCAACAACGCTCAACACTCAAGAGCAAAGCATATCGACATTCGACATCATTTCATCGTGGAACAAGTGGAAAAGGTGTGGTGGAACTATATTTTGTGAGGTCTCGAATATCGTTAGCGTACATCTTCACCAAAGCTCTTCCAAGAGAACGTTTTGAGTTTATTCTTCCACGACTTGGCTTGAAAAGCCTTCAACCAGAAACACTCAAACGTCTTCAGGAGGAAGACGAGGAGTAAAGGTCTTTCTTCTTCTATCTCTTGTATATATCTATTAAAAAATCAAATAGAAAAATATAAAACTTTCAAAATCCATAAAAATTTGAAAAATTCGAAAAAATTCTTCAAAAAATATTGTCATTTTGTCATGTTTCTCTCGATTCGATAATATCTACGGTCTTGATGTTGTCATTCAAAGAATGACACGGGACTTTAGATGTTGTTCGAATTTTTTATATATATATATATATATATATATATATATATATATATATATATATATATATAAAAAATAAAAAAAAAAATATATATATATATATATATATATATATATATATATATATATATATATATATATATATATATATATATATATATATTTTGGGAGAAATAGAAACAATGGTTTATTGTCATTTTCGTGCAATAACCGGTTTTTAAAGAAAGAACAGAGCCATGTTTCACCATGTTTTCAAATTCCATGCTCGATTCTATAAACATTTATCTCTTGAAAATTAAATGCTTTGAAAAATAACTCGGTCTCTATTTTTGATAATCATCGGACTTATTTGTCAAAATCTCTATCTCTTAATCAACAACCTATGTCATTGATTGAGGGGAGAATGATTTCAATTAAATTAAAAGTTATTTGGCATTAAATCGTTTTCAAAAGATATACATGCATGTTTTATCAATGGAGTTTAAAGTCTTAAAATCCGATCCTTATCGCTTAAAAGCGCTCATAATCAAGTCACAATTCCCCTTAAAGCTTTCAAAATCAATTTAAATCAATAAGAGATCACAAATCTCAAATGATTTGATAATTGTGATCGGGGAGAATGTGTGATTTAAATTGGATTTAAACCGATAATTCGGTAAATGGTTTTATAAGGATGTACATGATGTCCTTCCCACATGTGACAAACGATTTCAAATTTTCAATGCACATGTTGAGGGGAGCATCTATCTTAAAACCTATGATTTGAAACGTGATCATTTATCTCATGTGCAAGTTCCTCTAGTATGTGCAAAACTCTTTTCAAACCTCGAGGCACATATTGAGGGGAGCAAACTGTGGAAACCTCATCCTTCCTGAAATGCTTTATCTACTTGATTTGATCAAGGTAGGGATGTTGATATCTTTAGAAAATGGTAATCAAAGAAGTTAATTCTTTCTCTTGCCTCCGTGTGCAAAACATTTTCTAATACTTGATGCACATGTTGAGGGGAGTTCTCGTTCTAAAATATCAAAAACAATTCGGTACAAAATGCTTTGATAATATATCACAAGTATCCGAATTGATTTTCAAATGGTTTTCAATTGGTTCCAATGGCGGATGAACAATACCAAATAGACCGACCAACTTTACTTTATGTACGGTGATATAAGGATGATAAGGTTAGGTATGTGTTCCCATGATCCGCCAGAACCGGAGGGATCTACCAGGACAATCCACTAGTTAGTGTAGAAGTCCTTAGGTATGATGATAAAAGGAGAGAAATGAGATATGGGAAGAGTGCGGACTAAGACCGAGCTAGTCTGGAATAAACCCAACAAGGCTCTAGCTATGAAGTCTCGGTAAGCAATCAAGGGGTTGAAGAATTAAAAAGAATTGAATGAGAAAAGGGTGAAAACAAATAGCCCTCCATTTATTCAACCTTAGGGCGTAAACCGGTTCACTTCATATGCTACCGATGGTAACATCGGTATTGAAGACAAGACGTCATGGACCCAAAGGACGATCGCACTTCAACTTTCCAAACCACTCAAGTTCCTCTTAAAAGGACTTGTTTCATTCTCACGGGAACCGACATTATCTATCGACTTTCTCTTAGAGATTGTTGATATTGAAGAAGGAGACCTCTCCCTAGTCTCCCACGGGATCCAAATATGCACAAAATTGAGTCTAGAGCCACGAGATCATCAATAAATCTCATTAGGACACTTTCAATGAAGACTCTGTTTCACACAATGTGGAAAGAGAGATTATATCTTGAGTCCCACGCATTATCCTTGTGGTATTGCCGGAACATCCGAGTGATGTGTATACATATTCACAATGAAGATGGAAAACCTTCGAGCCATCATCAAACAAGCTCTCGGTAGGTGGCATGTGAGATCTATCAAATAGATCAACCATGTGATAACCGAGCGAAACAATGGGAGATTCAATCTTTGAATCAATCCTCGTTCAGTTATGGATTGACGGATACCTTTGAAAACCGCCTTTGTACTTAATAACTCTTTTCTTTAGCACATATACCGTGTACTAATTTTTCAAACCAAAAGGTGTTTTATGATTGATAATTGATTCTCAATAAAACCTTCGTTGTATTGTAAAACAATTTCTATTGAGCAATACACGATTGTTTTTCAAATCTCTTTTCATCAATCGGTGGACTTAACTTCACGGTTCACTCACTCCGTGTTGTCATCTTTGAGACGTTCGGTTTGAGAACACTAGAGCAAATGCGAAACCCTGTCAAGGAAATTCTTCGAATGATACCGATCACAGTGCAAGACATGTATCGATCAACGGGGAACCGTGGTCGTGTACCTCAATTCAACGAAGTGATCAAAGACACTTTCGTGCGATTTATTACTAATCGTTGTATGCGTGTACACCCGACGCTTCGGTGATCGAATGAAGCGGTCAATCCATAGCCGCATGCTCACTTAACACATTCATCTTAAAAGAAATCATGATTAGTGCATCAATGACTCGATATTTTCACTCCATGCTTCGCTACGCCGCCAATATCATGATTCAACAAATGCTTCATTTACTCGATGAGAAGACATCATGATCCGAATGTGAGCATGTCGGTCCTAAAGTCACAACACCACAAAGGATGTCTTAGAGATTTTGATGGTGATGATCTCAAAAGATGGCTCAAAATTATTATCACATGGATCAAGAAAGACCTCCACTTGGAGTATCCAAACATGCAATGTGAAGAATCAATGACTACGAGCTTAGAAGCAAAGGACTACATCAAGAATGCAAGAACAATTTTTAATGTAATATCTAGTTGTATTCAATGTAATTTTGGTACATGATTGAGGTGACCTCCTTGGGGAGATTGTTAGAATTAGAAATTCCGTGTATTAAAGAGTCGGTCACCTCAAGTATATGTAATCGTTAGAAAGCTCGTAGTCGTAGTTCTTTAAGTTAAGTAGTATTTAGTTAAGTAACACCGTGGAGGACTGACGGGTCTTTACCCATCAGATGCCCGATCCACACCCAATGTGTGGCGATTTATGTAAGACTATAAATACTCTCTACTCCCAAGGTAGAGAGTTGGAGCTCATAATAATATCTTTCACTTTCTCTCACTAAGTTCCCTAAACCTCTAACTTTCTCTCTCTATAATTCCACTTATACGCCACCTTGTTGTTATGGTTTGATGTGTATGTGAAAACTAATATCCTACAATGTGTTTGTGCTTCGTGGATAATTAAAATGAGAACAAGGCTTGAAAACATTTTTGAAAACATTCTTGTGAGATAAAATGAATTAAAAACCGTTTTAGGGTAAAGATCGTGTGGTATAAAGGTAATGAGGTGTGGTTGGCTGTTTTTGATGATCTTTTTGATTTAGTTGGTTCTCGGGTCAAGGGTTAGACCCACAAAATGCTTCGGATGTCTTGATTCTTGGTCTCGGTTTGAGTTAGGTTTTCATACTTTCTGATTTCGTGATTGATTCAAGCTTATTTGGGTATGTTTGGTTCTCGGTATGAAACAAATGAATAAGTGGGTTGTTTGATTTGTTGCGTGGCTGCCGTGTTGGGAGGATGACTCATAAACTGAGTCGGGTCGACTCAATCGGGTCGGGTTGACTCAGTGGAGTCGGTTTGGGTCAGTTAGAGCCCGAGGCACGTTGGCATTTATTTGATAACACTTGGTCACGTTAGGGTTTGTATATATATGTGTTACGTTGCGCTCGAGTCACGTTTGACCTGGATAATAACTGGGAGTTTGTTTTGCCTTGGATATAATTTGGAAATATGATATGAGTTATATAGGTTGCGGGTTCAATTCAAGTAAGACTTGGTAAACGTAGTCGATAAGTGGTAAATATTATTGTAACGTGAAATATTAAGACTAGTAAAATTGGTTAACAAATCAACATGGTCTCATTTGTTTAATCACGAACTAGTATGTTCGGATAATATGGGGATTGCTATTTGGAATTGAATACGGAATTATACATGATATTGGACATATTAGAGTTAACGGTTGTTAAATAAATACAAAACAAGTAATATCTTGAGTTGTTTGGATAAATGCAAAACATGATAATGGAGGTTGCACATGATAAGTGTTTATTAACATTAAGTTAAGAATGTAATGATAGTAAATATCGAATAAATAACTACAAAACGAGGTGATAAACGTTAAGAGATAACTACTTGTTTTATATAATTGGTAACGGATATTACATATACGTTGTAAGATTTAATACGGTTTATAAATTTGGAATAACGTTTATTATGCGAGTTATATTGGTATTAAATTATATTTTGACAAACGTTTTGACTTAAATGGGTCTAGATATTTTATTATCACATATTGACTAATAACGAGATAATTAGATATATATATATATATATATATATATATATATATATATATATATATATATATATATATATATATATATATATATATATATATATATATATATATATATTATCAATGAATACGGTTCTATATAGTTAAAACCCTCATGTACTACGATAATAACTTGTGTTTTATAAATATAAAATATCTTTTATAAACTTGTTAATAACAAATATATTGATTAGTATGTCGTACTCTATTGAACGTTTTGGTTTAAATGAGCTAGTATTATTGTTTTTGCAATAAAACTAAATATTCCGTTTTCACATCTAAGCTGCTATTGAATTATATAACTATATATATTATTATCTGATATGGTTTGATCTATTATAAACCCTTATTGAATACGATGGTAACTCTTGTTTTACAACTCGTGTTGGCTTTTATAAACTTGTTTGGAAATATTATTTTGATAATATAACTTATTGAAGTCGTATTGATTTAGAACCGTTGGAATAAACGAGCGTGTCACTTATAGTACATTACTTAATATACCTTATATGAAGTACTTTCTTGTAAACTTTTCTACTTATGAATAGCGATTGAGGAACCTTTATTAATTGAGCGATAAATGGAAACTTGTCTTTTGTTATTAAACATGTATGTTTGAGGATTATTGGGTAAATTGCCGAAACCCATCAATTAACCTATTTATGTTGCAAATAGTTGTCGTCGCTTCCTATTCTTTGACTAGCTTGAGTATCGTCGGTATTTCTTGACTTTGACAATGTCTTTTCCTTTTTGGCGTGAGTTACAGTCTGTATGTCTCGGTTATGTCGATATCTTCTTTCCTTCGCATGAGTTGTACGTCGCGTCTATGTTTCTTACCACCACACGAAACGTTAAAGCTAAACTTTTGAGATAATAATTATAAACTTTTGGGAACGATAATAGACTTTGAAAGTAACAACATGAGTGATCCACGAAAACCACAACACATTACTTTTATTGATTTCTTTATCGTATGAGCCATATTTTAAGATTATCGTATACGCATTAGGTTGCGTCGCTTCTATTCTGTTGTACTCGTCGTACACTCTTGTGGATGCCGTGATGATTAGCTTTAGATGCCAGTCGTGTCAATAGTGAATAATGCATTGCTGTGGCTAAGGTGAGTTTCATAGCCCCACTTTTATCTACGTTTTGAACTATATTGGGGTGAGAATCATGCTACTGTTTTTGGACCGTTAAAACTATTTGGATTTGCTTATATGCTTGACTGTTTAGATAGATGTGCGGTAGTTGTTGCCTTAGACTAGGTTGAACCGTTGCCTAGCTAAGAATGGACTTCTACATCGACCTAGTCTGGGGTTGGCAATTGTTCTAGATTTTGCCACGACAGTGTTGGACTAGAGTCGCGGGGCCCGAGTAATCCCTGGATGCGGGATATGGTTATATGGTTGGTGATCCGGGTAGGATCGGTGTGTGCAAACGGTATTTATCTATCTTAGGTCTTGCATAGCAAATCAACCCCTCTGAGTCCACTATGATTTTATTGAACTTAAACCTATGAACTCACCAAAGTGGTGACCTTTTAGCATGATTTTCGGTATTTGAAAGATGTTTGGAATACGTGATCGGTGGAAGCTTGGCAAGAAGGCGGATTTCAATGATCATTTCTGACTCTGATAAACTTTGGGGACCTATTTTATTAAATCATGTTTTGGGCCTAATATTTATATTTTGGATTCAATGTTTTGAATACTTAAATTTGGAATTGATTTTGAATGTTAAATGACTATCTTTTGCTATACTGGTGTGAGATACCAACCCAATAGTAACGCCCCGAAAATTTGATTAAGTCTTCCGTTGTACCGAGATTTGGGGGTGTTACACCCGACTTGTTGAACATTTATCACAATTACACATTGGTCAACTAAGTCAATCCATTACACTTAAATAATATCAGTGATGTAAAATCACCGACATAGATAACACAAAAGACAACAAACACAACAATGATTTTTATTTCTTAAATAAGTGCAACAAATATGATACAATTATTTTCTAAATTTGCGTAAAACAGAAACCTGAGATCTTTAACAGCAGAATTTTTGGACCAAAAGCAAACAGAATTAGCATAATGGTTTCACGATTTCACCTATAGGTATGTGTCGTTTGTTGGGTTTTACTAATCATAACAATTACATAAACAAGTAAACATCATCAAAGCATGCAGCGGAAGTAATAGGAATAATACTTGTAAATTAATTAACCGAATTAAAAGTATATGCGTACCTTTTGCGAATCAATGCAATTAGGGTTTATGAAAAACCCCAATTAAGATCAAGTACCAAGAAACCTTAAACCCTAATAAATTAGGGTTTATATAATTCGACCACCTTAGATGTCGAATACCCAAGATATGCAAACACAAGTGTATTTGCTCTTCGTTCTTGTACACACGTATTAGTAGCGAATCAATGAGAAAAGCTAGGTTCTTGATCACAATAGATTAACCAAACACCTTTGTTATGCTCAAGGTCACTCGTAAATCCCTTACAATGGGGATTCACTTCGTCGACCAAGAACAAGAGAGAAGAAAGAAGAAGTTTGGCCTTCTATTGAAATCTAGTGTACCAAAGGATGAATACATGGGGATGTATTTATAGCCTTATGGTAGATGTCAAGATTGCTATAGTATCCGATGTGGGATTCTATAGTTTTCGCCAAACACAAGCCCAAAAGAGGATTCCTAAAACCTTCTCTTGACTTGTTAACTTTTCTTCATATCCCGTTGACATTTAATGACCGATAATCAAAACTCGTCAAATATTAAATATCATTAAGTATTTATTTTGTGATCAAATAATTAAATATAACATTTTATATATTAATTATTTATACATTGATTCTCATACGTAATGTGTGCAATCCCAAGTCTCGAGTTCGAATCGGTCATACATATATTAATAATTATCCATAAACCTTTCAGCTCCCACTGGATATTACTTAATATAGTAATGACATTGGTTAGTCTAGCTTTAACACGCCAATGCCCCGGATCGAATCGAGTATGGTCTCCTGGAAAACCATTTAATGATTCATCATTTTACTTATCCTTTTGTTACTAATACTACATTAACTATGAATATGGATCAAGTCATTTCATAAGTTAATATTCATTTCTCGTTGTATTTGATTGAACAAGATTACCAAATCATCTCGAACGTATTCCGGATAGATCTTGGGTAAGGCCTTACAAACATCTTGTCAACCCTACGAGGGCCCAAATATAGTATTATGCTTTGAAACAAATTCAAAGGAACAAATTCTCTTGACTACAAACATAACTCATGAACTTTGTAACACTTCCGAAAATAGCCCTTATAACTACCAGTTACGGATAGCGTTAGACTATCTTACACAAATGCACTACATTCATAACAGTTATCTGGTATCTCAAGTCTGAGGATAAACACTTCATGATATACTTAATGACAAAGATCCATAAAGTATCATCATGTAAAGTTGGGATCTGTCCTATATTCAATTCATTGAATATCATGTGAATTTGGCATGTCCCACGCATCAATATACTTAAAGTATATTCTACCAAAACTCAGATTTGTCTTAATTCAATGACATTCCCACATCATTGATCGACAACGGACTTTTAGAATAACATAAGTTATTCACGGATTAAACATGCAAATATAGGATATAATATTAAGAAAATGAAAATAAACATAACCAATATTTTATTTCATTTAAATAATATTTGTTCATAACATCCCTTATCCAAATACTAAATAGATCAATGCATGATAATACTTGTTAATGAATTATGCCTCAAGTAATGACAATCATACTTGTTGACAAGGCATAATTTCAACTAACTTTGATCTATTGGAATTTTGAGAATACTTATTTCAAGAATTCAACTAGTGAAGTTCTTGTATGTGTGCATTCAAAATATCTTGATATTGCCACATAATATTTCATAAAGTGTGTGACATCCTCAACCACCAATTTATGACAATCAAACTTTCAAACATTTTAAAGTTTAAAGTATTCTTATTCTTTATTGTATAATGCAACTATGCTCTTAGTTGAGCACAACTAGTTCACATGGCCATTTACAAGGATGAAATCCTCCCATGACTAGTATTGAGTGTCATCTCAATTAAACCAAGATCATTGTATACAAACAACAATATGCTCTTTAAAATCTCGTAAACTTCAATATCTATAGTGTAATGTTTGATGCCTTCCAAACTTTCAAGTTTGTTGGCTATGACAATTTCGCAACAATTGTTGTATTGCTCATCCATAGAATTTTGAGAGCAAATCCAGGCTGAGGAATGTAATTCTAGATTCAAACATATTCCATTAGAATATTCATTACACTAGTTATCTAATAACTTCATTAGATATCAATGTTGTCAAATCATCTTGCATTCAAGCATGATACAACAGTAACATGATGTACATGAAAAATCCTTATGTCAAACAAAGATTTAATTCATGTTCTACATATCCATTTTCCAAATGATATATCATGTTCTATTAGACTCATTTATTTTACCGCACATGTTTACTAACAATAAACATATACTCCAAGGTTGTATGTCTTATTTTCTAAATCTTTCAAGTGAAGTTCCATTCCAAATTAAACTAACATTTATCTTAGATGGAATGTTACTACCCACAACATATAAGATTTAAAGAAAATAAACATAATACTCCCACTAGCTTTCAGGAATACTTAGAAATTATCTTATTTTAATTTTAAACCAAAACTTGGATTTAATAGTTAAACATAAGAATCATCTCCTAGATGCATGCATATATCCATTCATGGATTCTTGCAGTTTGTACATTTTCAAAGATTATGTGAATTCATAAAACTCATTTGTATTACTTATCGTCCTCGCAAAAGCAATCACACAAGAAAGAGTTTTAATATTCAATTGTCATTTTTCATATCAATGAAAATAAGTATGACAATTATAATCATTATATATTTAATGTGCCAAGGAAAGAATATTCAATCACAGTTAATTGCTTAAGTGTGATTAATAATCTTGTCACAAGTCATGCATTAAACACATGTACAATTTTGTCCATATGATTTCTACACAAAGATTTAAACCACTAGGGTTTTCCTTCCTTTGAAGAAACTCATCTTTATTAAGATAAACCAAGTTTCCAAAGTTGATTATCTTTTTGGACAACATCTTAACATTCATAGTATGAATAATTTACCACAATTCAATATTAGGTAATATATCATTATGATTAACGGGTTTACCATGATCCCGTAATTCATATTTCTCATCATATCAAATATCCGAGATATCCTTGCGGATCTATGAATGAGAATTCCATCATCTTGAGGTCTATCAGATTTGTCCTCATCAGGATATTTACTAGTGTATTTTAGAAGATTATGTGTTTTGTAATTGTAATTTAATCTCTTCAAGATCTAAACAAAACTCCCACTTGCTTTTGTAATTTAAAGACTATCTATAAATACTTTAGCAATTAGAACAACACTAAATTGTTTTCTTTTGGGATATTACAAAACACATTGACAATTCGTAAATCTTGTTCGTTAATAACCTACTCCATAAGTAGTTTAAACAAATCAGAACTTCAATATAAGACTCAATGTGATTCATCACATTCCATACTAAAATGGTGTCTTATTAATCTTCTAGGTTTGAGTTTTATTAAGTATATCCAATCAATACTCAATTTTCTAACCTTGATAACTTTTGGAAGAAAGGAAGATATAGTTATCTTGAATCAAACAATATAACAAATGTTTGATTCTTCTAACTCGAACATTCCATATACATACAAGATTTCATTAGAATTAATATTGTAAGACAATCTAACAATATGTAAGATAAACATATTCCTTTTGGCTTACCTATTTACCAACTAAGTCAACTTAATGGTATAATAGAATATCCAAGCCAATTGCATGTTTTATAACATAAGTATTCTTTGACCAAGTCAAAAGACATAATGATTATAATATCTTACTTTATATTATAAGTCTTTAAAAGACTTCATGTTTGTGAGTTTATACATAAACACATAACCATGTATAATTTAAAGTTATTATGAACACCACGCCATGGTTTCAATTAATTAATTTTCAAGTTAATAAACTATTTATGTCATTCCAAGAATACACAAATATTTAAAGTAGCATTAGATTACTTTATTTTAATTATGTCATCCTTTTGAAGTGTCCAACTTAAGAAACGCAAAGCATCCACGCCCGATCCCACGACAAGTGGAGATTTACCTTGAGATTACAATCTAGCCAAGATCTCACTTAACCTAAAATGTAACTTCAAGTGTTTCTATAATTTGAATGACATAAGACATAAAAGTAGTCTATGTTATAATCTTGACACATGTTTTTTAAACAAGACAATCTTATTAGAACGTTAATCTCTTACCTTACGATCAAGAGAATCCATTAATCATATTTGTATGTGTTGTTCCTTTGCACACAATAAATACTTCTCCCACTTGTGCATAGAACAACATCATATAGTAGATAAACAACATGACATTTGTTTGTTTATGTGAGCAATATGATAGTGTCATAGATATATAAGCATTACAAGTAGATGTAGGAGCACTTAATTATCAAGGAAACGTTCATGACTATCCTTGAGAATATGAATGTCTACATTTTTGAACGTAATGTATTATTTCAAGAAAATCTAGAAATAATCGAGTTACTACCAAGATAATAAATCTTGTAACTCCCATGAATTAGACAACGTTACAATAATGTCTTATTCAAGAATACACCATACTCCCACTGGATTTGACAACATTGTAAGTGTTTCATTAACCAGTGAAAATAGCGTGCTATTACGTTGCTACCCCTTTGTAAGACCATTCGTAACAATTACTTAGGTACTAAAAGAGTGTATTCTACTTTGTAGATGATGAATCATCCATCATGCTATTAACTTGAAAAATTGAGCATGCAATTTCTTCCTTAATAGGTCTACTATCCCCACAATGGTGTGTAGCACCTTTAATTGGTCAAATCAAAACAACTAGATAAAATATACTAGTTTGTCTTTTACCAATTTTATGTAATTAGTCTAGATTCTAATTTAATAACTCATAAAATGTCAAACATGTTTTCTAGTTGACCAAAATGTCATATAAGAATTCAATCACCAACAGAGGGTAATGAAATCTCTTAAGGAAAACATGGTGTGCAATTTTCTTAACTATTAAAGTTGCTATGAGTTATATTAGAATTTAGACAATTCTAATGTTCCTAACATACCTTTCTCAATCATGAAAAGGAATAGGATTGAGTCTCACTCTTCTTCCATGGAAAAGAGTTTATGTTTGTCTTTTAGTAAATTTTTCTTGATCAAACATTTGTTTGAAAACGAACTAGATCAATTTACCAAAGCCCAAACCACGTTTACGGTTTAATGTTGCATTAATACAATCAAAAGAATTAACAAAATTCAATTTTAGTATTTTCGATAATTAAATCTTTCAAGAAAATAAAATACCCTTAGGTCAATATTCATATTAACCATAGAATTTTCCTTGAATCTAGGACCCTCATTATCATAGTTTCACCACATCAGTTGATCTGCTAGTGATGAAAGTATAGAATAGGTAATTGTCGAAGAACAATAATTGACAAACAAGTTTTCAATTCCTAGAAAATATGGGATTTACAATTTTGCCAAAACAATTAATGCAAAATGTAAGCATGTTTTATCCCATCTTATGCCTTAAGTCATAGGTCTCACTAACTAACTTAATTAAGTTGTCTAATTTAGAAACTGCAAATCATTAAGCTGAGGTCTCACACAACAAAATAATTCACCTTGTTATTGTAATCTAGATCAAGGTCTCACATAAGTAAATTACAACTTCAAGTGTTTCATATCATTAGATGGCATAAACTTAAATTTAAAGGGTACAAATTTTGACGTGTAATCAAAACTTATGTATAAAGAAGCATGCATACAACTTCATAACACAAAAATTTCAAAACCTTACTCATAGTTTTAAATTGCTAAGATTAAATTCTACAAAGTTTTAATCGATGCGTTGAGAAACTTACAACTTTGCACTAAGATGCTTCGTACATAGAATGGTTATACTAGGTAGCTCCAATCGAACTCACAGGAGGCGAGAGGACCGTGTAAGCCAAGCATAACCTTAGACATCCTTTCGGTGTGATGCGCACTTCTTTAAACCCCTTTTAGTTTGTTCTAGTGGGTGAGCCGTTCTAACCATTTAGTACAATCGCATCAATCGATTAAAAGTTCAAGATTTAATACTTAGAAAACAAATCAAATTTCGCCATTATTTAGTCCATTTAATTTTCTATTCTCAAAAACCCTTTTGCTTACTAACATGTCATACAATATAAACAAAAGGCATTTTAATAAAATTAAAAGGAACTCAAATAATATACATATAACTTAACAATTAACATATGTAAAACAATTAGCCACATGCATAATTATTTCGATAAAACCTAATAAACAATTCTAGGCGTAAAAATGCATACATCAACTAGGGCTTTCAACTACAAGGTAGATGAGCCACATACATCGACAAGTCGATTATGTAAGCCAAAGTCAATAGTATACCAAATAGCACATAACTAATTTTTATTAGTATAATTGAGGTCTTCCCAATTCAATAATTATCAAATAAATAAACATGTGTATATCACTAAACAATTTATCAAAACAATAATCCATGGCAAAACATGCATGTTCCACCATGAATTCCTCATAACAATTATAATCCCAAGATACGCATATAATCATGGCACATAACAATTATTCATGAAAACCACATAAAATATACATGCAATCCTAGGGTTTCTACAAGTTTTACAAAAATAAAACCTAATTAAACAATTAATGGGTAATCGACCCAATTAATAAAAATTAGGGTTCCAATTTTCAAAACCCTAGAAACCATAAAAGCATATAATAATCATAAAGATTCAATTTTATGTGTTTGTAATTAATTACAACATATTAACGGCTCGTGATGCCCTTTGTTGGGTTTTACTAATCATAACAATTATAGAAAACAAGTAAACATCATCAAAGCATGCAATGAAGTAATAGGAATAATACTTGTAAATTAATTAACCGAATTAAAAGTATATGCGCACCTTTTGCGAATCAATGCAATTAGGGTTTATGAAAACCCCAATTAAGATCAAGTACCAAGAAACCTTAAACCCTAATAAATTAGGGTTTATATAATTCGACCACCTTAGATGTCGAATACCCAAGATATGCAAACACAAGTGTATTTGCTCTTCGTTCTTGTACACACGTATTAGTAGCGAATCAATGAGAAAAGCTAGGTTCTTGATCACAATAGATTAACCAAACACCTTTGTTATGCTCAAGGTCACTCGTAAATCCCTTACAATGGGGATTCACTTCGTCGACCAAGAACAAGAGAGAAGAAAGAAGAAGTTTGGCCTTCTATTGAAATCTAGTGTCCCAAAGGATGAATACATGGGATGTATTTATAGCCTTATGGTAGATGTCAAGATTGCTATAGTATCCGATGTGGGATTCTATAGTTTTCGCCAAACACAAGCCAAAAGAGGATTCCTAAAACCTTCTCTTGACTTGTTAACTTTTCTTCATATCCCGTTGACATTTAATGACCGATAATCAAAACTCGTCAAATATTAAATATCATTAAGTATTTATTTCGTGATCAAATAATTAAATATAACATTTTATATATTAATTATTTATACATTGATTCTCATACGTAATGTGTGCAATCCCAAGTCTCGAGTTCGAATCCGGTCATACATATATTAATAATTATCCATAAACCTTTCAATACTTATCAGAGATGTATGCAAACCCATTGCAAGGTAAACCACAAATTTTGCAGGAAAACAGAGAACAACTCTGCCGAAGAACATATTTATCCTCTATGTAGTAGTAGTTCTCACTATATGGGATTTCAGGGCGTAGGCGTACACACCACTCATGGAGAATAAAGTTGGAACACTCAGCATGATCTTGTGAGCACTTGTAAAATGGCATGCTTGTAACCGGCATCACACATCCATTGCATAGCAGTTTAACCCTCTTCATTGGGTCATGAAGAGGAACTGATTTAACTCCCAATGTATAATAATCACTTTGGTTATGAATCAGCACCAGAGGATGTTTATGACTGAAATGTTTGATGTAGCAATTTTCATTTGTACTTTCATCAAAATATAAAGAAGACTTCTGTTTTGGAATGTGGTGTGGTAAGATGTTGTATGATTCCTCAGATAGTGGCCAGTACATAACTAGCCCATTTTCAGAGAAGATCTTGCTTTCTGAGACGACACTGTTTTTGTCTTCGCATTCCTGTTTGCCTGAATTTTACACATTTAAACCCATATAGTCATGCTTTCTATATATATTAGAGAAGGAATACGACCATACGAAATAATAATATATCTTATGATTTACGTACCATGTAAGAGTTGTCGATGTTGATGTTTTATTGCACAATCCACGTGGACATAAAACATGCATTTACTGCATTTGTAAAGCCAATATTCTTTGTATATTTCCTTTCTACCTATCCTGCATTCACACTCATATACTTGATCCCAGAAGCAATAAGAAAGAGTGAGCATGTGAGAACGATGAGATTTAACTAATAACTTTATCGGAGAGGAAAGACAATCAGAGTTGACAACAAAGTTAAGACAAGTGGCACAATGATAAAAACCCCCTTTATGTTCTTTCCCACAAGCGCATTGGCTTAAAATAGGGTCAACTGAAAAAGAGATTAAAGGGTGTGGATGGCCAGGATGATGTATCGTTTTTTGCTCCAGAAATGTAGCACAACGTAAATCGAGTTCAAAGTTGCACGTAGAACAATGGTAACATATATCATCTTGATGATCTGTGAGACAATCACTACACTGCCAGTGAGTTGTCCTTTTTTTTAAGATGAGAATATGAGCAGGGTGGGCTGGGGATTGTAAGGTTGTGGATAGTTCGGCACAGAACTTGTGGAGTGAATAGTTGCAAGACATGTTGCTGCATTTGTAGTAATATCGGTTGAACCAATCGATTTCTAGGCCACACATGTCACACGTACAATTTTGCACTTTGATCAAATCGTTGTCTTCAAAATCATCATCGTCTTCTATGTAGCCTTGATGCATAAATTGCAAATCTATGAGATTGAGTGGGGTGCTCATGTTTGATCTCTTCGAGTTGTACCTCCTTAAACTCCATAAATAAGCTCAGGGCCTAGGCAGAAGTTGAAAATGAGGCTGACAAGTTTATTATCAAAAAACATGGAATATCATTTACCTAAAAAAATTGTCGCTAATCTAGTGTTATTTGATGTAAATTGTTGATTGCCTATCTCAATAACCCGTGTTTTAGTTTGATAATTATGATTTGTATATACGGAGTTTTTAGTATTACAATCAATTTAGTAATAATAATAATAATAATGATAATAATAATAATAATAATAACAAAAGTTGTTTTTGAAAAAATTTAAAGTAAACGGAATATTTTTTAATTTACAAAAATATTATGGAAATTACATCTAAGTCAATAAAATTGAATTTAGAATTAGACCAATTTTAAAAAATTTGGACTTGATTGTAAATTATATTAATCAACCAGAATATTATAACGTTATTTTACAAATAAGTTTTAAAATTAAAAATAAAAAATTTATAAAAAAAATCATAGGGCTATATATGCGTATATTCAGCTTTTTCTTTCTTTGTCAAAATTTTAAACCAAATTTATCATGACCAAATCAATGCAATTTTAATTATTTATTTGTAAAGGAGAGAGCTCAATTTTAACATGTGATGCACATGTTCGTCTAATTTAGGGTGCGTTTGGTATGCACCTATCGGAATGGATCTATGGATTTCATTCCGATTAATAGTGTTTGTTTAGTGGGCCCGGGAATGAAATGGATATATCATAGTCATAGATTCATTACACACCATTTTGGTGTCTATGAAATCCATTCCCGCGGGCCTCTCTCTTTTCCACTATAAAATTCAAATATCTATACATTTTTTCATTCCATATTTTATCAACCAAACGTAAACAATCGTAATGATACACTTTTTCATAACCATTGTCATTCTACCCCATACCAAATCCGATATCCATTGTGATTCCTAGCAACAAACCAAACGGGCCCTTAATTTTCAATTAGCAAAAGAAAGATAAATTGTGGGCCAAAGAAATTGCCGTCCACCCTATTATATATCTCACATTTTTATGTATAATATCATTTTTTATAGAAAAATGATTGACTAATTATATATTTAAAAGGAGCAAGTGACACATGCTTCCTCCGTTTTAAAGTAAATGTCTTGTTTTGACTTTCTTAATTTTTTTTTTCAACTTTGAAATTAAATATCTTTGTTTGTATTATATAATACTTGAAAAAAATAATAAAAAAAAATAAAAAAATAAAAATCCTCTCATTATATATTTTATCTCAAGTATTAGATTAAAAAAAAAAGTCAAAATTGTAAAAAGAACCTTCAAAAAATTAAGATATGATATTTATTTTGAGATGGATGGAGTATATAAAAGTTTGTGATGTAAATAGAAAATATGCATCCTATGTATTTAAGCTAGAATGGGTTTGCCATAATGTTATTTAGGCTTGTAAATCATTTTCCATTCCGATATTATCAACTACAATAAACATATCATAACTAAATAAGAAAATAGTAAAATTTGATTATCATAAATAACAATACAACAAAATACTTACAATTAATGAAGAAATTAGTACGTACCTTGGTAACAAAGCGAGGTAATATGTATGGTTTTGCATGTGATTTGTAACATCCTTATATAGTAATAGTAGAGCAAAAACCAACTTTAATTGGTATAATTTGCTTCATAGATGAAGAAAGAATGATGCTTTTCTTCGGCTTCTTACATTACTTTTTTAATTATCAGACACAAGCAACCTAGAAAACCACTTAATACACCATATGAAAGACCATCTAATACAACATAACTACATAAGTAGAGCATATGTCTGCCAAACACATAACAAAAAACACCAAACAACAAACTCTTTAAACCCTTGATATCTGAGTTCTCAAATACAAACAAGTCACCATATACAGTCTTTTTTCAACAATAAATAGATACCAGAAACAAACTCAAACCCAGATACGCGCGTATCACCAACCAAATCTAACAATCGAAGGGTAACGTAAAATAACAAATGCAGCAGCAAAAGAGAGGCAAAAAACACTCTTTACTCGGGGCTTTTGAACAACCCATACTAAATCCTATATAATAATCAGAAACACAATCACAAACAGAGAAACTAAGAATTGAAAGAATAAATCTTATCATTTGCCGCATTTCAATTCCTAGAACAGATCAACTTTCTTCTTCATCATGTCTTGCTTCCACTTCGGTATTTTGTAGAATGCCTCTTTTGTCACTCCAAGAACTGCCTCAAATTCATCAGCAGAGAGATAGGCCTAAACAGCATTCGGTTAATCAAAGCAAGAAGTAGAAAACACTAGGATAATGGAATAAATTTAATAAAAAAAACAAACCTCTCTTCTCTTAAAGTCAATTCCTGTAACCGGATTCTCGGATTTAGCCTTAAGTTGTTCATAACTGAAAGTGCTTTGACTGTCTACGCTTTCACATTCGTTTTCATCTGTTGTTGATTTTGGTGCTGACTCTTCACCATTTGTTTCTTGAATCTGCTCAGATGTTTCTGAAGTAACTTCTGAACCTTCATTACTTTCCGTACCAGCAGAAGGTTCTTCACTCTTTGCTATGGCTACAAAGTGGACACTTCAATTTTATTTCTTTTCAAAAGAACTAACACTACATATTATTATTATTATTATTATTTTTATTTTTTGGCCGAATTTCATAAGAATAATGTCTTGAAAATGAATATCACTAGAAATGATCAGTACCAGGTGAGCTGCTTTCAGATGGTGGGCTTCTAACAGGTCGGACAGGAGAAGCATCAGATGGTCCCTTCTTTTCTGCAGTGAGAACGGACGATAAAGCGGCAACTGCAGCTGCTCTTTGTGATCCCCGGGTTGGTGCCTTTGGAGAAGCTGAAGATTTGGTGGTTGGTGACGATTGAAAAGCAGAGTTTAAGGCTGCTAAGGCTGATGCTCTTTGAGTGGGCCCGCCCTGGTTTCCGTTTGACCTATCTTGACTCTGATAACATCAAAAATTATAAGACACTCCACAACCAAGAAATTCTAGACAGGAAATGTCAAACCAACAGGAAACGGATCATCTGGGGTTGTATTAATAATGGGTCAAATAGTTAAAAGTGATTAAAAGTCGCTAAACATGTATTTAAATGTTTTCACCTTCCTAAATCATGTCTAAATATATCACTATTTTAAATATCCAAAATAAGAAATTTTTCAAGACCAAAAAGTGGTGGTTGGAAAAGTCGACCGTTTTGACTTGCATACAAAACTTACAGTTTTGACCCAAACTCATTTTGTAAAGCGCTGTCAAGTAGATGCATAAGTTTATAGGAATCAGTTACCTCTGCAGCATTGCCTCCTCCAAACCCAAACATTAGCAAAATCTTCTTTTGGAATGAGTTCCCATGCGCCTAGCCGCGTTTAAAAGAAAAGGGGAATCCAAATCAATATATAAAATCAATTACAATAAGATGTTTAGTGTCATACAAACAATAGGACAACCACATACATTAGCTTTCGCAGAATCCCATGAGAAAAATGTTGTGAAGAAGCTGGGTTCGTTTCCTTCTGAAACTCGGTATAAAGGCACGGTTGGGGATAGGCCGTCCAGAGTTGAAGCCAACTCTATGTATTTCTGAAGTTGGGTTCATTTAATACACATTAAATAACAGGAAGAAACAATCTGCAACAAAGAAACAAAACTATGCTAAAGAAGTACCTGCCCAATATCAAAGGCAGTTTGCTTTTCCTTGGAGTCAACCGATTGACCAACCCAAACAAACACCTCAAGATGTGTATCTAATATTAAGATATCCTCTGTCAACAGGTCATCTTGCGAAAAATTGTAGATTTCCTCAATCTGTTGTAGAAAAAGAAAACATAACTTAGCCACTCCACAGGTAACTTATTATGTGTGATCAGCATATACAAAATGGAGAACTTACCTCAAACTTTCCTATGGATTGAGAAAGCAGCAACACAGATAAGAAAGAAAAATTTAGATAAAATAATCACAAAAAAGTTAACCTTAATTAAATTATATCGAAGCTTATATATGAAAGAAATAAATGAAACCTTTATTGAATGAGTATGAAAACAAGTGAGGATCTCTGGCTGTATCCGGTGCTACTTTTTTACTGGTGTAGCCTTGTTTCCCTCCAAGGGCAAACCAAAAACTTGAGTTCTCTGTTCCTTCTTTAGCAAACTTCACGGATGCACCAGGCTGCAATTTAAAGTAAAGGTACACAAAAATACATTACAATTATATTAACTACAAATCACAAAACATGATTGCAAGAGCATTCTTATGTTTTGGTCATGCATGTTACGAAGATTTTCTACTTAAAAAATATACCTTCAGAAATTCAGCAATTTTGGCAGCCACGGTGTGCTGCTCAACAATACTCTGGTTTCCATGCCACGTGAATAATGAAGAACCGGTTTGAAGAAGAAAACAATCATAGGAATTTAATGAGGTTGCGACCTGAAAGGAATCATATGTAAACATGAATAAACTCCTAACTACTAAACATGAATAAACTTGCAAGATGATAGAACAAAAGATAATATTGGAAGAGTGAGAATGAGAAAATAAAGGCCCCGCGTAACACATTTTTAATAAATAACTTAACAAGAGTAATTCAAAAGGGGTGCATACCGCATCTACTTGAACGGCTTTATTATTATGCACTGAAGTTCCCGATATCTGAATGAGCGCTACACCATCTGAACTATAGGTTTCATCATTCAGTCCTTTGTCTGCAATGCAGTTTTTGTAACCAGAGCTCAATCCACCCTGATAACAAAAATGTATCATTGTCTCGCCTCAAATTCCCCAACCGTATGTACATTTCAGTTTTATATCAAAGTATAAACTAAGTAGTAGAATTGTGAAGCAAGTACCTTTAACACAACCATAGGCTGAAAGATGGCAACAAACTGTGGTGGTTCTTTCCCTTGATATACACGACCCTGCAGAAAAAGAATAAATTTTTTAGTATATATTTCTATATCATCACTGCAGCAACTGAATTAACTTTGAAAAGTAATAAAATGTCATAGATAAACTACCTGAATTGGTCTTCCTTTCAGTGAGTTGAACATTGTTGTAGCCAACCGTGCAGCCATGTTTTGATCATCCTGATGTTGCAAGATACAATCATGTTAACAAATATAGATCACACACAGGATTTAAAACTTAGAAAGAAAAAGAAAAAAGAATTGAAACACAACTACAAAATTTAAAGTACCTCAATGCTATCTTTGCCGATCCAACAGCACAGGTAGTAATCTTCTTTCTTTTCATTAGAATGGTAAGTGTAAAGGACAATGTAGCAATCTCCACTGTAAAACTTACCAATATCCTCCTTTGGTACAGGTGTTTTAGCACTGCCATTTATCCGCCACACCTAAAATGCAAATAAGTAAATAAAAATCATTTCAAAACTTCATCATTAGAAAAGGAAACGAGGCATGTGACTGTTTGTGATCAAACCTCGATTTTTCCATTTTCTTCAAGCAAAGGTGGGACCTCTTCAGTTGCAGTAGAACTTTTTGCCAGCCCTTTGAGCCCAACGCCTTGCTGCTTCAGTAGAGCTAGTAATACAGAAAATAGCATGATAATTGATACCTGAGACTTTTTCATTAGCATTGTAAATAAATTGAATATTTACCTGCTACTTTTCCTCTACCACCCTCCTCGGAAGCAACTGGTGCTGAACCTGATGGCCATGACTCAAAGTTGGACTTAAATGAATGTGTCTCATAACCTTGAATAAGCCGAGTTACACGGGTTGACTTGGGCCGATTTTGACCCGCAATAAAATCCTACATAAGTATAAAGGAGAAAATAAAAAATCATACTAGAGGTGGTAATTGATTTAAATGCGTCGGAATATCTCAAACTGTTCAATGTAAAATAGCTAAGGGAACAACCAGATGGGTCAAACGGGGTACGAACTAGAAAGTTGTGCAACAACAAGTTTTTAAGACATAAAACCTACTAATTCGAACTACTCAAAGATTAAGATCATTATTGTAATACTATTGCCTTTCTAACCATATTTAATTATTGCACTAATTGTTTATAAAGAATTAGAAAATGAGAGAAATGTGTTGGTGGGTCAACCTGACCCAGCCCAAGCCAATTATGATCGTACTGGAATACACATGTTTAATGTCGAAAGGCCTACCTCGGCAGCTTGCACGGCAGCTTTTCTTTCGTCCACTTGTGTTACTCGGCCAACCCATACAAACACCTCTGAACCACAGTCCAATAGATAGCATTTGTTGTTTTCAAGTAACGACTTTGAAAGTTCACCATCCACGTCCTTAACCTGACCTTCAGCAATGCTTCAGAAAGATCGACTAAAGGTTAGCACGGATAACGCTTGAACATTTTATATAGTTATCCCATACATAAACATAAGACAACTTATACCAATAGAGTTTTGGTGCTGTCTTCTCTAAAACTATATCGTCATCACTTGCAACCTTTTTGCCAATAGGAGCAAATCCACCAAAGATGACCCAAAATTCACCGGAGTCACCCTCTGCCTGTAGCTTTCCGTCATCTGGATATATCATTAAAAAGAGATAAAAACGATGAATCAGAAGTTACGGCATCAAAGAACTAAATAAAATATGTGTATATAACATATGACTTACCAACAATTGCAACATCACATGTCCCATCATGATATTTTTCCTTTAGGAACTGAATAACTTCCAAAGCTTTAGCCCGTTCTTGTATGTTTGAGTTTGCTCCATTGAATTGAAAGATCTTCTCTTTAGTATCCAAGATAAATACATCATCATGATTCAATGTGGATCGTGAAAAGGGGACCTAAATTATAACAAAGCTCAAAAATTTATTTTCATAGATTAAGAAAACGGGCCCTAATATATTCAAATTATGGGTGGTATTTAAGACCTGCTTCAATCTAACAGCTCGTTTTCCTTTGCACGTGTACAATCGTATTTGAAATTCTTCTTCTTCGGTTTCCTTAAACCCTGAAGCACAACCTCCCTCAAGTGGTATAATACATGGTTTAAAATATGACAAAAATTTATCAGATTCATGGCCCTGAGGTTCCCTATACTGCACTGCACGCCCACCAAGAATCGCATCAAGTTCAACTGTTTTTATTGCTGCGGTTCCAGCTTCGTCCTGATTTATACCATAAAATAAGACCACTTAAGATACTGTAACATAAACAAATCACAAAGATAAATAATTATACATATAATAATCTACCTGGCTAGTATCTTTTCCCAACCAGAAATGTATGTCATAAAAGTATGCACCTCCTTTACCAGAAGTAGTCTGAAAATACATGAGAAAGTTCTAAAATTAAACGACTTATTAAGATGGATATACATGGAAAACATGAATAGTGTTGAATATGATTAGCACCTGCAATACGATGTATGAATCACCAGAGTAGAATTTACCATAACTAGATTTAGGTAAAGGTACTGGCTGAAAGTTTTCGATTCTCCATATTTCGGTCCCTCTACAAAAAGTTAAGTGAAAGCCCAATACAACAAAATGCAAGTAAACTAATAATTAAGCTGTGAACAGATTTATATAGTTCACAAGTAATAAATTTAGCAAGGATACACTCTTTGACCCACTCCTTGAAATGCTGGTTCGAGAGCTTTTGCAGAGCCAGACATGGTGTAAAGTACTAAACTTGAATCTTCTTTAAACAAGAACAGAATCCCAAGTTGCAATCTATATTTTAGATCACTGCAAAATTCAAAGTACCGCCATTAAAAAAAGTTGTAGTTTCCCAATATCGGGCTTAGCATATAAAGTTGTCTTCTATTTAGTTGAAGGCCAGACAAATAAGAGTCAACCCAAACAAAAAGCGTAGACATTGAAAAACATCATATAATATACATTCCATATCATGAATCCCAGTTGGACGTTTTATTAACATTGTGTTAGTCTATACCTGATGAGTGATGAACTATGACTGCTGAAAGTAGCTAGCTAGTAATCATTCAGAGAATGACAATAAAGAACCGTGGGGCATATTAATTACAAGATCATGATAACCTTATCTCAAAGTTATCACTTCCCTTATTAGGATAAGTGAAATATCTGCCCTCGGCTTAGATTTATGAGCACAAATATGCCATATTTACCAACTTAAACCATTTATAGCCAAAACCTAATACTCGTCAATAGGTTAATGGGTGCCGGACGCCAAAATCACTACTTACTACCCATCTTATATGATTGTAATTCTATGATTATTGTATCAATCTCCCAAAATTTGCATCAGAGCGGAGAATTTTCATCCAAAATATATCTCCATCAGCATTTTTACGAATTAAAACAGCAGATATATTCATATGAAAGTCACACAGGTAGCTATCAATACTTAGGAGCCTGCTTAAAGTATAACTTACTTATCAAGTCCAACGTCCAAACACATCTCTAGGCCGGTGATCACTCAGCCGCCTCGTTGGAGATTTGCAACAATCAAACTAAACAGCTTGATCATCCCGAAAAACGGTCAATTGAAGCCTTACACGCCACGTGTTCCTTATATCATATAACAACCATATATGGTTCAATAACACAATCCTCTTGCTCTAACTATCTAACACCCATCAACAGATCTAACCCAGTATCTTAACCAACAATCAAAACCCTAAACCATAAATATTAACTAAAGGAACATAACACACTAGGTCAAATCATTACCCGATTTCAAACTACAATTCAAGTCAAAAAGATCTTTTACAAAGTACACAAACAGTCAACACAAGTTCTGGATCATCAAAAAAAGATCCAAAATCCATATTAATTATAGTTCACAACAGAAGTAAGTTAAAACCAAAAATACAAAATGGTCTAGACAATTGAAGTGAAAAACATCAGTTGATTAGTACTAGATTAATAAAACCACAAACATGAACTGATTTTGAGTTTGAGAATCAAAAACTGAGTTTAATTCAAAATAACTTCTTTTAGCACAGTGCCTCAGAATAGGAGGTCTGCTTGCTCAATCTTGTAATGAAAACATAACCCGAACAATGAAAATGCATATATGCTAACAGGCATCGCATTCTTTTACCCGAATATCAACTCATCTCCTAAACTTATCGAAACCTGCCATATAATTTCTGCAACTAATACCGGGCATATCAAATAGTCCAACTCCAATCGAAATAGAACCACTTGATCATCTAGAAAAATGGTCAATTGCAGTCACACTCACACACAAACACAACTTGTTTCCTTAAATGATATAAAAACCAATCCACCATGTTCTAACAACATAATCCTCTTACTTTAACTATATAACAGCCATCAATAGATCCAACAAACTACCTTAAACAACAAAACACACCAGATCAAAAACTAGAATTCAAGTCAAAAAGATCTTTAACAAGTACACAAACAGTCAACACAAGTTCAAGATCATTAAACCAAGATCCAAAAACCATACTAAATAAAGTGTACAGCAAAACCAAGTTAAGATCTAGACAATTGAAGTGAAAAACATCACTAGATTAAGGAAAAACACAAACCTGAGATGGGTTTGAGATAAAGTTCAGATCTTGATTATTGGGTGTTAAAAAAGAAAGTGTATGTGTTTGTGATGATGAGATGAAACGGAAAAACAAAAGGACATAGAAGACCAAAACAGAGCTGGCAAAAGTTATGTATAATTATAGACACAGAAACCACACAACACAAAGTGTCTTGTGTGTTGTACTAAAAAGTAACTTATGCATGTGATCTATAGCCATGTTAGAAAACTTTTGCAACTTTTCTTAGAACAAATTACCAAGATTATGCCAAAATCTTTTAAGGTTTATTTTCAAGCGATAGTTTTATGGGTCAAATTTTTCTTCAATCTCTATAAATGCTATTAATATTTTAAGAACCAATGACCGAAAATAAAGTGGCTCCACCGTAAACATGAGCTTGTTTGTTGTCCCAACTACCATTTTCCTCCCTTTACCTTTTCAATTTTCCAAGATAACTTGTATCATTTCCTTTTAGAGAAAAGAATCAAAAACAAAATCTTTTTTAGCCCGGCTACTCAATCTCCAAATGGGTTGCAGCCCAGAACATGACATGCCAAGATGTGACATAAAGGTGCGTTGACTTTTACTTTCCTTGATATCCGATTAACTTTGTGGAAACTGTTCTAGATTTTGAATTATTATCCGATCTATGTTTTGAATTACTTTCGATTGATTTACTTTTTCACATACACACAAGATTATCACACACTCAATTTGTTGTTTCATTCCACCATGAAACCCCTGGTAGTCTTCTAATTTTTTTTTTTTTTTGATTCATTGTTAGATCTAACTGGTGTTTGCCTTTTGGTATTTCGAAAATGGGTTAGTTGGTTTTATTGTTGTTAATCGCTTATTTAAGAAAATAAGTCGCTTTGAAGTGCTTATCAAAGTGCTTATTTGGTATTTTTTCAAGGAAGTCAACTGCTTTGGAAGTGTTTTGGCTAATTTTAAGAAAATAAGCAATTTTTAAAAAGTGCTTATACATGTCTCGATAATCATGTCTCGCATGCAAATGGTTAGTGGAAACACGTAACAACTAGCAAGTGGATAGATCAACTCTATCGCTGGTTAGAAACAACACTATCAGTGGATATTAAAAGGAATAGCAATACTAAGATTACATAATAACAGTCCATTACTTTTACAAACTTATACAAAACAATTTGAGAGATTTAGAGAATAATCATTCCAAGCTTGTCCGTGGTTACCCTCTTCAATCCGTGGTTACACTCTTCAATCCGTGGTTACACTCTTCAATCCGTGGTTACATCAAGCTTGTCCGTGGTTCCAGTACTTGGAGTAATTCATTATTCAAGGAACCTAAAACCCAACATATGTCACATTGAATGAGACAAACAGATTTAACTGGATGAGATGATTAAACAAAATTGTTTTCAACAATACATATGTCACACTGGTTTACAAAAAGTGCTTATACATGTCTGCATAATCATGTCTGCATGCAAATATATGTGTTTATAAACCGTTGAAATTATAGTTTTAAGTGTACTTTGCTTAGGACGACTATTTTAAAAGTGTGAAACTAGTTATAAGCCTAGTATTCGATGTATATGTCGATATTTGCAAGTATAAGCCCATAAGTAAAAGTTCTTCTTAGCGTATTTCGTGTCTCGCATAATCTTGTTAACTAGGACCCAAATGATGCTAATTCTTGTATCTTGTAATCTCTTTAGGAAAATAAGTCGTTTTGAAGTGCTTATTCGGTCATTTCTAATAACCCAAGCGATTTTAAGTTCTTATTTGGTATTTTTTAAGAAAATCAACTGCTTTGAAGTGTTTTTGCTAATTATTAAGAAAATAAGCGCTTTGTGCTTATACATGTCTCGCATAATCGTGTTCGCATGCAAATCATAACATTGCTCAATGCTATTCTACGGTGTTTATAAACTGCTTAGGTTGAATATTTGAAAAGTGTGTAACTAGTTATAAGCCTAGTATTCGATGTATTAAGGCGAAATTTTAATTGTTTTAGAAGCCCATATTGCAACTATAAGCCCATAAGTAAAAGTTCTTCTTAGCTTAATCTTGTTATCTTATCCCGCCTATGCTAATTCTTGTATATTGTAATCTCTTTAGGAATATCATGCGAGGGTACATGTTAGAAGCAAACTCAATTACTTTCCATTAATCAAAGATGCACTAGGTTTGGATCGATCCGCATCTGCTTAGGTCGACATGTTTTGGGCATTGGGTGGATTTGGATTATGTTGACAATGAAGAGGGTCTTATACATTTTATGCTATGTAGCAAGTCTTCTCGATAATGATCACTATGATTTACCCTCATTTATAATGTTAACAATCATTTTCTACACTTTGGTCGTCGTGAATTTTGCCTCATAACCGCATTCAAGTTTGGGATGGTCGGCCTCAAAGTTTAGAGAGGTGATATCGCCGCGACCGTGTATTTCCGGAGAAGATAGGTCGCTATGTTAAAAACATAGATCTTCTATCCGTGATTGAGGATGAAGAGCGTTTCACTAAACTATCGATGAAGATGCAATACGAGTTTGTCTTTTGTTATGTTTGGAAGTTATATTTATGGGTCGTGAGTTAGGATCCGTTGTTGATGATGTATATCTAAGGATGGTAGAAAACTGGATGCTTGGGATGAGTTTGCTTGGGAGAGCACATCCGGCGGGAGTTATACGCCATTAGAAATGTTAACTCAAATCATAAGGATGAGCACCATAAAGCATTGGAAAAGACCCCAATTTTGTTCCATCGTATTCATTGTCCGGATTCATTCGAGTTTCAAGGTCTCGTATTTTTAGTCCAAATCATTGTCAAGTCATGCAAATATTTTGTTTGTCATTTGACTTATTCATTAACTTTTGTAGATATGGATTCTAGAGTCTTCATCTCGCATACGCGTTGGTGGATTAATGACCCCGATGTGATCCCGAGAGGATGTTCCCGGTCAAGCATTTTCCATTTCAAAATTGGGAGCCACTGACCAACTTTTTCCCGAGGTCGCTTAATGCGATATGCCAACTTTTTTCCTAAATGTAATTGCATATATGCCAACTTTTTCCTTTGATTGTAAGATTTATAAGTTGTTGTGTAGGTTAATTGCATATATGCTTAACATGTTTTATGCTTATCTTAGTTGTTTTGTAATCTTAAATGCTTATCTAGTCTCTAAATTAGTTTATTTATTTCTTTCTAAAGTTTATTTTAAATGCCTTAGGACAAAAATCCAAATTATGACCTATATGCCAATCTTGCCGAGGCCAATCGTAATGGTTTAGACAAAGCCTAATTTTTTAAGTGGTATACACCAAGAGCACCTCCTCCCGTTGAATACGGGGGTATTTGGTGATTATCTAAGAAAATTGTCATCACCGCACATCTAAGGACAAAGATAGAGAGGCACATCCACTTAGGCAGAGTTGTATGCTTGGCGTTAAGGCTTTGGAGCGCTTATGTGACGCTTGTTGATTCTCGCTTAAAGAGATCAAGAGTTTGAAAGAACGTGTCTACAAACCGGAGAGTATTATTCATGTGAGTCTTGACACAAACCCTTTTCTACGTATGCCACAATTTAACTAATGTCTAATTATCATGTTTTGCAAAATACTTTGTGATGCAAGATATTACCGTAAAAAAAAGTCGGACACGAGCACAAAGTTAACTCATCTGCTCAAAAGGTATACATATATACATATAAATTTATCTTTTCTTCTTATTTACTTAGCTAAGTATGTGCACACATGTTACAGATAACGTGGAGTGTGATCTCGGTGACTAGTATTGTAGTAATCTAGATGGTGATTTTTTGAATTATTTGATTCGCTTATTCTAACATCCAACAAACACACCGCCAATGGATTTGTAGATGGTTTCGATAATTTCTCCCGTAAATTTTATGTGGTAATTGATTTCGCAACTTTCAAATTACTCTTATTTGTCTTGTACCTTTTATTATAACTTGTTTCATAACTTTACACAAAATGGTGGGGTTGAAGTGGACAAATTGTCTGATGAAGATTTATCTGAGGTGATCACATACATGTTTTCAAGAATATATTAACTGTTTTCAAGACTTATCTTAGGTAATAACAACGATCCATTGTGATGTAATTGCAGGATGATTGTGTGAAGGCTGAAAAGCAAGCTGCTGAGATTTATAGGGTGGCAGAGCAGAGGAAACAGAGGACGAAACTAATTTTGGAAGAAGAAAAGAGGATGAAGAGTATACAACATAGTAATTCCAGTCACATGAAACTTGCTTTACAGCGATGTGGAACTTTCAAGAGGAGGTATGTCAACGTGGTCAGCCAAGATGGAACCATGGGAGGAGTTATTACCTTTATACGCCCCTAGCATGGATGCACTAAAGAAACGCATAAATGTCCTTGATGCATTCATGACTAAAAGGTGTGAAGATCTCGAACCGTGGAAAGAGGTATTACCTTTATGAATCTGCAACTACAAAGATCGATATTGGCTCAATTAAGTCTTATAATTCAACTTTAACCTGTTTTGTTTAGGAAGCAAGCCGTCCATTCAAATGTATCGATAAAATTTCATTTAGCCCAGAGTTGGAGAAGTTTCTGATTACCCCTGGGCAGACTCGTTGCAAGTTTCCTTGGTATAGTGACGTTACTGTTGATCGTACTTTCTGGGATGCTTTAGTTGGGCTCGACGATAAACGTGTAGGTTGGTTACTTGACGAGGTACGTTAAAATAACAATTTACAGTATATTTGGGATAAAACTATTTTTTGCTATATGTAAAGTTTTTGTTGAATTGCTTTTTATTGCCTTCAAAGACATTGATCTTTGGGTATGGTATATGTGGTATTTTAGACCATCTTCCGCAGATTGGTCAATGGTTAGTTGCTACTTTTTAACGCTTCTACTTCAAGACTCAATGCCACTGTTTTATGCAACCGATGATATTTTCCCATTTGCGTGGAGGAATGTGGAATGTATTCATTGGTAACCAATCTTTAGAATATGATAGTTTAATTATGTGGATTATATCAATTTTTTTAAACATTGTAGGTCTTCATACCCATAAATGAACCCAAGAAACATTGGTCCCTAGCTAGCTTTGACATTAAAACTGGAATCGTTACATTCTATGACAGTGAAGGATATCAAGAACCTGAAACTCGTCCGTGGTATTTGAATATGAGGAGTTGTTTGGAGTGTAAGCTTCCGGTAGTTCTAGAGAAGACTGATGTGTTTGCAAGCAAAGGAATCGATCCCTAGAATACAAAGATTAAGTTTAGGAATGCACGAACGCCCCAAGCAAAGGGTATTTGGTGATTGCGCGCCTTTGTATGCTTATTTCTTTACTGTGTTGGTGATTGTTTAAATTTGTTTTTACATAGTTTTAAGCCTTATTTCTTTAATGTTGTCTTTAATAGTGTCTACTTAGTTTGGAATTCATAACTGTACTCAACTCACACACAAGCATGTTATCCTAGGAGTCCTTGCATAGAAGTATAATGATATAGTATACCACTAACCTTTACATGATTAACTCATCGTTACTTAAACCAACTGCATACATACATCATATATTCATACATTTAACCAAAGAAGTGTTGCATAAGCATAAAATATTAATTTTGGTTTAAGTGATACTTAAACCAACTTCATACATACATCATATATTCATACATGTAACCGACACATACACTAGGAAATCACAATTTGAGAGATTTAGAGACTAGGAATTCCAAGCTTTTTCCGTAGCACTTCACCGGTAATCGGTAACTTGGTTCAAAGATTTGGTCCATACAATTCCCATATCTCGGAAACATCACTCTCTTGCTACCTTTATTGACCACTCCCTATCATCATGATTATGTCGAAACCTAACTCTTTACCACTCATTTTTTAGTTATTTGTTTTTGTTATAGATGTTTGATGAAAATGCAATTGAGATTGTGGCCTTATATATTGTAGGATCAATTTGTTTTAGTCACTATTTTAGTCAAAAAATTTTCATGATCGACATCGTTGCATCATCAATGCTCGCATAATGACCGATTTTGATTATCGCAACTAATTTTGCATAAATATTTTAGTCATTTTAATCATATTTGTGAGTCAAAAACAAAGTTAATCTGTTACTTGTTAGTCCAATATGGGTTATCTTTATGCATGATTTTAATTTGTTGTTTCTTGTTCTCTAAAATGATTATCTCATGGGATGCCATTGGTTGTTGAAGATGCCGCCCGATGACCCTTGCATATCGAGAACAGATGGTCCGTTTCTATTTCAAGCACAAGATATTTGTGTAGGTGTGATTGCTATTGTGACCTGTTACCTTTGGGCCAAAGCTACATTGTGTTTTGTGTTTGTTAACTGTTGCTTTTTGGGCAAAAAACTTATTTGTGTTGCTATGTTTGTTAACTGTGATATTGAAAGTTGTGATGACTGTGTTTGTGTTTTTGTGTTTGTTAACTGTTGCTTTTTGGGCAAAAAACTTATTTGTGTTGCTATGTTTGTTAACTGTGATATTGAAAGTTTGATGACTGTGTTTTGTGCTTTCAATTGAACCATGTAGCCCATTCAACTAAAGCCCATTCATTAGATAAAACATATCATACTAAAGAGTATCATACACACTAGAAGCAAGGTACTCACCATAACCGACTTGAAAGACCCTAAAATTTGCTTCATCCACAAAATGGTTCATAGACATTTGTTTTGAAAACTAAGCGTAATAATCGCCTTTTAAATCGCAAAACTTGCAACTTTCATTAAAAGTCTAATGTTGTTTGCCATACAATAAAGTATGCCACTCTATGGGTCATCCAAATTAACAACTTGTGAGTTGACTTGTTCTTCTTGTGAGCTTGGCGTTGTTTGTCGTGAGCTTCTTCTAGTGTAGCTTTGCCTAAAAATTGTGTAAATCAATTTATGAGTTAATAATCAGATCTTAAATAATGAGCTTTAAATAACAATACATAACTTACTTTTTCTTTGGCAATGTTTCTCAAGCAACTTTGTCGGTGTGTCCAACATTACCGCACCTTCCACACTTAATCGGTACCGTTCCTCTCCTTGGGATCTAATACGATCTTTGTTCTTGGGTCTACCAGATTGGGGTTTAGCCATAAGTGGTGGCTTAACAACTTGCAAGTAACTTGGACACCGCCAACTTGAAACTTCTCCAACGGATATACCAAGTCTTGCACGTAGCTTTAAGCTCAATTTTCCTAAACCATGCTTTTGCCAAATGATTACAATCCGTCATTCCCATAACTCTACAAACCGCTAAAACATGACCACAAGGCAAAGCGTAAACTTGCCATTTTCTACATGTGCATGAACGCTCACCTAAATCCACTATATGTATTTTTGTCGATCATCGACCGTAAATCCTGCTCATCTCAATCCCGCCACATCCAATGAGCGCTCTTTAACATTCGGTTCGTTATTTTTGCAGCTTGCCCAATCACTTAGTTCATCCATTTGTGCATCTAAATTATAATATTCGTTAGTATTTTATGATTTGTAAACAATAAATTGTTAAATAGTTTACTTTAGGAAAAATTACATAAACCGCTGCCTTTATATTTTTCTCGACGATGAAGTACCACTTTTGGACAAGGGCTCTGCACCACCCATTAGGTTAGTGATGGGTACTTTTCGGACATCTCTTGTTAACGAATTGATTGACTCAACGCTATTGGATGTCATGTAATTGTAACGATTACCAATGAATATGCCCTCGACCACCTTTCAACCCCACCGATCGCTTTGTCGTAGGCTTGTTTTCTTTTGCCCTTAACCTCGCCTAATGCTCTATTAAAATCATCGATTAAGTATGCTTTGCACATCTTCCAATATAAAGCCTTATGCTTTTACCCTTCAAGTTACAATTCATCATCAAATGCCTACAACAATGCCCATGGAATGCATTCGAAAACAGATTCACATGCATTGTATTGCTACATGTCGATCCGATATGATAGTTAAACTGAACTTCACCAATGCATTCTCTCAATTTTGATGTAAACCATGTCCACGATTCACCGCCTCACCTCGAGACACACCCGCTGTAAATGTATAATTTGATTATTCCCGTCCATTCCAACCGCCACAGATTTGTTCCAAGGTAAGTACCTTTAAGATGAGTCGATCAATTATTAACAATGGTCGATATGGTGTAGAAAGCTTCAACTGATTAATTTTAAACGATTAGTTATATGACAATAATACTCAAGAAATAGTAAATATATAGATATATGCTTACCGTTACACCAAAAGCTATGAAAACCATCTTAAACCGGTCTTCATCATCAAGATTAATATGTGTTACAAGATCGCCATTTGTCAATTCTAAATTATGACAATAAACCGTAATCGTTCAAATGATGCTTTCGGCAACCTTCAAGCGTATCCAATGCCACATTCTTCGATCTCCATGCTTGTTTGTAACTAATATCGATGTTGAATTCAAGGTTCATGTCCTTTAGATGTCCTTTGTCGATATATACTACCGTTGTCTTTGAACTTAGGTACTAGTAAATGACCCAACAAGTTTTTCGTAGCATTACGGTGATGCATACCTATTTTTGTTTTTGAACAAGTGTGATGGTCGCTCACCGCTCCTAATTCCCATTCACTACTAAATTTGCACTTACTTGAAATTATTTTCCATTCGCAACCCTCATGCACACAAATTACATCATACCTTACCGGATCCGATTTTCTAACCTTAAATTCATAACCATCTAAAAGAGCTTTATAACCAATTTTATTCATAACACATTTTTATTATCAAATCTTTCACCCGCTTCCAAAATACATCTAGCATGATCAATTTTTCCTTTTGGAGTTTTTATAATAGGTTGTGGATCCGTGGGTTGTGAATGTTGTTTAAAGTATTCATTTGCCAATTATGCTCAACTTTTCTCTTGCCATAAAATCATTATGGCAATCAAAAATTTCTTTTTGGGTAATTTTGAATCATTGTAAATATTGTATTGTTGGTTTAAATTACGGTGATTTTCAAATATTCTTGTTTTGGTATTCGGAATCATTGTAAAAAAAGTATTGTTTTAAATCAAAAGGAGATAAAGGAACGTTAAGATCTATACCCAAAGAACTAGAAGAAGAAGGATTTCCACAAAGCATTGCTCAATCTTTTCAATAAAAATAGTATGTGGCGACCTTTTCCTTTGCAAATTTCGCTTGTGTAAAATCTCACATCATCATCGCTCACAATGTGGACACACTTTGTACCAACTTTGTACGTAAACATGAGGTTGCACGATCGTTAAACTTGTACTTTTCTTCACAATAGCTACCATTGATTGAAAGTAATATTTCTTTTAAGGCAAACACCAAAAGTCACATCTCCGTAAACTAAATACACACTAAATTCAAGAGTCGATTCTCCCATTTCTTTTGAGTGAACAATCTAATTCTTTCAAATAAGTATATTAATATATATAGCTCTTTGGTGTAAATTATTTAAAGTTAGTAGAAACTTGACTACTCGACCTATAGTAATTAATTGTACAAATTTAATATGCATTTAATATCGCATCTACTACATATGTGTGTTAGTTGTGAATTGTAAAACTTAATGTACTAATTAATGCACCGGATACTGACTACCGATCGACGCCCTAACCGACCGGCCACTCGACCTATGGTTGGGTAGATGTAGTAGCTAATTGTACACATAAACACGCATTTAATATTGCTTCTACTACATATGTGTGTTAGTTGAGAATTTAAATGATATGAATAAATGTAAAAGTTAATGTACTAATTAATGCACTAGATACGACGACTACCGAATCGACGGCCACTCGACCCATGGTTGGGTAGATGTAGTAGCTAATTGTACACATAAACACGCATTTAATATTGCTTCTACTACATATGTGTGTTAGTTGAGAATTTAAATGATATGAATAAATGTAAAAGTTAATGTACTAATTAATGCACTAGATACTGACTACCGACCGACGGCTACCGACCTATGGTTGGGTAGATGTAGTAGCTAATGTACACATAAACACGCATTTAATATTGCTTCTACTATATGTGTGTTAGTTGAGAATTTAAATGATATGAATAAATGTAAAAGTTAATGTACTAATTAATGCACCAGATACCGACTACTCTAATCGACCGCCACTCGACCCATGGTTGGGTAGATGTAGTAGCTAATTGTACACATAAACACGCATTTAATATTGCTTCTACTACATATGTGTGTTAGTTGAGAATTTAAATGATATGAATAAATGTAAAAGTTGATGTACTAATTAATGCACTAGATACCGACTACCGACCGACGGCCACCGACCTATGGTTGGGTAGATGTAGTAACTAATTGTACACATAAATACGCATTTAATATTGCTTCTACTACATATGTGTGTTAGTTGAGAATTTAAATGATATGAATAAATGTAAAAGTTAATGTACTAATTAATGCACTAGATACCGACTACCGACCGACGGCCACCGACCTATGGTTGGGTAGATGTAGTAGCTAATTGTACACATAAATACGCATTTAATATTGCATTACTACATATGTGTGTTAGTTGAGAATTTAAATGATATGAATAAATGTAAAAGTTGATGTACTAATTAATGCACTAGATACCGACTACCTAATCGACCGCCACCGACCTATGGTTGGGTAGATGTAGTAACTAATTGTACACATAAACACGCATTTAATATTGCTTCTACTACATATGTGTGTTAGTTGAGAATTTAAATGATATGAATAAATGTAAAAGTTAATGTACTAATTAATGCACTAGATACCGACTACTCGACCGACGGCCACCGACCCATGGTTGGGTAGATGTAGTAACTAATTGTACACATAAACACGCATTTAATATTGCTTCTACTACATATGTGTGTTAGTTGAGAATTTAAATGATATGAATAAATGTAAAAGTTAATGTACTAATTAATGCACTAGATACTCGACCACCGAATCGACGCTACCGACCTATGGTTGGGTAGATGTAGTAGCTAATTGTACACATAAACACGCATTTAATATTGCTTCTACTACATATGTGTGTTAGTTGAGAATTTAAATGATATGAATAAATGTAAAAGTTAATGTACTAATTAATGCACCTAGATACCGATCGATTATGGTTCGATCGACGGCTACCCGACCTATGGTTGGGTAGATGTAGTAACCTAATTGTACACATAAACACGCATTTAATATTGCTTCTACTACATATGTGTGTTAGTTGAGAATTTAAATGATATGAATAAATGTAAAAGTTAATGTACTAATTAATGCACTAGATACCGACTACCGAATCGACGGCCACTCGACCTATGGTTGGGTAGATGTAGTAACTAATTGTACACATAAACACGCATTTAATATTGCTTCTACTACATATGTGTGTTAGTTGAGAATTTAAATGATATGAATAAATGTAAAAGTTAATGTACTAATTAATGCACTAGATACCGACTACCGACCGACGGCCACCGACCTATGGTTGGGTAGATGTAGTAACTAATTGTACACATAAATACGCATTTAATATTGCTTCTACTACATATGTGTGTTAGTTGAGAATTTAAATGATATGAATAAATGTAAAAGTTAATGTACTAATTAATGCACCAGATACCGACCACTCGAATCGACGGCCACTCGACCTATGGTTGGGTAGATGTAGTAGCTAATTGTACACATAAACACGCATTTAATATTGCTTCTACTACATATGTGTGTTAGTTGAGAATTTAAATGATATGAATAAATGTAAAAGTTAATGTACTAATTAATGCACCAGATACCGACTACTCGAATCGGCTACCTACCGACCTATGGTTGGGTAGATGTAGTAACTAATTGTACACATAAACACGCATTTAATATTGCTTCTACTACATATGTGTTAGTTGAGAATTTAAATGATATGAATAAATGTAAAAGTTAATGTACTAATTAATGCACCAGATACCGACTACCGATCGACGGCCACCGACCCATGGTTGGGTAGATGTAGTAGCTAATTGTACACATAAACACGCATTTAATATTGCTTCTACTACATATGTGTGTTAGTTGAGAATTTAAATGATATGAATAAATGTAAAAGTTAATGTACTAATTAATGCACTAGATACCGACTACCGAATCGACCCGGCCACCGACCTATGGTTGGGTAGATGTAGTAACTAATTGTACACATAAACACGCATTTAATATTGCTTCTACTACATATGTGTGTTAGTTGAGAATTTAAATGATATGAATAAATGTAAAAGTTAATGTACTAATTAATGCACTAGATACCGACTACTCGACCGACGGCCACCGACCCATGGTTGGGTAGATGTAGTAGACCCATGGTTGGGTAGATGTAGTAGCTATATGTACACATTAATACGCATTTAATATTGCTTCTACTACATATGTGTGTTAGTTGAGAATTTAAATGATATGAATAAATGTAAAACTTAATGTACTAATTAATGCACTAGATACCGTTGAGAATTTAAATGATATGAATAAATGTAAAAGTTAATGTACTAATTAATGCACTAGATACCGAACTCGACCGACGGCCACCGAAAACCTAGCCTATAAATACCCATTCAAGTCACATACACAACTCATATGCTCAACTCACGCACGGATTTTCAAAATGTCACACAAAGATTTCTCTCAACAATTCCCTAGTCCACCACAAATGAGCATGTTTCTTACGATTCACCGAATATGTCTTCCGGTATTCACAAATGACTATGAAGTAGCAAACGCTCAACCGCAAGTTCCGCTACGGTAATCCCAAATGAAAATGAAGCGGCAAACATCCCACTCAAAACGAGCCAAGAAAAACCAACCTTTGAATACGATCCCAACCGCTTGGGTTAATCGAGGATCAACTTCACTACTTGAACAAGATATGGAAGTACTCATTGAGTTTGAACTAGCCGAGAACGTGAGGAAGCCGTCAGAGAGCAGTGAACAACGAGAATTTGAATACCGATGGGAAATGGGGCTTGGACCCGAGCAATCATATACTTCTAGTGACGAGGGTTGGGTCTTGATGATTCCTTTTTAATTTGTTGTCTTATTATGAGAACAATGTATTTCATGTCCTATCATCTAATTTCATGTCCGCTAATCTAGTTATTAAATAAATTGTTAGTGTTTGTGACTCATATTTTAATATAAGTATGTCGAGTAGTCGAGTATCCAAAGGCATTAATTACTACATTAATTTTTAAACCAAACGCACATTTATTCATATCACATCTACCCTACTAAAAATATTAAATGCATATTAATGTGTACAATTAGTTACTACATCTACCCAACCATAGGTCGAGTAGTCGTTTCATCGAGTAGTCGAGTATCTAGTGCATTAATTACTACATTAACTTTTACATTTATTCATATCATTTAAATTCACAACTAACACACATATGTAGTAGTAACAATATTAAATGCATATTAATGTGTACAATTAGTTACTACATCTACCCAACCATAGGTCGAGTAGTCAGCCGGTCGAGTAGTCGAGTATCTAGTGCATTAATTACTACATTAACTTTTACATTTATTCATATCATTTAAATTCTCAACTAACACACATATGTAGTAGAAGCAATATTAAATGCGATTTATTCAGTTACTACATCTACCCAACCATAAGTCGAGTAGCCATCGGTCGAGTAGTCGTAGTCGAGTATCTAGTGCATTAATTACTAACACACATATATAGTTGAAGCAATACTAAAATTTCAATTAATGTATAGTTGATTCACATTTCAATTAACAAGTAAATTTGTTATATGTAAAACTAAATTTTCGAATTAATTGATTTACTACAACATAAGTTATACTACAACATAAGTTATATCGCAACCAAACTAGTAACTAGACATAAGTTATACTACAACATTCGTTATACTACTACATTCGCTAAATGAAATTACATTGGATCAAACAACAATGGTTACATAAATATTCCACTTCCAAGACCACAATCACCGCTGCCACTTTCAAGAACCTCATCGTTGGATAAAACCTTGACCAAATTTTTGATTGTGATGTTAAGATAATGATTGCCGATTGTTTGGGAGAAAATACGTAAACATTTTGAAGTATCAAGACGCTCCGACGGTAAATTGGTTTTAAACCTATCATCATTAACAACTTTGTGATGTATTGAACCCGACATAAACCCCAAACGCCTTTCAATGTTACTTTTAGATCACCCAAAACATTCGAGTACAAGACTTGATTATAGCAACAACCTTTTCAAGTTTCCTTTTTAAGAAATTTTTATATCAAGAAACAACCAACAATGATCCCGCCATCAAGATTCATAAACTCAACCGCTAACCCATGGACCACTTTTAAAATCCGAATCCTCAACCAAATCGTCAACAACTTTCCTAATAAACTCCTCGTGTGATCATTACACCATCGTCCACACCATCCCGAATACCGCAGGACTGTATTTTTCAATGTGATTTTCAAATAATTATCAACTTGAGAGGATATTGTGTTTTGTGTTGTGGCGGATAATCGGAGATCGTAGTCGCCTATATCAAGTAATTCTTCCCACTGTAATTTGGTGGTGAATTCATTGCATATCTTTTAAGGTTTGGTAATCTTATCACATGTTTCTCACCTCTATTTATATAATTATCATATACCCCATGACATTAATTATAGTATGTGTTAGTTGGGAAAAGGTTAGTTGTTGTAACCAATTAATAGGTGTTAGTTGTTGTAGTTAATACATGTTAGGATACTCGACCATCGCCTACTCGACCACCGACTTTGAATTAGATCTATTATCCATCGGGTAATATCCAATCGATCACTATATTAATCCTTTTTTTTGTTATTTACACACTTCATTTGTGTTTGTTCACTAATACTAGAAGAATTTTTTACACTTTTATTTTTGGCTTAATTTATTTTTGTTAATTCGGATTTTTCTATTAAAACAAGATGTCTAATATTTCTAATGATATTGTATTCAAGTTTTCAATAAAGGCATATTCTACGCCTTTCCCTAAGGTACGCAGTGGAAAAATTATTGAAATTAAACTATCTATGTCTAAAACGTTGTCGATTCCCAAATGTGCGACATGTTGTTAGAAAAATAAAAGAAGATATTTGGGCTTGGTTTTATTGTATACCAAAATGTAGCTTGGAAGAAGGTTTGACTATAGTGGAAAGTGATAGAGATGTTAAGAAGATGTATGAATTGGCTCAACTACATGGTAAAATTGAGGTATATGTTTCCCATACTCCTCAAGCATTCCTAGTTGATTACTATCACAAAACTTGTGTAAAGATGAGTTTGATGAGGAGGTGACAACACAATTAAAAACCATGATAAAAGAAAGAAAGGTTTTCATTGTATGTCGTTGGAAGAGGTTAGTGCATGGGAAAATGAAGAATCTCAATCACCGCTTACTTAAGATCACCGCATGAAAAGTCGCTTAAAGAAGCTAGTCTATTTACACCAAGGATGCTTTTTGATGATTTTGATGATGCACTCATGATGAATTTGATGAAGGTTCTAGTGCTCTTCCTTATGTGTCCAATAACGGTGATAACAATAATTTATGATGGGCATTTTAATTGTAATTTAGGATGGTTATGTTTCATTGCCTTGTTTGTTGTAATTTAGGTACTAGTGCTTTTATTTAACATGTGTTAATTCTTGTGGGTCATCCAAGATGGTGTAATGTATTAGTTGGTATTTAATGTTATCAAGATATTATAGTCTCTAACAAGGTAATTGAAATATAAGGTTATTTGTGTCATTCTTTTATTTTTGTATTAGTTCATACTTCATGGTGTAAGGATTTTTATTGTAAGTTTCATTTTTTTTCAAATGTCGTGGCTTCGCTTATCTTTTGTAATCATTCTCTTCGATCACGGTTTTATGCTTTAATTAATTTTGGGAGAGTAAAATGTGTTGGATTTATCTATTTATACGCCTAATAACAATTGAAACCCTACCTAATCTCTTAATTTTCATCTATCTTTATCGACACACACCCCAAATCCCCAATCACCGCCTTTGCAAAATCAATGGCAAACCAAACCCCAAGTCTTGATGAGTTGCGCAAGCTAGTGGTTCCGATGATATTGCAACCATGTTCAAGCATCTCTTTAACAATGAAGTGATGGAATCACACGCCGCCTAGTCAAATTGGAAGCAATATGCAAAGAGCTTCACGATGTGCATGGGCGTGAAGGGACAGTTAGGAGCTCCATTATCTTGGCCCAAACCATGAGAAAGGGTGGATGCTTTATCATGTCCGTGAAGATGAATGTAGATGATCGTGATATTTTGCGTGGCCTTGAAGCTTCGCTCATTTGATTCGGCCGGATTGAGAGTAAGCAAGATGGTGTGACCGATGGAGATTGATGAAGACATGATCGTGTTTAGTGACATCGCCACTTTTGTGTTGAAGCTTTTTGGTGTTGACCCTGATGGAGATGGTGTGAATGTGTTTTGGGTATGGATCATTAGTAAGTATGTGAATGTGTTTTGGGTATGGATCATTAGTAAGTAATTTGGTTTGTATGGTATATTTATATATAACTCGTATGTAATTATAGTTTGGTTTATGGTTTCTGAATATGCTGGTGATGAAGTGATGTAAGTATTTGGATGATAATTAGTCCAATGAAGTTTTGTACCGAAATGATGGTTTATGGTAATGAATCGTTATAATATTTAGTTTATCCTTATTGATTTTGTTGCCATTTTGTATATGCAATTCTAGTGTAGATGTTGTTTCGCTTTTGTTAATCACATTGTAATGGAATTAGGGTTTAATGGTCAATTTAGAAAGGGTCACTTTTAGAAATGACATGTAACCCAAACTAAAGTGGGTAAGTTTTAGATTTTGGTTTAATGGTCAATTTTAAATGTGAATAAAGTGGGTCACTTTAGGAACTTGTGGGTCTACACGCGTAACCATATGAATGTTTTGGTAGTTTACATGGTTACTCGAATCTAAGTTGTTGATGCTTGGTATCCTATTAAGATGAATTTGATGTTTAAGATTGTGAAAACAAGAGGTGGCTGTGCCTCGCTAATCCAGCTTTAAAGTTTAAATGGTCCAATGACAAGTATGAGGACTTAGATGTGGGTAATCGAATAGTGGAGTCATGGTTTTATGCAAGAATAAAGTTTAAATGGTTCATGCTCGTTCGATAGACCATAACTCCAATATCATAGAATTTTGGGTTATAGTTGCTTATTTAACTTTTCGCTTGAGTCTGCTCACTTGTTTTGCAACCGAATGTTGATACCTCCAACCGAGCAAGTTTACATTGACTAATAGTTGAAAATAGAAAACATGATCCAACTTATATCGAATGTTGCAACCGAATGTTGAACCTCCAACCGAATGGCTATTTAACTTTTCACCGGTCAATGGTAACAAGATATATGTTGTTGATCCCAGCTGAGCAAACAATCTAATATTACGGTCAATGGTAAAAGCTTATCAAGTATTACGGAATTTAACACAATAAGCTAAGGAGTCCTATACAATATACAATACGTAACCTACAAGATAAATATCTTTCCATATTTATCTAATACAATAAGCTAACCGACTATACAAGACTAGCAAAGGCTTAATACATACTATCGGTGGTTACACAATACTACTAGTCCGCGGTTATCTTCATCCGTGGTTACACTCTTCAATCCGTGGTTACATCAAGCTTGTCCGTGGTTCCAGTACTTGGAGTAATTCATTATTCAAGGAACCTAAAACCCAACAATCCTCCCCTAAACTTGATAGATTCTAAAAGAATTCTCAAGTTTCTTTTAAGCTCAAAACATCTGATGTGGAGGATGTAGCCAAACACTTACTTGCTTTAAGTATCTTCTCATACTTCTTCAACAAATCATAAGCTTGACCATCATAGGATAATAACATCTTGAAACAACCAGGCTTCAACATCTGAGCAATTATTCCTGGATGCTTATTCAATTTAGGATAATCACCTTCTACAAACATATGAATAATCATTCGTAAAATGCTAGAACATGAACTCCATGTGTTTGATATAACGCTTACTTTGCATCCATTCATCATGCTCTTTAATCCACTCTTTCTCCTTTTCGTAATTCATCGGACGCTTATTATGTAATCTTATTATGTAAAAGTATTGGACCGTTATTATGTAATCTTAAGTATTGCTATCTCTTTTATATCCACCGATAGTGGTGTTTCTAACCACCGATAAGAGTTGCTTCTAACCACCGATAGAGTTGGTCTATCCAATCGCTAGTTGTTCGGGTTTTCTAACCATTGTGCAGAAAATGCTAAATCATTATAGAGATGCAAGAAGCACGGAATTTCATTGTTCATTCAACAAAATGCTTTACCATTACTTACAATGAAACTTCAAGTGCTAATTAATGACTACATCTATACATGGTTTCTACTACTACTATCCTTGCCGATATCGTTTGAATGTCGGATATGCATTTATCATATGCAAACAAAGCACTAAGGATCAAAATGGAAAGGATGGATTGATGCAAACGAAGAAGTCAAGTCGATGTGGAAGATAGATGGCTACTATGCTAATCTTCTTGTGCTCCATCTTCTTACCACCATTCAAAGAACTTACTCCATCTTTCCTTTTCCTTCCCGGTTACGATATGTGAAGAAGTACCATGAGTTGGTACTTAAGACCAAGAACCACCTCTCCGTCACGAGGAGTGGTGGGTTTCTTGCTCGAGGTCTTGGATGGGGTTAGAAGATGAAGGTTTGAGTTTGAAGGTCTCTTCTTAGAAGATTCATCGAGTCTTCTCAAGCATCACTGATTCACAACACTATCATCTTCGATGATGGGAGAAATGGAGATTTTCTTGGTCTTGGTTCTAGTGGAGGCAAATAGGTTAGCTATGGGTTTCATCTTCACTTGATGATGAAGATGATGAAGAGGATGAGGAGGTGGTTAGATCAACCACTCGGTTTGTTCCAACTAGGTTCCACATTTTGAGTGATCGGGGATTTTGGTGAAATTAGGTTTTCTCTTTGATTGGTTCATGCTCTATGATATTTGGGTGCTTTTATAAGTGAGGATTAGGGTTATCAAGTAACTAAGCAAGGTGTTAAATGTGGTTGGATAGTTAATGAGGATTTTGGGATTGGACCGAGATATATTCTAGAAGTTGACTATGTTGACTTTATCGCTCTAACCCTGATAGGTTGTTTGTAACCACTCTCGCTATTACTAACCACCGATGCCTATACTCTTTGTCTTTGTGTTTGTTTTGTGTTGTCTTGCAGAAAGAAGGATGTGTGCATAAGGAGCTAGTGTGTTTGTCGCTTATGTTTGTGTAAAAAAAAAAAAAAAAAAATGTATATATAGTTTTGTGTTATTGATGATTGTTGTGTAATCCTTCATATCTTGTGAGATACCATTTCATTTGGCATTGATTTACTTGCTCTAATGTTGATCACTGGAAGGAGTGATTATCTCAGATCCACGGATAGTGTGTTACAATCATGATGTTGTTGTGGAACAACGGATAGTGTGTTCCTCTGCTTTGATACTTGTGGGTTGTTTTTGACACTTTGGCAAAAGTATATATATCACTTCCCAAACTCACGGATGGATCACTTTCACTTGCAAATATCCTAAACCCTAATCACTTTGGTTGATTTCTTCACAAACCCACTTAATTCATATCCTCATCACAATGGTCGAGTTGTACTTACTCACATAATCTTGTTGCTATTCTCACCAAAGATGCTCGCTCAAGGGTTTCATCAAATGATTGATTTCCTTGTTCATAGTCCCATTCACTTTGCTTTAACGGTTGAACCTACCATTTTCAAAACCTATATACGACGCTTTGGAAGAATGCTACCTCGAGGAGGTTAATGGGTTGGAGGTTTTAGTACTAGGTGGATGAGCATGCTATTTCGGTTTCGAGGAGCTTATTCGAGAAGTTTTGCGGCTTGATGATGCCGATGGTGTTGATAATCTTTCCGATGTCGAGATTGTGGTCGGTTTAGAGCGATTAGGATACACATACAGAGGTGAAAAGGTACAATTTTTAAGAACTGCTTTCTCCACAATGGAAGTTTTTGATTCACACTTTGTTGATGTGTATGAGCAATAAGACCATTGTGTTTTAATGATTTTCCTTCCAAAATTGCTACCGCTATTATTTGTTTGTCGATGGAAGGAAATTTAATTGGTCTAGGATGATTTATGAGGGGTTAGTGCGTAATATTAGGAAGAAGGAAAGTATTATTTGTATCCTCGATTTGTTCAATTGCTTGTGCAACATCAAATCCGTGATCCTATTGAACATGTTAGAGAGTATGAGGTAAATCGATGATTCCTCGAGTGTTTGCTTATATGAGGAATCCGCCACGTAACGTTGTTATTCCGTATGTTCCTTTGTTTCCTCACATGTTAAATTTTCCCACCGATTCGAGGTTAATGAGGCTAGGAGAACACAGGCACCAACTTCCTCGTGCTAGTGTTAGTGGTATGGTTAATGAGGTCGTCACACGTGTGGAGGTGACATGATGGAAGGGCTTCCACCATCGATTCATGCTTAGATGTCGGTCGATAGTGGAAACATCCATAAGACCCAACCTTGGCAACTCCTAATGTGGAAAGTTCTTTAGAGCTACCACAGTGGAGGTATCCCTAGCCAACCGCTACTACAGGTACATAGATGATCGTGCCTCATCCGGTGCTATGTCTTTATATCCAAGGATTCATCGCCGGAGCGCTTACACACACCAAGTGATGAGGATAGATTGGAACCCGATAATGAATTGACGGTTGATGACTATGTACATGAGGACTTTTTCGATGATCCACCTCTGACCGTATAACACAGTCAAGTGGGGAGGATATTCTTGAACGAGTAAATGAATTGACTGCTCTTTGTGCTAAAATGGAGAATAAGATTTCTAGTCTACAGGAGGTCACCGTGTTTGTGGTAAAACTATTCGGAGATTAAAGCATAGGGTCTTGGTTTTGGAAAGAGTGAAAAGACCGACTTGCTGCTTTGAAAGCTTTGAGGCGATGAAAAGAAGGTGAACTCTTCTCCTACTTTGAATGTGGATGATGTATCCAAACAGGGAGGAGTGATGGCATGACTTGTGGGAGGCCGGAATGTATCCGTGGTGTTACTATGGAAGAAGATGTTGAAAGTGGAGATCTCGAATTTGTAGTTTCGATAAAGCTGGAATGTCGTTGTTCTTGAAGAATCGAGGAATGTTGACATAGTACGTAACACAACCACCGATAGTATATCCGAAATCCTTGTTAGTACTTTTGTAACCACCGATGTTGTTTCGATTTGGCTACTCTAGTCATACCCATCGCTATCACAACTACTTCATCGTTGTTACAACTCTTCTCGAATTACCATCTAAGCGTAAAGAAGTAGAGAAAGAGGTCGCAAGCACATTGATTAATTTGAGCAAAACATCATCAATACCTACATCAATAATTGCACCGCTTATCTATTCACCATCGATAAATCAAAAGGTAAACCAAAAGGTAAAAGTTTGGTTATTGGTGAACCTTGAAGAAGAAAATGATCAAATCTAATGTTGGAAAAGGCAAAGAAGTAGTAATCAAGTTCAAAAATAAAGGTAACAAGAGGCTTATGATAAAGAGCTTGCTAGAAGTATGGAAGAGGAGGATAGAGCAGCTTTGGAGAAGAGAAAGAAAGATGAAGAAGAAGCTAGTCAAGATATTAGCTACATGGTATGAATCTCAAAATTATCTTAAAGCTTCGTAATTGATCAATGATGAATATACAAGACAAGAATGGGCTTTGTTCGATGATGAAGAAAAGGCTAGACTTCGGGAATGTTGGCAAAGAAGGTTAGTAGAGGAAAGAAGAAAATTGTAAGAAAGAAACCTCCTTCTATTGCTCGCTTAAGGAATGTTTTGATGAGGATTGTCAAGAATTCGTATATATGTTTCGAAAATCTTAGTACTGCTCATTTAAAAGAATGGTGGAAATCTATGAGACATGTATGAGAATTAACAATGATGATTTCGTCCGATGAATTCTCAAAAGAGGAAGAGTGGATTAAAGAGCATGATGCATGGATGGAAAGTAAACGAAAAAGAAAATCTAAGGTTCAGAGACATCCGATTCTAAGAAGTTGAAAGTTGTTGTAGTATGAATCAAATCATCTCTTATGAGTTTAATCTTTAGATGGCAAGAAGGAGTTTGGAAAATTCAAAGACTCAATAATGATGTTTCGAGTATAATAAATTTTCTCAAATGCTTCAATATTTTGATAGAGATGATTTGATGAATCTTGGGTACTTTACAAGAATAATTTTGGTGAAGTACATCCCGATGATTATCATGAGAGGTCGATGTATCATAATTTGAAGATTCTATTTGAGCCTACTCATGATGAACCCGAATGGCAAGGACTCTACAATGGTCAAGTTACTCGTTGGTTTTTATATCAAACTTGTGGAGTTCATGTTTTAACTGCTTCGATGATTATTTATATGCTTGTAGAAGGTGAATATCCTAAATTGAATAATCATCCGTGAATTATTGCTCGATGTTGAAGCCGGGTTGTTTCAAGATGTTATTGTCCTATGATAGTCAAGCTTATGACTTGTTGAAGAAGTATGAGAAGATACTTAAAAGTAAGTGTTTGGTTACATCCTCCACATCGATGTTTTGATTTTAAAAGAAACTTGAAGATTCTTAGAATTTATCAAGTTTAGGGAGGATTGTTGGGTTTTAGGTTCCTTGTATGATGAATTACTTTAAGTAATGGAACCACGGACAAGCTTGAAGACAACCACGGATCAAGAAGTGTAACCATCGATGAAGATAACCGCTGCTAGTAGTATTGTGTAACCACGATAGTATATTGTAAGCATCGCTAGTTCCATATAGTCGGTTAGTTTATTGTATCGATAAATATGGAAAAGATATTTATCTTGTAGGTTACGATTGTATATTGTAGAAGTATAAATGCATATCCAAAGATTCAAACGATATAAGCAAGGATAGTAGAAGTAGAAATCATGTATAGATGTAGTCTTTATTTAGCACTTGAAGTGTCATTGTGTCGAAGTCAGAAACCGCTTTGTTGAATGAACAATGTAACTTCAAGATTTTGCATCTCTATAATGATTTAGCATTTTCCGAACAATGGTTAGTGGAAACACGTAACAACTAGCAAAGGATAGATCAACTCTATCGCTGGTTAGAAACAACACTATCATGGATATTAAAAGGAATAGCAATACTAAGATTACATAATAATACCCATTACTTTTACAAACTTATACAAAACAATTTGAGAGATTTAGAGAATAATCATTCCAAGCTTGTCCGTGGTTACCCTCTTGTCCGTGGTTACACTCTTCAATCCGTGGTTACACTCTTCAATCCGTGGTTACATCAAGCTTGTCCGTGGTTCCAAAGATTGGAGTAATTCATTATTCAAGGAACCTAAACCCAACATATGTCACATTGAATGAGACAAACAGATTTAATCGATGAGATGATTAAACAAAATTGTTTTCAACAATACATATGTCACAATCGGTTTACAAAACATACAACATTCGCTTACAATATATTATGCTCGCCATCTACTACCATTTGCAACTACTATTACAGCTTCAACTACCAAAGTACAAAGCCCACTACCAAAGTACCAAAGTTATGCCAAACTACAAAATACATTTGCAACCACCAATGAGTTATTTGAACTTGTACATCAATGAGTTATTTCTACCAACTACTACAACTTTCACATTTCGCCACATTTCAACCCCAAACTTCAATTATTTTGTGCCAAAGGTACTTCAATCTTGTACTTCCAAAAGAAATCTACCAATCGCTCCCTATATGCCAAAGTCGCTAAAGTAGGATTACCATCCGCCAATGGAAGATTATTCGACAACCTATACAAGTTTATCATCACCCATATACCGCAGTCACCATAAAGAGGGCCTTGCCTTGGCACATTATCCGTGATACCGGAAGGTGATGGAGTAATGTTTTGATCAATTCCTTTTTTCCATTACTTGGTTTCTTGTAAAACTTTGGAATTTTATATTCAAAACATCTCCTCATGTTGAGCCACCAAATTCGATTTTCAACTAGAGGTTCGGAGAGGTCATCATATATTGTTATGACACCGAACGTAGATGGAGTTCTCCCAACCCAATGTACATTATCTTCGTTGATAGGAAAATAGACCTACAATATAAAGTTGAGTTAAAACTGCTTTTGCACAACCACCGCTCGCATCGCTTATTTTTAACTGTAGATGCCCTTCCCAAGTTACATTTTAGGATTACCACTATTCTAACTTTGTTGTTGTAGTTTGCTTTTGGTTTTGAAAGTCTTTTTTCAGCTAGAAAATAAGCTCCAAAAACAGCCTCACATTATCTTATTTAGGAATTTCCTTAAACCACTAGAAAATGACTTTTCAACCATATGTGTGATCAACGCGAAAACTAAAGGTTACTTATTATGGTCATGCCTGATTGTGATCTAATAAATACTACATATCAATTAGAACCATCAAAAACTACTATACGAATATCAAAAAATTTTAAACACACCTTTTCAACAGATTGAGCAAACCAGGGAGACCATAAGTTACTCCACAAGAAAAACCCAAGATCCCGCTGGTGAGAATCATGGAGCTAAAATGGACCCGCCATGGCCCAATCAAGATCGGCAGTCTAAAATGCCATAGAAAAATTATCCATAGATCAAGATGTCGCAAAAAAATAAAAATAAAATAATAAATAACCTAAGTAGTTAACATTATCAATAAATATTAAAATCGTTATCATGAAATTTACCGTATCGTAAAGCCATCCATTTCTATACTTCCCGATGCCCACCAACCTTTCCTAAAAATCATGATATGCATAAATGCCATCTCCTCCCCATGGAAAATAAAATCTCCGTCTCCTCCTTTGATTCAAAAATCCATAATTTCTTTCGGACAATCACTCTTAATTGTCGCGAACCGTTTGGACGAAAGTTAGATCCCCGCAGATATATCATACGTAATCGCTCTAGTCCGTAGTACTTAACCACCGCTACAACATCCGCAATAAATAATAAGTAAAATAAGTTACCTCATTCCACTGGGAATCTCTTCACCACCATGTGAAAACAACTACCGAAAACGCTTAACACATTTCTTCTTCCCGCACGGACTTTAGGCTTTTGTGGAGTGGTTGAAGGTCGCCTGTACGGGTCTTGAAGATACCGCCGCTTCTAGTCTCTGCATAATTAACCGGTATCTTTTAATAGATCGCCCGTCACCATAACAAGAGATATCAACTAAATTTCGTTATGGTCATTGCTAGGGTACAACTGAACATTCATTGTCGATTTATCCCGATCATCATTGCTAGGAATGTAATCGGATGCTTCTGCTAATATCTCCATATCATCATTACTAGGAATGTAATCTCGATCCTTCATTGAATGAGACCGCAAATCATTGTCTTTTTCCGTATTAAAAAAAAATAATAAATAAAAATAAATAAATAAATAAAATAGCATAAAAGATTGTCTTATTTGATTTTAAAACCGTAAAAATGTTAAATTTACCTTTTCGTGAGTATTAAATACACATATTTGCATAAGAGTCTCCACCGCCATTAAATCTTGTTCGTGAAGCGGATCACCCGTATTCTTCAATGCCCTTCTTCCTCTTGTTCCTCTACTACCGTAGAAATACAATTAATAAAGCTATTCTATTTCAAGAACCGATATATGATCAAATAAACATGTTTCGGCCATACAAACGGTGAATATGGTTAAACCGACCACCGATTATCAAACGTGTGTCAAACATGTTTTTATATTCGAATCCAATATTTCGTGATCACTTCGTTGATTCCACCGTTATAATAATCATGTTGAATATCCATGTCGATGCAATTTGACATCATTATTTGAGGGTCGATAAGAAATAGAAAATCCATAGTCTCGTTATTGTATGACGAGTGTTATGTAATAATATCCATACTCGTTATGTAATAATATTACCTTTTCTTCATTTGCATTGTCGTTCAAGAGAGGTCGCACATTATCGTTGGAGTCGTTCTCAACCTTTCGACTAGTGGGCTCCACACTATCATTAAACCTCGTATCGACCTTCACACTAGTGGGCTCCAAAATCTTGTTCACAGAGGGCTCAAAAGTCTCGCTCACGTATATCGCAAAATTCAACTAATCTTAGCCCTTCACAATCTTCTTGTAATAATATACGACATGTTGATAAGGAAACAAAATTCAAGAACTTACCTTTTCTTGATTTGCAAGATAACAACATTTGGTTCATCATCATGTACACTACAAGGCTCCATAGTCTCGTTAGTGCCATTCTTAACAAGTTGCTCAAGTGTCGCTATACGCCTCCCATAGAATGCTTCAATATACTCAATCCTCTTTATAAGCTCACCTCGAGGTTCGTAATTTTTCGATAATCTACTAGAGGACCGCAAAAATAAGGTAATATATAATAATCTTATTTACACATTCAATGTAAAATAAAATTTTGTTTATAAACAACAAACCTTCGAGTCTTGATCAACTTCACTCGACATCCGCATAAAAGACGCATCCTGGGGGTTTCACACATTTCTCAAGTGCACTTAAACGCCTCCCAAATGAACGCTCAATAACCTCAACCTTCTTTGCAAGCTACTGGGTCATCCAATCCTTCATAGCCATGCACCTCGCTGCGAACATGTACTCACGGTGGACCTCACGGTGGACCTCACGGTGAACCTCACGGTGAACCTCACGTGTGAACCTCCGTGTGAACATGTTTACGCTGAATAACCTTCCTCTTTTCAAAGGTCTATGAGATGCATCTTCGTTGACCCATTCTTGAAATAGTCTAAACTACATGTCCACCATGATGTATTGATCTCCTTTTCGCTGGGGACAAGTGTATTAATTGACTCTCTAGAATAGAATAGCTCTCACAATCACCTTTGTAAATGTTATACCATTACTCCATGAAACACAACGGGTACAACATCATCGACTTTGTGCCACCAATTTGTAGCATTCGAAAAGTTCCAATAACCATATCTCAGAAAATTTTAAAACCATTAATGTTAAATAAATAAGCTAACTTAATGGCTAGTTGTAAACTAAATTAATGTCCAATAACCGATATGTAAAGTTTATAAAACTATATCTCAGAATAACTTGTGTATGGAACGAATAAAGATATATCAAACTTCACTACAAGTTTGCACTTAATAAGAACAAAGATTATATCAAGCATCTGTACTAATCTAAGAGTCGCATTATGTCATTAGATTCATATAAACGCCAAAATAAATGAGGTATTCTATTCCATATGACCACATATTCGATAACAATGCAATTGCACTATAGCTATTGGATTAAAACCAAACTTAAAAGTGGATTTGGGAGTCAAACATAGCATTTAGATACTAAAGGTCGGGTTGGGTCAACATTTATGGTATGGGTGGGTCAATCAACATTTACATCGCATTGACATAAATGAGGCAAGCAATACATGAGACAAGCAATAAATGAGAAAAGCATGCAAACCTTAAAGACGAAAACAAATCCATTCAAAGAATATCGAGGCTTGTATTTTTCCCAGATGTTGCAATTTTTGCAAAATATCCTTACGGTGTCTTGAATCAACATTATACACCCTAACGTGAAGCTCTTCCCAAATATATTGTCCCCAAGGAAAGCATCAAAAGCACACAAATCATCCACTAGAGCCAAAATCTCATAGGTATAACATGCCTAAGCTCATTACCCATGAATACATACTCTAAAGCCAAAGAATGACAAACACGGATCGAATCATCATGAGATAGCTTTTAAAATCCTTATCCTTCTCAAGAAGTGCTTTAAGATCTTCACCCTTTATTCTTGGTAGAGTAGAAATACCCGGTTATGGAAATTTGAGACACTCTCACCAAATGGTCTAAAGAAGGATTTCCAAATTTGAAACCGTTAACAAACAAAATTCCTCCTACCAAACTCTAATGTATTGTGACCAATATCAAAAATAAAAGGCGATCAAGAGTAGCATCTTTGATATCCCTTTGGTGTTGAAGCAAAAATTGTGACAAGATTATCATGGTCCTCCGCTCTAATATCCAACCAAGGGCCAAAACACTACTTTGAAACTTGTTATACCTTTCCTTTTTTCGCACAACTTCTTGGATATTGTTTTCGTAAGGTGTAGCTTAGTTCTCAAACTAACCTTCGAATCATAAACCTAGGTTAACAAAAACAAAATATTAAAAATAAAACTAATTTATACATGATACTAGCTACCGATTATTCATTCTTCATGGGTATATTGTGTTACTAAAAATACAAAATACCAACTATTTTCAACCAAAATTGATATACCCAAACCTAACTAAATGATTAAACATTTATTACATCTAAATATGATACTTACATCAACACGATGCAACGATGAATCCATTGAAATAAACAAAATCCGATCTATCAATCGGTGACAATATATGTTGTTTTGTGTTTGTGTTTGTGTTTGTGTTTAAGTTTGAGAATGATAATAAGATTTGGATTGATAATCATGTATTGATTAATTCTTGTGTATGATCCGATGGTTATTGCCGATCGGGTTTCCGTGCACATTGAAAAGAAAGAGGTACGGTGACAAGTAGTTTTGTATTTTACAAAAGATAATGAAGCTTAAACTCATACGGCTCTATCAAAATAATGTTTAACAAAAAATTGGCATTCAACAAAACTTACAGGAAAAACATTAATATATGAATAGTCTATAACCCGACAACTACTTAACATACACCAATACAAACTATTATATTAATAGCCATGACCCAACACTAACCCATTTAACCATGGCCTATATTTTCGGATCAGCCTACTACACTACAACCCAGTCCAAACGATAACCTGATCCAAACAAATAGACTCGGTAGGTCATAAAACACTTATCATATTAGTTTGATCTGGCCCTAAAAAACATACACATGATGTTTTGTCCTCCCAGTCTCCTCTCTCTCACTCGTTTTGCAGATCCAACCACCACACCTCGATAACCACCCCTTAATCATCTCCTTCATCAACCATAACTGAATCACATCTCAGTTGGCACCAACACCAATACACCAGTATTAAACACATGCCCTAAATTTTTAACCATTTCATAACCCTAAACACTCACACTGATAATCACGCCTCTCTCTTCCTTATCAAACTACACGCCGTCTCCTTCATCTCTTAATCATCAAAACCAAATCGCAAACTCCATCTCCTTCATATTCAATTACAATAATAACACAAACACAACCTTTATCTTTCTTGCACCATTCCCACTCGTCACAACGGCAAAGGATTCGGCTTCAAGATCATTTAAATAGTCTCGGGTAGGTGTTATATTGCATGTTATGTTTTGTTTTAGATCGGTGATGATTTGTAGTTTGACCAAAAAAATATCTAAAAAATTAGTCACAAAGTTGAACTATTTTTTAGATCTCTTTGAATTTTCGTATCTTGTTTGTTTGATGTGAGTGTTGAGGAGAGATGGTGAGAGTCTTGGTAGTGTCTAGATGTAGGATTTGTTTTGTGTGTTTTGGCTTGGCTGAGGTTTCGTCTCATCTTCATCTCTTTTCGTTTTTGTTCTTGGCTTTTGGCTTTTGGACTAATGATGTTAAGGTAGAGTTCCATTAGAGCTTGGTATTTGGATCGTTTGACAGATTTTGTTATGGGTTGCGAGTTCAAGATCTTTTAAAAGGTCGGGTTGGGTGGTGTGGCGTGGTAACCCAAATGAAAGTGGTCTATTTATACATTAGAATGCATAAAACGTTTTAGAGGATATGTATAGACGCCTTTAACTTGGAAAAATTAAAGTGTGAATGATGCCCGAGATGGTTGGTATACTCTTACACCCTTTATATTCATCTTTTGGTTAAATTTAATACGAAAAAACTAAAGGGTGCATGATGCCCTTTTATTACCCATGCAAAATAAATGTGCACAGTCATTAAGCATGACCACTTAGCAATAAAAAAACAAAACTGAATCTTTTAGTATATAAGATTCTTAGCAAATGGGAACCTTAATAATTTTAAATACCATAATTAATGCGTAAAGAACACATCCTCATGTAGAAACAAGTTAAATATGTGGAAACAAATCCTCATGTGACTATCTTGCAAACTAGTAGGTAACTTCATATGTAATTTTATCAATAAAACAAAAGATTTGATTAATTGTATAATTTTGATAATTAAACCCTAACTTCATATTGTAATCAAAATGTTTTAAGTGGTTACAAACAATTCATACGAGTAGATCGCAAAGTCACAATTGACCAAATTGCCTAGGACTCGATAGTAATTATAGAGTTGTGTATATAGAAGAAAAAACACAAAAAAATCCAGGAACCTTAGAATGACGATGATATGGTTTTAAAAGCTGCATTTGCCAAGAGGGTAGGGTTTGTGAATTTGATAATATGTGACTAAATGTGCCTTGCACGTGTAGTTGAATATTACACCCCCTTTTTTTGACGTGGTGTTTTGATTCACAAGAGAATGGTAGTGTGAATGCTTCCCTTTATTAATTTTCATTCTTCACCTTTCTTTATTTTTTAGAAGAATGAAAATTAAAGGGTGAGAATGGAATGATAAACCTGTGTTTCCTTTCTTCGCGACTAACAACACGAGAATGTATTCCTCATCCCATTCTTTGGTTTCCTTTCCCTCATACCAAACATGCCCTTAGAGAAGATAGTGTTTTTTCTCCGGTGACTTGAACATGCTTAAGTGTTTGAAGCAAAGACTTGATGTCATCCTATCATACAAGCATTTATTTTATTATTATAGGCAGAAAATAAACTTCAAAATTACTTTTTTTTGTATTTGACTTCTGTTTGATGAAAAACATTTTCTTTACAAAATTTCAATTTTGCTTGATGCGTTATGGATGCACTAGCAGAGTACATGCGGGTTGCGGCGGCGGGTACCATGCAACTAAAATTTTCAGCGAGAATTGCTTTTCAGTTCTATATTTTACGATACAATAGTTTTACAGGTGACGACAATTATACTTTTGAATAGTTTTAAGCAATAACAAGTTAACTCATATAAAAATTGTAGATTATCCACATGATGTTATGGCAACACACAAGCGATAGCTAGTATATTATGGAGGTATGAGGTTGAAGTAGCTGACAATGGCCCGTAGTCGCAAGTTATCTTTAAAAAAAATACCATAGCAAATTTAAAAATCACTTACACCATGTTAAGAAAATTTAATTTTTTAAAAATACTCCTTATAAGTTTTTTTTGGCACTTATTTGAATTATTAACAATATTTATTATATTTATCTCACATAGGTAGAAGATACAAGTAAAAGAGTATTTGTATTATTCATTTAGGGGGTGTTTTAATAATATAATTAACAAGAATTTCAAGCCGCGCGTTGATGCGGAGTGCTAGCACAAGTTAGTGATGCAGTTGCCGGGATACCATGTTTTTTCAAGATCATAATGGTTCTTTATGTGTTAACCATTCTTGTAACAATATTACCCAGAGAAAGACAAAATAATTATTATTAAATTAGTGAACCACTTATTTTTTACACTAAACATGAATAAAGCATGCAACTACTATTACCGTATCTGCAGGTAAAATACATACAAATTTACACGATTTTTTTTCAAGTAATACATATAAAGTTACACGAATTCTTTTTCACATCTCCTTGCCTTCAACTATTGTCGACATGCTGTTGATATTACCCAGAATAGCTACCTAAAGCCAGTAAGTTTAATCAACCTTCATAGTTCGATCCTCGTAAAATCATGAGAACAATCTAAACATAATTGCAGACATGTCCGCGTGCTTTTGAAATGGTTGGTTCTTGTCCATATGCATTGTAGTCACTATTTTTCGGTAATAGTTTTCTACATGTGAATTGGCTACCTTCAAAAGAAGAAAATATTTTTTTCATGTGAAGAATAAAAATCATACCTGTCACACCCCGCTAAAGCGGAAACACGACGTGTAACAGCGCATGGCACAACGCAAAGATATTGGTAACACCATACATTATTTAAAAGAAAACATCATAGATTAGCATAAGTTTTACAACAAGTTTTAAAATACGTTTACACAAGTTCCCAATGATAAACATAATACAACATTTGAAAAAGAGTGTCCATGCAATGCATCCATAAATTTTCCACTTACTAACGATCAACTGAAAAGCATGTAAAAAACGGGTCAACTATCGAAATAGTTGGTGAATGCACAGGTTTTCAAGAATTCAAACATTTCAGAAAAATGTTATAAAGGTAAAGTAATATCCATCATGTTGTCACGAACCCGTCCCATAACTAGACTCATAACAAATGGATTTAAGAGAAAATGATATCAATCAGTTGTCAAATATGCAAAAAGGTCAGTTATGTATACAACGTGTTTATGCTTCGAGTGGTCCACTACTTAAGCCGATTCAGCCGAAACTTGCCCCTAAGCGTAACATGCTCTAACCTAGCATGGAAAGTTGATACTATGCACTCCAGTTAGTGGAAGTGAGGGGATGGCTCCACGCCTAATAGCGTTATCCATAGATATCAATGGCTCATTCCGTATAGTGGGAGTGAGTTAATAAGTAGTGTAGTTACAGGGGACTTTCACGATTGTTCTCAAGCATCAAACATAAGTATACATACAATTTTGCATAAAATAGAAGGGCACAACTAAGTAATTTAATTAGTTCAATAAATTCATAATTTCATAAACGCACAACCAATTCAGTTTAAGTAATCGTAACAGGTTTTTCACCCCAAAACGATTAAAATGAGGGCTATGGCCTGTGAAAAGTCACCTTAACAAGTAAGGCGGGAGTGTAAGTACAATAGCGGGTACAACGAGTATTCACTAAACAACCCTCGAACGTAGACCTCCTAGACGCGACCTAAGGCAAGTAAAAATACTTATTAATGTCCAAATGATATGCTTAGATAAAAGACGATAACTAGTTATGTCACTCGTCTAGATTTGTGATGCAGGTTTTACTGACCAGGTTTTAATATTTATAATGTCTCGTTATATCTATGGTCTACCCTAATGCACTAACAGGCAGTGTACCCGGTCGTGTGTAGTATAGTATTCGGTAAAACTGAGGTCGTCCCAAGAGCTATGTGTGTTGGATTAATACTAAGTCTAGGTGTCACAAATTTTAATATGATTTAATTAATTAACTACTAAAGCAAATAAAGGCAAAGGTGTGATCAAATGGAGGAGAGTGATGCTAACCTAGTTATTCATCCCAGCTAGTAATGTCTACGTCTAATTACTTCCAATTACTTCAGGTGGGGTCAAAGTCGAGGACGACATTTGGTCGATTCGCCTAACCTATCAAAGAAAGATGCCACCTTTGGAGAAGTCGGTGTCCCTTCATAAGTCCAGTTGTTCTGGTCCCTAAGCCGAGTCATTAAGTTCCGCTACATGCTAGATTTATAATAGTGAGTGCCCGGCGTTAACAACTTAAACACTCACCCCTAATTCTTAAGTTCATCCAAACGGCGGTGATCGGTTGGTCAAATCGCACAAGTAGAAAGGGTCGTCGGTTGGTCATATCTTACCCTTCCCGTCTCGATCTACTCACTTAGGGTCAGTTGGTCATATCTCTAAGCAACTAGCCTCTACCGCCATTCAAAACTACCAAAACAAGGGTAGCTACCAATAAACTATGCATGCATACACATAGAAATAATTATACGGAAGTAATGTAAGCATAAACAAAACAATTAAAGAATCATAACTAGGCCAGCACCAAGAGGTGCTTAGCTCATATTAACCATACAAATCAATTATATATTCAATGTTACGAAATACATGAATCGAAAGTAAAGAAAAGATAAAATGCTAATGCTTATCGTGGGAGAGTGATTTCTCCCTGGAGATAGCTCCGTATGCTCCTCTAGACACGCCTTTGGCTTCTTCCCACGTTCTTTGGTTGTGGTGTGTGAAATGGGATGCTCGAAATTCGGAAATCGTGGGGTATTTATAGGCGGATCTTGGTTACTGGCAGTAACTAATAAAATAGTTCGCCAGTAATTATCTATTTCTTCGTAAATTGCACTAGATCTGCTGGTTATGGCATAACCTTAGAAGTGGTTACGCCGTATCTTCAATAATTCTTGGTTACGCCGTAGTTTATGCACGAGTTACGGCGTAGTTATCAGCGGCGCGGATCCTCATTTGACCTAATATAGTTACGTCGTAATCTTTTGGGAGAGTTACGCCGTAATCTTCTGATAAGTTGGCTTTCTGAGTCACGCTTTAGTTACGGCATAATGTGAGAGATGAGTTACGCCATAACTTCTTCAAAGTGAGCATACTATGATAAATCTTTAATAATTCTCCAATTTTGCGTCTCTTTAGCTCCAATGCTCGTAATTTACCTGAAAGTGGAATATAATGGAAAACAAGCGTAAATCCATATAAATGATATAAATTACAAGCATTATCGGGGGAAATTGACACTTAATATTCAGGATAATTTGATGTTATCAACTTGTCACTACATGTCACTTTTACTTTTTATCCAAAAAATCATAAATTTGTCCCGAAAATGATGTCACTTCAGGTGAGCGTTTTACCAAGTTAAAAAGTGTTATTGTTCCTACCCTTTAAATATGTTAATACTATCTGTTAAATGTGTTCTAGAATTTTTGTAGATTTTATAAAGTATTTTAACCCATTTAAGTTGATGAAATAAAATATTTACTCAGTTTTGGACATGCTTGGTATTTCCATGAGCAGATGGTCTAGATCATGGATTCGGGTTCTAAGTTTCTCGGATACTCATGTTAACTAAAAAAACTATTTCACATATGAATTTCATATCACAAAATGCATGCATGAGTGAGATATGATCCAAACAAGTTACATAAACAAATCTGGAGATTGGGTGAGTTAGACCTTTCATTTTAAAACGAACATTAAGGGTTCAATATTTGGTTTCCTCTTGCAAGGCCACCAATGTTTTATATACAACACATAAACTTAACTTTAAGAGTTAGAATAAATGAAAAAGCTAGAAATATGACAAAGTTATGCATCTTTAAAATTGACATACCAAATCTGAGTTTAAAAGACAATTTTGACACTTTAACTTGTAGCACCATTTTGGACGACCAAAACATCAAATATTTTAACGAAACCACTGGAGTTAGAAATCTAACTCAAAACCCTTAAATCTAGGGCCAAAGAAACAACCACAAAAGTGATTTTTAAGTGAGTTATGACTCTTAGAAGTCGACACAAAATTTCAATCAGCAAGTTTTTAGGTTTTCTTAAGCTCTTTTCATGCACTTTTCCCTTATTAAACACCCAAAAACAACCAAATCAACCCATAAAAAATTTATACCACCCTTTATAGAGTATTTATATGTCCTAATAATCACTTATTTTCAGTAGCCTATTTATCAAAAATCCCTTTTTAAGATGCATGCTTGAATCAAACTTAAAAATGACCAAACACGTGTTTTTGGTACAAGATGGACACACGTTGTCTTGCACCTAAAGTTTTACCTTCAAGACTTCAAAAGATGATGAATATGATCTAGAGGCTGAGATTATTGAGGATGATAAAGAGTCTTCCTGGTGGAAATTTTTTTAGTGTTTATGATTGAAGGGTTTCATGTAGATGATCTTAGTTTGAGTTTTATGATTTTGTTAACTATAATTTGATGACGAAGTGATGGTGTTGAGGCGTTGTTGGCGTTCAAGGAGAGGGAGAAGGAAGTAGAAATTGTTCTTGCGTGTGTAAAAATGGTATTGAAATGAAGAAGAAATGTTATATGAGATTTATATACTAATTAGGATTATATGTGTAAGTTAACTAGCTAAGTGTCAATGATGTGTTAATTGAGGTGTTAGCGTGTAAGTAGGAGATGGAGGGTTATGTGGCATTTATTTAAGGATAGTTAGAAGGTTTGTTAGTTTGAGTTAAGTGGGTAAATTATACCCTAAAACGTCTTAAGTCTAGACTGTAAAACGAATAAACGCGTAAGTGCAAAACCGGGTTATACTTAAAAATGCATATACACATAAACATGGACTAAGTTTTTAAGTGTGGGTGACAATATATAATTTTAAATAGTTTGAGCATATCAAAAATATTTAGTTGACGTTACATGAAATTCGTAGGTCGATGGTACGTTCATAACACGAGGGTGCCTAAAGAAAATGAACACAAAGCATGAAAATGACCCGACTAACACAAAACTAGCTTAAAAACATAGTTTTAGTCAAAGACAACCATATTTTTAGTCACAGACATCATTATTATCAGTCGTTATCCCAAGTTTAGATGGTTGTCACAATATCCCCCCGTTAAAAGAAATTTCGTCCCGAAATTCAACTCGTTTCCTCTACGAAACATTTGTGTACAAGTGCAGTAACTTGCGTTTGATTTCGTCCTTAGCTCCCATGTGAACTCAGAACCTCGTCATAAATTTCATTGGACCTCAACGATGGGAATTCGACTTTGCTTCAATCTTTTGACCTCAAGGTCCATGATTTCTGGTGATACAAGTATGATCAACTTCGCGTTCAAATCAAGATTCTCAGGCTGAAAATGTAAAATTGTTTGATATACCTATTTCAGGTGCTATAGTTTCATATAAAGGTTGAGCAACGCTTGAACGAAGAACCCAAAGAAGTTCAAAGTCATATCAAAAGAACTAGAAATCAAACTAGGATTCCAGTGTTGCAGCTAAAGGTTATACGGAAAGAGCAAATACCATTAAAAGTTGTAATTAAGATAACTTTATCCATGCTTGTCCTACCAAGCATAATGAAATAGGCAGTCCAAAAGTAATTATCGAGTGGTTAGATTTGATGGAGTAAGCCTTCCAATCCTCGAGAAAAGTCTTCAAAAAACCTTAAGCTAAGTAACAACTTGAACCTAACTTAATTTCACAACTCATCAAACAAGAACTGTCATGACATTAAGTTATGAATTGCTAAAAAGTCTAAAGTTTTTAAGAAGTTTGCTCAATTTTAGGGTTGCTCTAAACAAACAAATTGATATCTGCAGCTTAGATTGTTGAGATTAGTGAAGAAGGTCGGGGGTACCGTTAATGTAAGTAATTCATCTTGAGTAAATTGGTAAAAGTAATGGGGAATGAAAACAATGTTATTATAGAAAAAAAAAAAAAAAAAAAAAAAACTCCGCTAAGATAGCTTAGTATCCCAACTTCCTCCAAAATCAAATACGCAAGTTCGTAGCATATCTTCTAGGGTTATCTCGCTTTGTCCGTCGGTTGGGTGATTGGTAGTGCTCATCTCTAATTGAGCACCCAGAGCTTTCTGAAGCAATTTCCAAAGGGGTGACATAAAACAGTTATCCTAGCTGAATAATAGAAATAGGTATTCCGTGACATACAACAACTTCGTTGATGTAGTTTTGAGCGAGCTTTTACATTTTGTAATCTTCTCAGGTTGGGAGAAAATGAGTTGATTTTGTCTGTGTATTCACTATAACCCAAATCGAGTCATTACCTTTTTGTCGTCCTAGGTAACTTTGTTATGAAGTCCTTTGTTAATCACACCCATTTCCATAGTGGGATTTTCGGTTGCTACCATAAACGGGTGGTTTTTGATAGTCTGCTTTGATTTTTGAGCAAGTCAAACATTTCCTGACATACAAAGCAACATCCTTATTCATCGCTTAACGTTGTGCATTCAGGATACGAGTCTTCAACTTGTTTGAACCAACATTCCCAATGCTTGTACCCATGTGGGTCTTAAACCTTTCCTTCCTACTTAGAGCATTATCTACTATATTTACTTTTCCTGGATGATACTTAGGTTTAAACTCATAGTCACTTAGCAATTCCACCCTGAAGGTTCTTATGATCAGTGTAAATAACACCTTTTCATCCCGTACAAATAGCTTCTCCATATTTTGAGAGCGAATTCTATAACACTCAACTCTTAATCATTGGTGGTATAATTCTTCTCATTAATCATTAGTTGTCGGGATGAGTATGAAATTACATTACTCCTTTACACCTGGACGCATCCAAAGCCTTGGTTCGACGTGTCACAACACAAAGTTGTCTGGTCCATCAAGGAGTGTCAGAATTGGGACATTAAATAATTTATTTTTCAATGTATGAAAATCTTCTTCTTGTTCTTTGCCCCAATCGAACTTCTTATCCTTTTTAGTTAGCGGGGTCAGTGGTTTGGCAATCTTAGATAAATTTGCGATGAATCGTTGGTAGTATCCTGTCAATCCTAAAAACGAGCAAATTTATGTCGGTGATCTAGGGGATTTCCAATTCTTTACCGCTTCAATCTTACTGGGGTCCACATTAATGCCATTGATGTTAATCATACGTCCGAGTAAATGTACTTGCAGCCGAAATTCACATTTCGAAAATTTGGCGAACAACTTCTTATTCTCGAGCAATTCTAAGATTAACTTCAGGATGAACCTCATGTTCTTCCTTAGACTTCGAATAGATCAAGATGTCATCGATAAACATAATAAAAAATTTATCTAGATATGGCCAACATATGTGGTTCATTATATCCATAAAGACAGCCAGTGCATTAGTCAGCCCGTACGGCATAACCAAGAACTCATAATGCCCATATCGCGTCCTAAAGGTTGTCTTAGGTATGTCTTCTGCATGGACTCTCAAGCAGTGGTACTCTGATCAAAGATCGATCTTTAAGAAATAAGATGCGCCTTGCAGCTGATTAAATACATCCTCTATTAGGGATAGTGGGTATCTCAATCGTCATCTTATCTAGTTCGTGATAATCGATGCACATCGCGTCGATTTCCATCTTTCATTTAAATGAATAGGATTGGGGTTTCCACAATGCGATGAACTTGGTTGGATTAAGCCTATATCTATAAGCTCTTGCAGTTGACTTGATAATTTTTGCATCTCAAATGGTGCTAAATGGTATGGTGCCTTAGCGACAGGTGCCGCCTCGGGTGTTAGGTCGATTTGAAATTCTATTGGTTTAGGCGGTGGAAATACTAGGCAAATATTTTGAGAATACTTTTATATGATCTCTTACCATAAGAATATCTTGAATATGCTTTGCCTTTAAGTCCACTTCCACCACTTGTGCTAATAGTGCAAAGCACTCATTCTTCAAGTACTTATGCATCTTTTTAGCCGTCATGATTCTTAATTCTCTCTTGGGTCATCTCCTTGTATTCCTAGAGTTTATTCATTCTTGAGAGGTATTCAAACAACTTTCTCAAAATAGTAAGTTTCCTTTCGGTCCTTGGTTAGCCAATCATTTCCTACTACTATGTTGAAACCTTTCAGCTCGATAGGAATCAATCCAATATTAAAAGACTTATTAGCTATGTCCAGACTACAACCTACACTATATCCTAGCCTCAAACTTATGACTATTAGCACATTCATAGAATAAATCTCTCTTATCTTTTAAAATGACCATTGGGGGCTCAATATTTGGTTTCCTCTTGCAAGGACACCAAGGTCATACAAAACATAAAAACTCTAAGAGTTGAAATGAATGAAAAAGCTTTAAATTTAAACAAGTTGTGCATTTTTAAAATTGGCATACCAAATCTGAGTTTAAAAGACAGTTTTGACACTTTAACTTGTAGCACCATTTTGTACGACCAAAACATCAAATCTTTTAACCAAACCAATGGGTTAGAATGCTAGATCAAAACCCTTAATCTAGGGCAAAATAACCAACCACAAAAGTGATTTTTTAGTGAGTTATGACTCATAGAAGTTGACATAAAATTTTAAACAGCAAGCTGTTACGTTTTCTTAAGCCCTTTTCATACACTTTTCCCTTATCAAACACCAAAAAATGACCAAACCAACTCATAAAACATTTATACCACCCTTTATAGAGTATTTAGATGTCCTAATAATTACTTATTTTCAGTATCTTATTTAAGAAAAATCCCTTTTTAAGATGCATGCTTAAATTAATCGTAAAAATGACCAAACACGTGTTTTTGGTGCAAGATTGACACAAGTCGTCTTGCACCCAAAGTTTTACCTTCAAGACTTAAAAAGACGATGAATACGACCTAGAGGCTACTATTTAGGATGATAAAGAGTCTTCTTGGTGGAAAAAGGTTTAGTGCTTATTATAGAATACGAGTTAGGGTTTGATATAGATGATCTTAGTTTGAGTTCTATGATTTTGTTAAATGTAATTTTGATGAAGATGTGGTGTTGTTGGTGTGAAAAAAGATGGAGAAGGGAGTAGAAGTGTTCTTGTGTGTGTAAAAATAGTAGTGAAATGAAGAAGAAATGTTATGTGATATTTATATACTAATTAGGATTAGATGACATGTGTAAGTTAACTAGCTAAGTGTCAATGAGGTTTTATGTGAGGTGTTAGTGTATAACTAAGAGGTGGAGGGTTCTATAGCATTTATTTAAATATAGTTAGGAGGTGTATTAGTTTGAGTTTAGTGGGTAAATTATACCCTAAAACGTCTTAAGTCTAGACAGTAAACAAAAAACGAGTAAGTGCAAAACCGGGTTATACTTAAAAATACATATATACATAAAAATGGACTAAGTTTTTAAGTGTGGTTGACACTATCTATTTTAAAATAGTTTGAGCATATCATTAATATTTAGTTGACTTTAAATGCAATTCGTAGGTCTAGGTACGTTCATAACGCGAGGGTGCCTAAAGAAAATGGACATAAAGCATGAACATGACCCGACTTACATAAAATTAGCTTAATAAAACATATTTTTAGTCAAATACAATCATAGTTTTAGTGAAAGACATCATAAACTATTATCAGTCACTATCTCGAGTTTAGACGGTTGTCACAATACCTTTAATACGCAAAGAAGAACAATCCGATCTTCAAGAAAACATTTAGATAAATGATCTCGAAAATCATAATGACATTTGCACACACATTGATATAAGCCTAAGGAAATACACAACGAAGTATTTATCCTATTCCTAGTTTATTAAAATACGCGTGATTGCTTGTGTTTAAGAAACTGACGGCCACGTAGAAAACCCATGAGTCTCAGATGTGTTAGAATATGATTGTGTTCCACAATTACCAAACCCCATGTTTTGCTGCTAGATATTAAAGAATACACCCATCTACCAGACCCAAATAACTTAAAAGATGCTCTTATACTTGAATTGTGACATAATGAGTTGGCACAACAGGTCATAAAACAAACCAAAACTATTTTAGAATAGCATATTTCTTTCAAAGCATCACATTTCAAATTAAAAACCCGACGTGATTAGATTTCCCCAACCAACATATTTGTTACCTAAGACAGAGTTCATTTTCTATTTAGAATATGCACGGTACATAAAGTGAGTGCTAACATTGGGATAAGGAGCATTTAAGAAATCGATATATAGGTTTTTCAGGAAGCGAGGAAGAAGAATTTAAGCTATGAAAAAGGATTAGAAACTATTTTTTCCTGTCACCTTACTTCTCCTGGCAACCATCATAAAAAAGCCTTACAACTTTTTTTCCCAATCCCCTTACCCTAACATCAGTGTGTCAATTTGGCATACCTTGGGTAGTCTAAATAAAAAAGGGTCAATTGCATATATATCCATCAAAACTTGTATATTTGCATATATACCCAAAACATGCTTAACTTGCATTATACATCATGCATTGAAAACTTGTATTTTGGGGAAATATGCAAGTTTTTGAGTTTTAGTGGGTATATATGCAATTCTCCAATAAAAATAATAATGCCTTAGTTATGGTATTGATATATATATATATATATATATATATATATATATATATATATATATATATATATATATATATATATATATATATATATATATATATATATATATATATATATATATATATATATATATATATATATATATATATATATAGGGAAAGGATCGGGTGGGTTTTAGCCTTTTAAGTAGGGATGATGCGGAAATATCACAATGACTTTTTAAAAAAATTCAAAAAAATCTGAAAAAATTAAAAAAATAAAGAGGATGATAAATTATTAAGAATCGCTGAAAAAAATTTCAAAAAAACATCGTTTTCATGATTAAAGGTATTGTGATATTAAGGTCGATTTTGACTTTTGTAAAAAAGTCAAGATTTGATCTTAATATCACATATTTTTTTTTTAAATACAAATTGTTAATATCACACTAATTTTTTTTATATCACAGTACTTTTTTTAATTTTTTTTACTAATATTATTAATATCATCATAACTTTTTTAATAATTTTTTTTAATATCACGGTTACTTTTTATATCACAAAAACTTTTTTTCTTTTTTTAATATAATTGTTAATATCACCGTAACTATCATATATTTTTTTTAATAAAATTGTTAATATCATAGTAACTAACATATGTTTCTTAATATCACGGTTCATTTTTACATGTAAAAAAGCTTAATATCACAGTTGGTTTTATAATATCACCATTTTATAATATCACATTTTCTTAATATCACAGTAGGACTCATAATATCGTTAATATCACAGTAGAACTCATAATCAAAAAAACAAAAGGTGCTCAGAAAAATCTGGAAAAATAAAAAAATGAAAGAAGATAACAATAGTAACGATCCTCAAAAGGAAAAAATTAAAAAATCGTTTACATGGTCAATTGCTACGGTGAAGTTAGCGCAAATCTTGACTTTTTACAAAACTCAAGATCGATCCGAATGGCGGTCCAGATCTATCCGCACTAATTAAAAATCCGCATGATCCTCACTCTCTCTCTATATATATATATATATATATATATATATATATATATATATATATATATGTGTGTGTGTGTGTGTGTGTGTGTGTGTGTGTGTGTGTGTACTGGTCAGACATCAATTTGGTTGCAAACCACAATTAGCACACATCAACTGAGCAAAGCACCATATCCGAACAATAATTTCAATATAAACTTTAGCAAAACCACATAGTAAACTGAAGTCAGTTTCAAATTTAGTTAAAAAAACAACAAACACAATAAAAAGCATACCTTACCATACCCGTCTAGCAAGAACAACCTAGTTTCTGCCATGAACGCGAAGTGAGTAAACAACCTACCATGACATATCCCATCCTATAAAACTACCTTTCACCCCTCATATGCACAATGGCTCTATAAGGTTCTGCATTATTACTTGGAAAATTTGTAACGTAACCCTTCCCTAACCATAATGTAAAACCACTATACTGATTTCTTCCATCCTCTTCATGCTAACATTAGTACGTCCAACTGAACTTTCCTGTATTCCACAAATACAAAAAAGAACAATTTACTAATACCCGGTTTATATACTGGATCACGTACAAAGCACGTGCAGTTTATGCCGAGCATTTGTTTCCTTGGCCGCCTTATTCAAGATCCTTCAAAGGAAAGAATCAACATAACCAATCAACTAACGGCTAAATTAGGTTTAAAGATATATTCTAAACTCCGCGAGGAAATGTATTAAACTATTGACCTGGCCATATACAGAATTCGGCTACATACTCCGACTATTCAAAGCACTACACACATCAGTTTACTATCCCCATACATTAAAAACAAGGCTACCGTAATGATAACATCAAATAATCCTGATTTTCTAAGTGTCAATTTCCCCTTTATCTTGACAAATTATGCTAATATTATTATATATTATGCCTTATTTCTTCATATTTTGTTTCAGGATTTTTAATGAATTATAGAACGACATTTTGACAAATTAAGGCTTAATCATTCCTCTACCATGAAGACTACAGCGTAACTAAGTGATGATGTTACGCCGTAATATAAAGACTACGGTGTAATTTAGTGATGGTGTTATGTCGTAATATATGAAAGACTTGTTTACCACGAAATGAAGATTACACCGTAACCATCTACTAAGGTTACGGCGTAGAAGTTACTCAGAATGATATTGTGAAGATTACGTCGCAACTAGCATGGAGATTACGACGTAGCATTCTGCCTATGAAGATTAAGGCGTAACCACCTACTAGGTTACGCCGTAAGTATGGATAAACTTTAAATGCAATTCATTTTTGAAGGGTTATGGCGTAACCAGTGCATAGGGTTACGTTGTAGCTTTGTCGAGCTTTTTATGCTTATAAATACCACATGAATTTTACATTCCAAATCATCTCCCCTTTCCCAAACCTGAACTAGGTTTGGGGAGAGCAACCACAAAAGAAGAATCAAGGGTTAGGAGGTCGGAAGAATTAAGTTCTCGTCTACTACTATCATTGTATTCGAGTTTGGATTCTTTAATGTTTTTCTAGTAATCATACGATGAATCCATTTTGTTAATTCAAGTTTTAGTTGCATCATTTATTCTCTTTCCTTTATTTATATAGGCATTTTCTTTGCTTATTCATAGATCGCTAGTTTCTGTAGTATTCAAAGCTTGTTAGTATCTAATGGGATAAGGGAATTGACCATAGGACCCTAGCCAACTAGATTGCGAAGAATGAAAGGAATTGGCCATAGTACAACCATCCTTTATGTGCTAATTGACCATAGGATCACCTATCAAGAAGAGGTACTTAAGAAGTTAGGGGAAATCTAAGACCCGAGAGGCCGGATTTCTAAAGAATTAAGTCTATTAGATTTGGCGCTTAATGACTCAACCTAGTCTACCACAACCTCCGCTTACTACAAAGAGATGAATCTTTGGTTCCGGAGAGGATTCTAGGAAACATAGGCTAAGAAGAATTGACCATAGGAGTCTTAGTAATATTTACCCACTATATGAAGCTAAAGAAATTAGAATTGAATACATCTAAAGTCTTGGTTAAAGCTTTATCTTCCTATTCTCTTGTCCTATATTTTAATTTTGTTAAAACCAGATTTTAATTATTACTATACCTTTTTAAATCAAACCTTTTATACAAAATACCTTAGTTCTTTTAGACAACAACTCTTAGGTACGACACTCGGATTTACCTAGGCTTTACTATATTCGATCGGGTCCTCTACCCGTTAGTATGTGTTAATCCTTATATGTCTTAGTTTATAAATTTAAAGCAGGATGAAAAATACGCATCACATAACCACATAATATGCTAAAGTAGAAAATTAGGTGAATAAACATATCGAACCCAACCCGATACCTCATCCTTTCTCAAAGCAGCTTTTTTTCCATACATGAACTCAACCAAATGCATGTGTTACCTAAACATAATGGTTAATCTGTATTTAGAAAATGCACGACATGAACAATAGCTATACTAACATTGTACTAAGCAAAATAGGAAAATCCTATATAAAGGTCCTCTAGGAAGCATGCAAGGAAAAATGTAGCCTTGAAACGACCAAAATAACGGTTTTCTTATCACATAACTTATCGCTGAAAGCATCGGAAAGAACCTTTATATCGTTTTATCCCATTACCCTCACCCCATCGCTAGTATGACACATACGGAAAACTATAACACCTTAAACCAATTATTGTTGAAACACATTTATAGAATACATGGAAAAATGAACAATGGTTTAAACTACAAAATAAAAAAAAAATAAAAAACTGATAGTTCACACCAAAACGACACTAAGCTAAAATGCAGTTAACAATAAATTTTACATAAAAGAAACAAACAGCATACCTCAAGAATTTCGTTTAATCGAAGTAACCAAACTTCTATGATAAAAGCGACACAAAGCCAACAAGAAATCCATTTTAATAGTAGAAGGAAATAATAATCTGCTAAAACAACCTCAATTTTGAGAAAATCATTTTTTAAAATCAATTCAATATTCGCAAAAACCATAATATTCTTAAATAATTTAATTTTTAAATAGGAAAATGATGGGAAATCCTAAATATATGCCTAATTTCATGCCTAAACTTATGTGGCATGATCCTGTTGGTTTGTAAAAAATTAGGTCCCTTGACTGCAACCAACAGGATGATGCCACACAAGTTTAGTCATGATTTTAGGCACATCTTTTAGGCTTCCCAATCACCTCTCTTTTGAATAAAACTATTAGTAAAAAAAGTTTGCAGAAAATATGCTGCATATGGTTGACTAATAACAAATTCAACCCATCACTTTTTATGCATATATTTTGCCATAATTGGCATTTTGAATAAAACAACATATAAGCGTCATTTGCCTCAAACCCGTGACGTCTCCTTAACCTAAGCAGGCAACAACGCCTGCACCTTTTTCAACTGACACGCCATATGACACAAAAAATCATAATCTGTGCTCAATTCATTTGGTTTGATAAACAAAAATAGTTATAAAACAGTCTTAATGTAGAATCAAACATCAGACTGGCAACCAACCAAAATTGCATATTATGCTACCTAGTTTGTGCAACACCAAATTCATGGCCGAAATTTGAAAAATAACAACAAGAAGATCATTTTTTAAACACCAACCATAACCAAGTACTCCACTCATCAACCCAATAAACATAACACCTATGACCATATAACAAACAAAATAGCCTGCACCACTCACATAGGCCATATGAATACAAATCATACATAATGTATAAATTAAACACTCTTTACCACACACAAATTTCTAAAAGATACAAACCTTAAATAAACATAAACACAGACATGTCACCAAGTTAATGCATTTTCAGAACAAATGTATGACACCCATAGAGGCCAAAAAAAAAAACGAAAAAAAAGAAGATGTGTACCATGAATCAACAACTCAACAACATCTACTGACAAAAAAATTACCTCCGGTGTCATGCAGCTAGCCTCAACCTGCAAAACATAAATTTGTATTAAAGAACGTATCTAAAAGAGTTTCACTGAGAACTTCATAACCCGAGACCTTAAAGAAACACAAACACAGACATATCACCAAGTTAATGCATTTTAAAAACATATATATGACACCCATGGAGGCAAAAAAACTTAAACCGGTGTGTACCATGAATCAACAACCCAACAACATCTACTAACAAACAAACTACCTCCAATGTCCTGCAACTGATTTTAGCCGCAACTTGCACAAAAATCCCAAAGTTGAAAACATAAATTCGTATTAGAGAACATATCTACATTGAAGAACATATATAAAACAGATTCACTAAGAAATTCATAACCAACACCGAATAAAAACCCCAACAACATGATTAACTTTTTTAGCTAGTTGTAATGATACAAAAATCATAACCAAGCACTTTACTCATCATTACGACCAAAACACCTAAAACAATTTCCACCCTAAATTGCATAAAATAAGTTCGTTATCTTACTTTCTTAGAGACACCCCTTATGTGTGTATAAAATACATATAAAATGAAATACCAACCTTTTATGTAAATCAATCGGAAAAATATAATGGGAAACAAGTGTACAACATGCAGTGAAGCCACAAATCCTTGATGATGGAAAGCATGTGTAAAACATACAACGAACCCACCAATTAAGTGTCAGATAAGCAAAAACCCACTAATCATTTTGTAATCCATTTAAGCCGATGGCTCGGCATGTGAACAGTGTCGGCTGTTAGGAATTATTTAAAATTAATGTAATAGTATAGAGCGGTTCCTACTGATAAGGTTTCTGCTGTTAGTTTTATTGTTTCTGCTGATAGTGCAGTTTCTGCTGTTAGTGCAATTCCTACTGATAGTAGTGTTTCTGCGGATAGTAGTATCCGTATTATTAGTAATTAATTAGGATATGCATGAGTTATATTAGGAAGCGATAATGCATATCTTTTACACGTTTTGTAAACAGCTGTATTTGGGGTTCTTATAGTATAAAAGAAACCTGCGGCTATGAGTTATGTACGTGCTTGAAAACATTATTAGTGAATTAATATAGATCCATAGAGGATCAAAGTTTAATTGTTATTGTCTTCTTTAACTCTTGTATTCATATTCCGCGTGAGCATAAGTTTATTAGAGATTCTCTATAGTTTACTTGTGATTACACAGGTATTCTATCCGTTTCTTAAAGGCTCAAAAGATCTATCTAGGACTGATCCAACAAGTGGTATCAGAGCCTGGTGAGAATCTCTCAAAGAAGATCACTTTACTCTCTCAAAACCCTAAAACTCTCTAACAAAGTCGGATGGATAAGATGATATGGAAAAGCCTGAGAGCAGCACTCAGACTCAAACAGTTCAGCAGGTTGTTACCACCACCATGTCAAACAACAATGCTAAGTTTCCCTATCTTAAGAAGGACGAATATGATATTTGGGCAATGAAGATGGAAAATGGGATTACCAACAGTGACTACCATATCTGGAACGTTGTCCTGAAAGGTAACGGTAAGAAGAAGGCGGGAAGAGATACTCTAAGGAACGTGATAATTCTTCCTGCAGCAACTAATGATGAACATATTGCACTTCAGAGGGAAACCAAGGCAAGGGCTATCTTGATCCAAGCACTTCCAAATGACCATATGGGTGATTTTCATCACCTTGATGATGCAAAGGAAATATGGCAAGCAATCAAGGCAAGGTTTGGAGGTAATGAAGAATCCAAGAAGATGAGAAAGACAATGCTCAAGCAGGAGTTTCAGGAGTTTAAGATTTCTGAAGATGAAGGCATACACAAGGGGTATGACATGTTTCAGAAGATCTTGAGCCAACTTAATCAGATGCAGTCAAAACCTGACAATGAAGACTGCAACACCAAGTTCCTAAGGGCTCTACCTTCTTCCTGGAGGCAGGTTTTCCTTACTCACAAGGCAAAGGGTGGCCTTGAATACTTAAGCTTTGATGACTTGTACAATAAGCTCAGGACTCTTGAAATTGATATCGAGGGTCACTGATGAGTGTCTAAATACTCATCATTTTTGTACCATTTAAAGCGCAAAAACATCCGAAAACACTCGTAAATGCATCAAAATGATAAAATATCACAAATAAGTGTTTTATGTGTTTTAAATGCAAAAATATCAAAATCGGTGAAAACGTATCAAGTTTGCATAATTGGCGCTTTAGTCCCCAAGTTTCAAAAGTTGTCAAAAACAGTCCCTGGTAAAACAAAATAAAGAAAAATATCATTTCAAGTCCCTAGGGATTCATGAGTTGTCAAAATTGGTCCTTGAGATTTAAATTTGCAAAATTACAACTTAGGTCCCTAAACTTTCAAAAATGTCAAGTTTGGTCCCTGGAAGTTTGAAAATTTCTATTTTAGTCCTTGTACTATTGAAACTTGGCAAAAGTGATCCTTGTGACAACTTTGGAATAATGGCAGGTTTGGTCCCTCATCTTTCAGAAAGTGGCAGTTTTGGTCATTGTAATATTAAAACCTAAGCTTTGACCCTTTACCCATTTTGATCCCCTGCCAAGCCAATTGTGACCCCCTGCCAAAACCCTTTTTGGACCCTTAGTCTAAACCAGTCAAACAAACCACTTTCCCTCCACCACTGTTTATCCCTTTCAACCACTTGCCTGCAACTTTACACTCTCCCATCACCCCTCACACCTTATCCCTGCAACACTTTATCTCTTCAACTCACCCCCTCATCATCACACCTACATCACCCCCCCTAGTTGCAAAAATCAGAGCCCACAGGTCAAAATACCTTTTCCCGCCAAAACCAAATCAATGGCCAAAATCCACAAAAGTGATCCAATGGCCCTGGAACCAAGTGGGAAGTGATCAGAGGAAAGAGAGAAACATTTTGGGTGTATAAAAGTGGAAGAAGAAGCAAGAAGAAGAGTAGTAGTTAGTTTTTAATTTCTATGTATGTCGATTTTTCTTAAAATGTCTTAATTAGCTTCTAAATCTGTAATTTTAAGTTTTATGGTACTGAAACTAAGTGGTTTAGTCATTGTAATTCATTTTGAGTCTTAATTTAAAGTTTCAATTCAGTTTCAAGTTTTATGTACACTGTTTAAAATTTCAAATTCAAACTCTTATGTCCAAGCTTCTAATAGATTATATTCAGTACAAATAAGCTTACTTAAGCTTACTATAGCTTTGATAAGCTTGGAAAACATTTTCAAACAAATTGGTCATATGGTCAATAAAAGTCAATCATCTGACAAGATGGGCATGGAAATGGTATTTGGTAATTGCGAGCTTGGAATGGGTTGGAAATGGATTAAAATAGTGGTATTTGGTTTGGTTTAAGCTGCAATATAGGCTGGACACTTGTGAGTTTTTTTTATCTCATTTTCATTTTTAGTTCAATTTGCATATTGTGCTTGGATTGGAACCTGTGATCATTAAACCTTTTAAACCTGTTTAAATAGTGGTAATTAAGATGTTAGGTTTAGTTTAAGTGGTGGAATGAGTTAAATCAGTAACTGGATTAGTTTAAACCTTCCAAACAGTCTCTATAAGAGTGTTTGGATCAGTGGTTTTGTCTAAGCTTAAACTGTTGTTTGTGTTCAATATCTGTCTACTTAGTCTCATTTAAGTCCATTTGCATCATTTGAGTCACTCAATTGTGCAACAAGTCTCTTAAAGTCAAAATAACTTTAAACCTGTCCTCATTTCACATCTGTTAGAATTTTGTGAGATCAAAATCTTGTTTTGTGTTTAAAATACATAGTGATAACTTGCACTAGTTTCATTCCATCATAAAACATCAATATCAGTCCAAAAATTGGTGTCAAAGTTCAATTTGGTCAACTTTTCAAATCTGTCAAAAAAGTCAAAAACTGAAAAATCATTTTGAGCCCAACTGGGGTGAATTTTCATGAGCTCATTTCTAGGCCAAATCAAATGAAATTGTAGGTTTAAAAATTTCAGTTGGTCTATTTTCATATCACCATTTTTGTAGATTTTTGTCAAATTTTTATAAGCTCCAAAGTGGCTTGTCAAAGGGCTTAAAGTGTTCACGTGACCGACTCAAGATTCACCGAGTCTCAGACAGGTCTTGCGCCCCTGCACAAAGCTCCTAAGAGCTACCAAGGTCCGGTTTTGGTTTATAAGCACCGCCGGTCTTCTTTAGGTTCCTATATTTGGTTTTCGGTTTAGCTTATTATATAAGCCCTGTGAATGTCGCAACATGTAGGGTAGAGGCTTGTTTGGCTCAATTGGTTAATTAGCTCAAATCTTTGTAGACTGCTTATTTGAGGTTAGGAGTAGCTGAAATGAGTGGTTTTAAAGTAGTTATAGCCTATCTTAGCTTTTGTGTTCATTTGATGCCCTCTAGTGCTTTTAGCTTATTCTTAAGAGCTTATTTGCATAGCAGTTGCACATCAGTTTCATTTTCTCTCACTTAAGCCCTAGTTTTTATAGTTTTCATAGATTTAGAATAATAATTTAGAATTTACCTGAATTTTTCATAATTTTTAGTAGCAGTTTACTATTTTCTTAATTAAAATCGCTTTTAATCCTTTTAAATAGCTTTTATTACAATTAATTCGTAAAAGTTTCAAAAAATAATTTTTCATTTTCCTAGGTTAAGATAAATATAAAAGTCAAAAAATATTTTCCAGATTTTTCTTAGTTAAATTTATATTTTTAAGCAATTTAATTAGTTTTAAATAGTTTTTAATTCATAGAAAATAGAAAAATAATCAGAAAAATATAAAAATAGTTTTGAAAATTCTCTTTAGTTATTTTAGATTTTTCCAAGTCATAATTTCATTTTTCTAGTTTTATTTCATATTTTCTTCTATTTTAGGGTATTATTAAATAAGTAAAATTAGTTTTTAATTAATAATAATTAGTTAAATAGTTATAAAAATAATTTTCTTTTTCTAAAAATTTTCTCATATCATTAGGTTTGTAAAAATATCATTATCATATTTTTAGGATTAATATTGCTTCAGTTTCACATTTTCTTGTGTACGTCACGTAGTTTTTAATTCAAATTTATAAAAGAAAAAGCAAAAACATTAGATTTTAAAAATAGTGATAGCGTTTATTTAATATAATTTATTTTTTTAATTTTCTTTAATTTGCATTTAAGCCCCTGAAATTTATAAACTTTTTCTTTAGTTATAATCAATCACAATCCTTTCCCGTTCAAATTCTCTCGATCACTATTCGTTTGACTATTCTCGCACAGCTCGTTGGGACTTAACGACTGGGAAACATCATACTCTCACGGACTTCATTGCATTTGTTTCCGCATCGTTTTAAGTTTATTACGGTTAGCCATTCACAAGTGGCTAGCTTGCGTGATAAAACTTGATGGTTCGCGTAAATCAAATTTTGGCGCACGCCGGAGTCAGTGCTAATTATCTTACGTTTAGCGATTAGTGATTTGAATATTCACTCCTTGTTTATACCATCCGTATGTATTTATATTTTCTTATAAAATCAAACACCCAAAAGATTTTCATTCTTTGTTTTTGCAAAATGTTTTTCAAAAATACCAAAAATATTCATCTTAATCCTCTTACCCTTTTGATTCTTTATCCCTTTACCCTCTATCCATTTGATTCTAACTTCTTCTATTCTCATGGAATCTCTCGACTCACGACGATTCGGGACGAAGTTGAAAAACTTTGACTTTATCACAAATGTCAAGAATTCGTGTTGTTCGTGATGATCCATTAATCTGCGTGAGGAAATGGAACGAAACCGGGGTGACAAGGACCGTACTTCCCTCGATAATGGAAGTGCTAACACGTCCAACCTACGGTTATCCAAAGATCTAACCCTCAATTGCTCCTAATCCGCCTAAAATTGATCCTAAACTTTCACGATTTACGGTTAAAAGCAAACATGCGAATTTAGACCGTGACTAGCAAGAATGACTTGCCTAATCTTCACGCTTCTCGTGAATCGAACCAGGAGACCATAACGGAAGTGGTGGAAATTGCTAGCTCTCGAGCACACCACTTGTCCCACCTCCGGATTTTTCAAAATGTTCTTCGAGACTTGATAGTCATTCGGATCACCATGTTGGTTTTGTTGATTCTTTGAATAAACCGATTCCTTCTCGTAACTCTCAAATGAAATCATTTATTCCTTGTGTCGGTTGTGGTGAGCCTCTTTTGGTTCACCACATCGTTGGTGTACGTGTGTACAATGTGGTAATGATATTCGTAACGGAGTTGTTTGTTTTGTGGTTCGAGGAATTCAATTGATTATAATCCTAATCCGAACTCATTTAACGACCCTCAAATTTTTCCAATTACCCACCACACCGACCTACCTTCATATAACCAACATAATTGTCAGAATTTTGTGGAGGTCCTCACCAAGGATTTGAGTGTCAATCCGAAACACGTTTGTCTATGAGCAGTTTTCCGGTGATGCTCGAACTTTGGTTATGACCAATACCCATATAATTCACCATCCGGACTCGGTAGTTTTCTTGTTGTGAGTCTTGTGGAGGTCCCCACTTCAACTCGATTGTCAAATAGGAATCCATTTCCTTATAACAATCATAACTCTCACAGTTTGACAATTTCCAACCTCCACAAGACCATACGGTTCAAACTCCACCGAGCCGTTACGTAAAGAAATTTCCCAAGACTTTGAAACCGCAATGAAAACACTTGATGATATGATTCGTAACTTTAAGAATCAAGTGAGTGGTGAAAAGACCATGGGAGAATTGCTAGTCAAGAACGAGAGGCTCGCAAATCTAGGGAAGAATTATTAGTCCTAAAGCATGCACTCTACATGCGTTCCCAATTTCTTAAAGCGCTATGTATGATGATGACGAGGAGAGTATTTCTTTTAAGAATATTATTTCTCAACTCCTCGGTCGGTTGATATCCCAGCAGTTGAGATTCCATCTCAAACAAGCGCTATCACACCAAGCTCCCACTCACTCTCTCGAACATGGGGACGAGCATCTTGACACCTGTTCACGAAAAGGAATCGGACGAATTCATAAAGTCCAATGTTGAGAACCTTGTCCCAATCCCGAGAGAGTCACGTGGAACTTCGATTCTCTTTGCCCTCTTGAGTGTTCAAAAGATCATTTTGAAACTTTCTCCGATGTTAGCGACGATTGTACTTCTTATGGAAACATCGAGTATGTTGAGGCATCACTCCCACAACCGATGTCGATCATCATCTTGAGGAGTTCACCGATGAACTCACTCACATCAATCCACTTTCATCGGAAAGTAATGATAGTCTTTCCGATTTCAAAGCCGATCCGGGAGAGACCGAAAGTCTCCTTGATAATGATCGCTCACCCACTTCTTATCCCAACAAATTCAATAGAGAAAATTAATCACTTTGTTCTGAAACATTCAAAACTACTTTCACTAATCCTCTATTTGAATTCGACTCGAATTCACTTTAATTTCGAGAATCCACTCTTTGATACTCGATTGAGGATAGTGATGAGTCTGATGGAACAAGAATTCACGATTTACATCTTGTGATTGATTCTCTTCACGAGGAGTTCGCGGTGAACTCACTCATATCATATCTCCGTGGGAGTATGATAATTTCTACTTTGATATAGACACACCCATAATATGTCTTGATCAAGCGAGCTTAAGCGATGAGATTCATGAAACTATGAATTCTCCTATTGAGGATGAAGAGTTAGTCATGATTTTATCATGATTTTCTTTCTTTTCTTCATATATTCTCATCACTTCTCCTGCTCTTCACTCCTTGGGAATGAAGACATTATCTTTGACCCCGCATTTCCATATACCATTATCTTGAGCCGGATCTCTATATCTCATCGGTGTGGAACTTTCACGCACTTCAAATGTTTATCCAAACATCTTGAATGAAAGTCCGATGGAGATTGTCTCTTCCACTTACTTCCCATGAACAAATTAATTGGGTCGAGTCAAGCTAGCGACTCGGTAATCAAAAACGAGTTAAACATGGGTTTTCACCGTGTGTACCACTCTAGTGTGGGGAGATACTCCACATGTTGTATATAGATTTTAAAAATAAATGAAAATTGTAAATATAAAAAGAGAGAATAATTGTTGTGTTTCTACACTTAGCTAGTAATGTTATCTTTTACGTTCTAAGTTTCGCATAACATGTAGGTACTTTGAATATTGAGGACAATATTCATTTCTAAGTGTGGGGGGAAATTCGCTAATTTGATCATAAATGTACCCTTTAGTCCCTTTTTCCCCAAAATGGCCAAATTTAAAAAAAAAATTTAGTGGAAGTACTATGTACTAAACACAACAAATGGTAATCATCCACCATGTCTAACCCACATAAGGATGGCTAATCCAGAGCAAACGGCTCTTGGTAAAGATATCTCAAATCCGTTGACGGCTTGCAATTTGCCCAAAATTGTATGGTATTCACTCACCATATCCTTAAAAGTGAAGAGTTGGCTAGCCCGCAAGTTTATGGCTTGTGGTAAAGGCGCTTGAAAACCATAATTGGTAATCGACTCACCAAAGATAAAATTGATAATTTATCTAAGAGTTGGCTAGTCCGAGCAAACGGCTTCGGTAAAGACAAATCAAACTTTGAAGTCGGTGATTTGCTCAAAATCATTTGGTTATCGGTGTACCAAGGTTCTTACTTGAACCGAAACATTTGGCTACTCCGTAAGTAATGGCTTTTGGTAAAGAGATGAAATCCATTAATTTTTCTCAAAACATTGCTAGGGACTAGCAATATCTTAGTGTGGGGATTGATGAGTGTCTAAATACTCATCATTTTGTACCATTTAAACCGCAAAACATCCGAAAACACTTAAATGCATCAAAATGATAAAAATATCCCAAATAAGTGTTTTATGTGTTTTAAATGCAAAATATCAAAATCGGTGAAAACGTATCAAGTTTGCATAATTGGCGCTTTAGTCCCCAAGTTTCAAAAGTTGTCAAAAAAATCCCGGTAAAACAAAATAAAGAAAAATATCATTTCAAGTCCCTAGGATTCATGAGTTGTCAAAATTGGTCCTTGAGATTTAAATTTGCAAAATTACAACTTAGGTCCCTAAACTTTCAAAAATGTCAAGTTTGGTCCCTGGAAGTTTGAAAATTTCTATTTTAGTCCTTGTACTATTGAAACTTGGCAAAAGTGATCCTTGTGACAACTTTGGAATAATGGCAGGTTTGGTCCCTCATCTTTCAGAAAGTGGCAGTTTTGGTCATTGTAATATTAAAACCTAAGCTTTGACCCTTTACCCATTTTGATCCCCTGCCAAGCCAATTGTGACCCCCTGCCAAAACCCTTTTTGGACCCTTAGTCTAAACCACCAAACAAACCACTTTCCCTCCACCACTGTTTATCCCTTTCAACCACTTGCCTGCAACTTTACACTCTCCCATCACCCCTCACACCTTATCCCTGCAACACTTTATCTCTTCAACTCACCCCCTCATCATCACACCTACATCACCCCCCCTAGTTGCAAAAATCAGAGCCCACAGGTCAAAATACCTTTTCCCGCCAAAACCAAATCAATGGCCAAAATCCACAAAAGTGATCCAATGGCCCTGGAACCAAGTGGGAAGTGATCAGAGGAGAGAGAGAAACATTTTGGGTGTATAAAGAGAAGAAGAAGCAAGAAGAAGAGTAGTAGTTAGTTTTAATTTCTATGTATGTCGATTTTTCTTAAAATGTCTTAATTAGCTTCTAAATCTGTAATTTTAAGTTTTATGGTACTGAAACTAAGTGGTTTAGTCATTGTAATTCATTTTGAGTCTTAATTTAAAGTTTCAATTCAGTTTCAAGTTTTATGTACACTGTTTAAAATTTCAAATTCAAACTCTTATGTCCAAGCTTCTAATAGATTATATTCAAGTACAAATAAGCTTACTTAAGCTTACTATAGCTTTTGATAAGCTTGGAAAACATTTTCAAGCAAATTGGTCATATGGTCAATAAAAGTCAACTGTACAGCAAGATGGGCATGGAAATGGTATTTGGTAATTGCAGAGCTTGGAATGGGTTGGAAATGGATTAAAATAGTGGTATTTGGTTTGGTTTAAGCTGCAATATAGGCTGGACACTTGTGAGTTTTGTTTATCTCATTTTCATTTTTAGTTCAATTTGCATATTGTGCTTGGATTGGAACCTGTGATCATTAAACCTTTTAAACCTGTTTAAATAGTGGTAATTAAGATGTTAGGTTTAGTTTAAGTGGTGGAATGAGTTAAATCAAGAATCGGATTAGTTTAAACCTTCCAAACAGCCTCTATAAGAGTGTTTGGATCAGTGGTTTTGTCTAAGCTTAAACTGTTGTTTGTGGTCAATATCTGTCTACTTAGTCTCATTTAAGTCCATTTGCATCATTTGAGTCACTCAATTGTGCAACAAGTCTCTTAAAGTCAAAATAACTTTAAACCTGTCCTCATTTCACATCTGTTAGAATTTTGTGAGATCAAAATCTTGTTTTGTGTTTAAAATACATAGAGATAACTTGCACTAGTTTCATTCCATCATAAAACATCAATATCAGTCCAAAAATTGGTGTCAAAGTTCAATTTGGTCAACTTTTCAAATCACAAAAAGTGGCGAAAAATCATTTTGAGCCCAACTGGGGTGAATTTTCATGAGCTCATTTCTAGGCCAAATCAAATGAAATTGTAGGTTTAAAAAGTTCAGTTGGTCTATTTTCTTATCACCATTTTTGTAGATTTTTGTCAAATTTTTATAAGCTCCAAAGTGGCTTGTCAAAAGGGCTTAAAGTGCCTCGTGCACCGACTCAAGATTCACCGAGTGCAAGACAGGTCTTGCGATCCTTGCACAAAGCTCCTAAGAGCTTACCAAGGTCAGTTTTTGGTTTATAAGCACCGCCGTGTCTTCTTTAGGTTCCTATATTTGGTTTTCGTTTAGCTTATTATATAAGCACGTGAATAGTCGCAACATGTAGGGTAGAGGCTTGTTTGGCTCAATTGGTTAATTAGCTCAAATCTTTGTAGACCGCTTATTTGAGGTTAGGAGTAGCTGAAATGAGTGGTTTTAGAGTAGTTATAGCCTATCTTAGCTTATGTGTTCATTTGATGCCCTCTAGTGCTTTTAGCTTATTCTTAAGAGCTTATTTCATAGCGATTGCACATCGGTTTCATTTTCTCTCACTTAAGCCCTAGTTTTATATTTTCATAGATTTAGAATAATAATTTAGAATTTACCTGAATTTTTCATAATTTTTAGTAGCAGTTTACTATTTTTCTTAATTAAAATCGGTTTTAATCCTTTTTAAATAGCTTTTATTACAATTAATTCGAGAAAAGTTTCAAAAAATAATTTTTCATTTTCCTAGGTTAAGATAAATATAAAAGTCAAAAAATATTTTTCCAGATTTTTCTTAGTTAAATTTATATTTTTAAGCAATTTAATTAGTTTTAAATAGTTTTTAATTCATAGAAAATAGAAAATAATCGTAAAAATATAAAAATAGTTTTGAAAATTCTCTTTAGTTATTTTAGATTTTCCAAGTCATAATTTCATTTTTCTAGTTTTATTTCATATTTTCTTCTATTTTAGGGTATTATTAAATAAGTAAAATTAGTTTTTAATTAATAATAATTAGTTAAATAGTTATAAAAATAATTTTCTTTTTCTAAAAATTTTCTCATATCATTAGGTTTGTAAAAATATCATTATCATATTTTTAGGATTAATATTGCTTCAGTTTCACATTTTCTTGTGTACGTCACGTAGTTTTTAATTCAAATTTATAAAAGAAAAAGCAAAAACATTAGATTTTAAAAATAGTGATAGCGCTTATTTAATATAATTTATCTTTTTAATTTTCTTTAATTTGCATTTAAGCCCCTGAAATTTATAAACTTTTTCTTTAGTTATAATCAATCACAATCCTTTCCCGTTCAAATTCTCTCGATCACTATTCGTTTGACTATTCTCGCACACTCGCTGGGACTTAACGACTGGGAAACATCATACTCTCCACGGACTTCATTGCATTTGTTTCGATCGCTTTAAGTTTATTACGGTTAGCCATTCACAAGTGGCTAGCTTGCGTGATAAAACTTGACGGTTTGGCAGGAATCAGTCACTCAAGCTATTCTCTCACTCCAACAAATTCAGTATTTGTTAGTACTACTAGTGCAAATACCAAGATGTCCTATGTTGATAGCCCCACCTCGTCATCAGCATCAACTGCATACACGTCTTCTGGACATAGAAATCACTCAAAGTCTAGTAATGTGATGGAAGATGTGCTTTATTCATTTATTGCTGACAGTGAACCTCAACAGCAGCTGGCCTATGAGGATTTTGATGAGGTGGATAAGTGGGACTTGGAGGAGTTGGACATAAAGTGGCAGATGGCTATGCTTTCTGTAAAAGTCAACAGGTTTGAGAAGAAGTCTGGTAGGAAGATCAATTTCCAGGAAAGGGATGCAGCCAGGTTTGACAAAAAGAAGGTCAGGTGTTATGAATGCAATCAATAATGTCACTTTTCCAGGGAATGCCCAGATAAGAAGGGAAGTGACAAGAAAAGATACTCTACATTCAAGCTCAAGGAACATGAGGAACCTAAAACCCTGTTGTCTATAGATTCAATGCTTGATTGGACTGCTCATAAGACTAAAGTTAAGGAGGGTAGTTTTTCTCAGTTTGGAATGCTTGCTAAGACTAGAGATGCTGCTAAGGAATTTGCCCTAATGGGTATCTCATCTCAGGTAAATACTTGTATATTTGGTTGTAATGATAAGTATGATGCCCTTAAAAGGGAATTTGATGACATTGATGGCCAATATAAAGAATACTATATTCAGGTTCAAGCCTATAAAAATACTGTTAAAACTTTGGAAAAACTAAAGGTTTGGTACCAACAAAATCAATTGGCCTATAAAGAGAAAATTAGGGTGCTAGAAAGAGATTTAGAAAACACCACTAACTTGTTAAAATTTACTGAGATTGAAAATGTAAAAGTAAATTTAGAAAAAGATGATCTAAAGGCTAAGTTAGAAAGTGAGGTGGCTAGACATAAAGAGTGGCAAGAACAATCTAAGCATCTATCTAAGTTATGGAACAGTTATATGTATGTAAAAACTAAGATTGGGTTGGGTTTAAAGGACTATATAGGTCCAGATGAAGTATATGGCCCTAATGACTATAGTGTTTTTGATCCTGTCACTGATGCTGAGGAAGAAAAGTATCAAAAACCTGTTAAGTTTTTAAAAGCAGGATAAATGCATTCAGTTTCTTCATCAATAAACGAAATTATTAGGCCACCCTCCCCAGACACAGACTTTGATGAATCACATATGACCTATGGCCAAAATTCTAATGACTTATCCGAAACTGGTAGTGAAACTAATGACTTTGTCTCTTGTTCTTTCAGTGATAAGACCTAAGAGACCCATTCCAATGACTTTGCCAGTTGTGATTCAAGTGACAAGTCTGCATTACCCAAGCCCGTTGACCCTGCCCCAAGAGTTTCTGCTGATGAATCTACTTCAAAGACAGCTTCTTTTAAAAACATTTCTTGTTCTTTTAATTCTGTTAAAAACAATTCAAATTTTGGTTGTGGTTTTAATAAATTTGTTTGTAATAAGACATCTCATGTTATGAACAAATCATTTAAGAAGAAATCCTGTTTTGTTTGTGGTAGTACATTTCATCTTATTAAAGACTGTGATTATTATGAGAAACGAATGGGTGTGTGTACTGACCAGCAGAAGCCCAGACCAATATGGAATGATGTGAATAATATTCCTCCATTTGTTCCTACTGGAAAACATGTGAGGACTGGCAGACTCAATCTTACTGGTAGACCAGTTCCTGCTGGTAAGCCAATTCCTACTGGTAACCCAGTTGCTGCTGGTAAGCCAGTTTCTGCTGATAGACCCTTTCCACCATATTGGAGAAGAAATGTTCATAGACCATTAATCAGACCTACAAGCACTTATTTTCAAAATGGATATAGGCCTATTTATAATGACCCATTCTATAAAGGGGGGACAAATGGGATACTGTTGTTAAGCCCTCAACAGGTTGCTCTTGGAGACAATGCAAACCATACTTAGGGAAGGAATCCAAGAACAATAGTGGATCTCATCAATCTATAGGTTTTTCATCCATGATCCACAAGGCAGGCCCAAGTCAGTCATGACTTGGGTCTCCATGAATACTAAAGTTGTTGTAAATTGTTCTAACTTGTAGGATGATCCTCATAAGAATAATTGATAACGCTACACGCGTCGTTCGGGGTCAAAGGAACTTCCTTTTCGTCGAGCAAGTTTTTCAACACCCTAGGCAGTGAACCTAATCGTTGTAGTGTAGTATTAGGGTAAGCCACGGAATTGATATCGTTCTCAGGGAATAGGAATGCTAGTGAAAAGTTACTACGCTAAGGTTGGGGTTGAGGAAGATTATTTTTTATCTTTTATGTTTTTAAGAAATGGAAAGGTATGAATTTCGGGTATTGGATTTGGGGTTGGTATTTCACCGATTACTCTATTCGCCTAATTATCTAATCTAAGGTGTATGTAGTCTATGTCTAATTATTGTGTGCTCGTATGATGATTTAAAGATGTGTTTACTTAGGTTTTATTACTCCTTAATTATCTCCTATTTATGGTTGAATTGTCACGTCCTTATTCTTAATCGCGTTGCGTGTCTAAGGTCGTAGGGTATGCGTTATCCCTAACTCTTTGAAACTACCAAAGGTTATCGCCACAAAATCTCTAGGATTTATAAACTTAACACTAAGGTACTCTTCGGATGGTTTAGCCTACAATGACTCTAGGTACTATAAGCTAAGGTTCAACAAAGATTAATCAAGCATTAACTACACAACGGATGATCTATCACAATACTAGATCATTAACAATTAAGATAAGAGACAACCAATTAATATTCAATAATTAAGTTTCATATCTCCTAAGCAAACACACAAGTAAATTAGCCGGACATGGGAAACATGCAAGCATACACACAATTAATTGAAGACATAATTGAATTAATGAAGTAAAACACTTATCTTGGTGTAAGATAGGTATGGAACCCTAAAATCTTGTATAAGACGACCTTGGTTCGGTTTAGGTTTTACTCCAAAAGACTACACATCGAAAACTAAAAATTCGGATTCTATATATAAGATTACACATGCGACGGCGCCACCTTATGATTTGTGACGCGTCGGTCGCCGCCATTAGGGTTTCATCGGGCCACGTTAGTCTTGCGACGCGCCACCTTATGCTTGTGATGCCGTCCCTTTAGCTTCCGACGTCGTTTGATCAAATCTAGGCCGTCGAGTTGCGACGCCTACTCTTTTACAACTGAAGCCGTCACTTGTAAATGAGCAATTTGGCTACCGAGCCGTCACAAAAGTTGTCCGACGGCGTCATCTGTTTTGTTCCTCGACGCGTCACCTTCATCCCAAAGACTGAGTGTCTCGATTCTTGACTTTGGCCATTTCTTCAGATATTCGTTCCTTTTCGTCCGAATAAGTGTCATTCCACATTTTGCCTTCAAGATACCTAAAAAGTGAAAAGGAACGATATTAAGTAATAACGAATACAAAAGTGATCAAATAAGGGCTTAAACGACCCCTCAAAAAGGTACATTTTAAAACCTTATCAATAAAGATTTAGGTCTTTTTGATAGTGGGTGTTCTAGGAGTATGACAGGGAACATTGAAAGACTGCATGATTTTGTTTCTCTACATGGAGGCACTGTAACTTTTGGAGGAGGAGATGGCAAGATAACTGGGAAAGGAACCATAAGGATCTCCAAGCTGGACTTTGAAAATGTGTATTATGTGAAAGAACTCAGAAACTTCAATCTATTTTCTGTGTCACAAATCTGTGACAAGAAGAATAGTGTTCTATACACTGATAATGAATGTCTTGTGCTTTCTAAAGACTTTCATATACCTGGTGACAGTCAAGTAGTGCTGAAGGTTCCAAAAAGACACAATTTGTATACATTCAATCTTAATGATGTCTAGCCTGAAGGAGATTTGGCATGTGATGCAGGTTTTACTGACCAGGTTTTAATATTTATATAGTCTCGTTATACATATGGTCTACCCTAATGCACTAACGGGCAATGTACCCGGTCGTGTGTAGTGTAGTATTTCGGTAAAGCCGAGGTCATCCCAAGAGCTATGTGTGCGGATTTAAACTAAGTCTACGTGTCACAGATTTTAATATGATTTTGATATAATTAACTACTAAAGCAAATAAAGGCGAAGATGTGATCAATAGAGGAGAGTTGTGCTAACCTAGTTAATCATCCTAGTTAGTAATTTTTACGTCTAATTACTTCCAATTACTTCAGGTGGGGTCAAAGTCGCTAGGACAAAGATTTGGTCGATTAGTCCTAACCTATCGCCAAAAGGTCCCACTGAGAAATCGGTGCCCGTCATAAGTCCATTGTTCCCGGTCCCCTAAGCCAAGTCATTAAGTACCGCTACATGATAGATTCATAATAGTGAGTGCATGGGCTCTAGCATCTTAAACACTCACCCCCTACTTCTTAAGTTCATCCAAACGGTAGGTGATCAGTTGGTCAAATCACACAAGTAGAAAGGGTCGTCGGTTGGTCATATCTTACCCTTCCCGTCTCAGTCTACTCACTTAGAGTCAGTTGGTCATATCTCCTAAGTAACTAGCCTCTACCGCCATTCAAAACTACCGAAACAAGGGTAGCTACCAACAAACTATGCATGCATACACTTGGAAATAATTATACGGAAGCAATGTAAACGCAAAAAAAACAATTAAGGAATCATAGTTGGGCCAACACCTAGAGGTGCTTAGCCGCTCATATTAACTATAACAACCGATTGAATGTTTAACGTTACGGAATACATGAATTGAAAGTAAAGAAAAGATAAAAAGCTAATGATTATCGTCGGGGAGTGATTTCTCCCTTGGAGATAGCTCCGTATGCTCCTCTAGATCTTCCTTCAACTTCTTTTCACGTTCTCTGAATGTTGTGTGTGAAATGGGATGCTTTGAAATGCTGAAAATCGTAGGGTATTTATAGGCCAGATCTGGTTACGGCGTAACTAGTCATATGAGTTACGCCGTAACAACCAATTCTTCATATTTTGCACTAAAATGCTGGTTACGGTGTAACCTCTGGAAGGAGTTACGCCGTATCTTCAATAAATCTTGGTTACACCGTAGTTGTAGCATGAGTTACGGCGTAATTAGTAGCGGCGCGGAACCTCATTTGACCTAATATGGTTACGTCATAATCTTGGATAGAGTTACGCCGTAATCTTCTGTTGAGTTGATTTTCTGAGCTACGCTTTAGTTACGGCGTAATGTGATAGAGAAGTTACGCCGTAACTGCTTCAAAATGAGCATACTATGATATATCTTCAATAAATCTCCAAATCCGCGTCTCTTTAGCTCCAATGCTCGTAATTTACCTGAAAGTGAAATATAATGGAAAACAAGCATAAATCCATATAAATGATATAAATTACAAGCATTATCGGGGGAAATTAACACTTAATATTCAAGAAAATTTGATGTTATCAGCCTGTTTGGTGGCAAAAGCATCCTTGGATGAATCTAACAAATGGCATAGAAGGATGGCTCATGTAAACTTCAAAACTATCAACAAGCTGGAAAAACATGGTTTGGTCCATGGACTTCCTTCCAAAGTCTTCACTAATGAGCATAATTGTGTAGCCTGCAACAAGGGAAAGCAACACAAGGCTTCTTACAAGTCTATTACTGCCGTCAGCACAATATCAGAACCTCTACAACTTCTTCACATGGACCTCTTTGGTCCTACATCTATCAGAAGCATTGATCACAAGTATTATTGTCTGGTGGTTACTGATGACTACAACAGGTTTTGTTGGGTATTCTTCTTAGGGACAAAGGATGAAACATTTTAGGTTCTTCAAACCTTTATTCCCCTGATTGAAAACCAGCTGAATAAAAGGTTAAAGCCATAAGGTGTGACAATGGAATAGAGTTCAAAAATGCCAAATTGATATAACTCTGTAGGTCTAAGGGGATAAAAAGGGACTACAGCAATGCCAGGACTCCTCAACAAAATGGAGTTGCTGAAAGGAAGAACATAACCCTTATTGAAGCTGCAAGATCTATGCTTGCTGATTCTAAGTTACCTACCATGTTCGGATCAAGCGATCAACAAGACTGTTATGTTTTGAGCAGGGGTTTTGATAACTAGTCCTCACAATAAGACACCTTATGAACTTCGTGCGGGAAGATTCCTACCATTAGTTACTTTAAGCCTTTTGGTCTTCATGTGACTATCTTGAACACCGATGATAATTTGGGAAAATTTGAAGGAAAAGGCGATGAGGGATATATAGTGGGTTATTACGCTCATAGTAAAGCTTACGTGGTGTACAATATATCCGCCAAAAGGATAGAAGAAACATCGAATCGAGATTTTGGAGGATAAACCTAATGTTCGGTATACCGGTCATGAATGGTACTTTGATCTTGACTATTTAACTGATCATTTAGGTTATACTCGTTTCAAATCTAATCATTATGCAGGTCCACAAGTTTCACAAACTAACTTTGCAGGTTTCTCAGATGATGATTCAGACTCAGATTGTGATGAACAACTTATTGTTGTTCCTTCTTTTCCTACTAACCACTTTTCAGGTACTGAGCATCAGGATTCTCCTGGTGTAACTCAAAGTGATTTAGGGTATGCAGAATAACTTGTGAAGTTGCAACGCCAAGAGCATGCAACTAAGGATGATGCTGAAAAGTTTGGTTTTGAATTCTTCAAAGACACAGAGGAACTCTTGAGGCAGGAAACTATTGAAGCCCGCAGGAACCTTGAAGGTGCTGATAATGCTTCTGTTTCTGCTGGTAATGCTACTGTTCCTACTGGTCAGGGTGCTGCTGGTAATGTCAATTCTGATGGTAGTGGTTCAGTTGCTACTGATATCAATTCTGCTGGTAGTGTTCCCGTTCCTCCTGGTAGTGATACTGTTTCTACGGTTCCCTCAACTACTCTATATGTTGATTCTATGGATTTCAATGATTCTCCCACTCGATTTCCAAGTCCATCTGATCTAGCCAATTCCCAATTTTCAAGCTCTGAGTTGGAAGGTATTCATCATCAGTCAAGAACAAGCATTTTTGATTCTTTTTCATATGATGATGATTTTGGCCCTACTATTAATAACCTGCCAACCTCAGTTGATGTTAGTCCTAATGCTACTAGAAGGATTAACACTGTACATCCATAATCTCTGATTATTGGTGATCCCACTTCATTTGTTCAAACAAGAAGTAAGGTGAAGAAGACAAGCTTTGGAGAAACTGCATTTCTCACTATCATCATTGTCTATTTGCTTATTTCTTGTCTCAAGTTGAACCTACCAGTGTAGCACAGGCCTTTGCAGACTCAGATTGGGTTGCTGCTATGCAGGAAGAAATGCAACAGTTCTTAAATCAAAATGTTTGGAAGCTTGTTCCATTGCCTGATGGGAAGTATGCAATTGGGACAAAGTGGATTTTGAAATGTAAAAGAGATGCAAGGGGGATTGTGGTAAGAAATAAGGCTAGATTGGTAGCTCAAGGTAACAAGCAAGAAGAGGGAATTGATTATGATGAAGTCTTTGGTCCAGTAGCAAGAGTTGAGGCTATTAGACTCTTCTTACCTTTTGCTTGCTATATGGGCTTCATGCTTTATCAGATGGATGTTAAAAGTGCCTTCCTATATGGTGAAATTGAAGAGGATGTGTATGTGACTCAACCCAAAGGCTTTGTGGACCCCCACAATCCAGATCTGGTTTACAAGGTGGTTAAAGCACTCTATGGGCTTCATCAAGTACCAAGAGCATGGTATGCTAGGCTGTCTTCATTCCTACTGAAGCATGGTTACAGGAGAGGTGCTATTGATAAGACACTTTTTATCAAGAAGAACTTCATGGATATCATCTTGGTCCAAGTATATGTGGATGCTATTATTTTTGGATCCACTAAAGAGGCTTGGTGTAGAGAATCTGAGGAGTTAATGAAAAGTGAGTTTGAAATGAGTGCTATGGGTGAGCTTACATTCTTCTTGGGCCTACAGGTTAAGCAGCAGCCAAATGGTATTTTCATCAGTCAAGAGAAATATGTGCAAGACATCCTCAGGAAGTTTGATTTGGGAAATGTTAGGACTGCGACTACTCCTTATGAAGCTCCAAATCCTAAGTCAAATAATGAACCAGATGATGCTGTCAATATCCATCGTTACAGATCAATGATAGGTTCACTCATGTATTTGACAGCTTCAAGGCATGATATTATGTTTGTAGTCAGTGCTTCTTCTAGGCATAAGGTTACTCCATTGACTTCCCACTTGAATGCAGTCAAGAAAATCTTCAAATATCTCAAAGGCCAACCTAAATTGGGTCTTTGGTATCCTAGATATTCTCCATTTGTGTTGGAAGCTTACAGTGATAGTGACTATGCTGGTGCAAATTTTGATAGAAAATCTCCTACTGGAGGTTGTCAGTTTCTGGGTAGGAGATTAATCTCCTGGCAATGTAAGAAGCAGACCATTGTGGCCACATCCTCTACTGAAGCAGAGTATGTTGTTGCCGCTAGCTATTTTGGTCAGGTACTCTGGATACCAAATCAGTTATTAGACTATGGGTTCAATTTTATGAACAAAAAAATCTTTATTGATAAGCAAAGTACCATTTGCATTGTTAAAAATCCAGTTTTTCATCAAAGAACAAAGCACATTGAAATTAGGCACCATTTTATCAGAGATGCAAATGAAAAACATCTTATTCAAGTGCTTAAAATCCATACTAATGATAATGTGGCTGATTTGTTAACTAAAGATTTTGATGGCCCTAGATTTCAATTTTGGTCGTCCATATTGGCATGCTCAACCCCTGATTGTTGTGTTTGAGGGGAGGATTATGCCTAAGGGGAGGATTTCTGATTAAGGAGACGATTTGTTGTTGTATAATTTGTATATTTGTATATATCCTTTGTATATTCTATATTCTACTAACAGTTTTGCAGATTAAAAGTCAAACACTCAATCAGTTGCAATAAGATTTAAAGAGAAACATGGAAGTCCTTTTACTTATATAAAGAACTGCATTCAAGATGCAGTATGACATTACAAGACTTCTTACAACCACTGATCAACAAAAGACAAGACATCAACAAAAGATAAGCCAACTCCTAACACCAGCTACCAACCACAAGACATCTACTCCATGGGGTTCTTCCTCTTTCCCTACTCAGGCATACTCTGCTTCCCCCTCCTACTTATCATATCCCACACTCTGGGACAAGCAAGACCAATCACTTGTTGTCTTTTCTGAGGGTTTTGGTTGGAGGGACTTGGCCTTGGAACTGAGGGACCTGACACTAGAACAGATGAAGCTGGCACTTGAGAAAGGGGAGCAACATTAAAAGGTCTGGAAGATCCACCTGTTTCGTCATCAGTCTCTGAATAAGCCGACACAAAGCTTGGCATGGAGTTAAGCTCAGAGTTGGAATCTTCATACCTCAAATGTGCAGGTGGAGTAGGCAGATCCTCTGAATAAGTACCAACTGGTGCTGGTGATGGAGGAGGGTTTGTGTGCATGAAGGTAACTCTGGTGTTCTTAGGAGGGAAATAATTTAACCATCCATCATTAGATGGTAGACTCATCGAGGAATCTGAGGAAATCTCAATAGGTGAGTTGGGTGAGTTGCTCATTATGGTGGTTGTGATGGATGTTTCTTTGATGATCAATTGAAGTGTTAGGGTTGTTTGTGTTGTATGTGGTTTATGAGGCAATGGTTACTTTTATAGTCAAAGTCAAGGTGTAATCTAACTTCTTTAGAATTAATGGAAGTAATTGTTCGGTTGGTGTATGGGTTAATAAGGGTTAAGTCACCAGAAGAATTAATGCGCAGTTAATAATAAAAGAGTTGACTTTTCTTCATTCTTGCTGGTAATGTGATTGTTCCTGCTGATGGGTGATGGTTCCTGCTGGTAGCATTGGATTAGTAACTGTGGTCAAATTTTAGGTGGTTCCTGCTGTTTGACTAAATGGTTCCTGCGGATTGACTTTTGGATGCTGCTGATTGTATAGAATTGGGAATTTAATACGGGATTCAATTAAAGTCAGTTTGGTCAAAGATACTTTGCGATTTATTTGCCAATTTGAATGGTTATTTTGAGTAACCTATTTAAATAGCCAATGTCAGTTATCCCACGACCTATTTGACCAATTCCCTCTCATTTTCAACCAACCCATTTCAAAGCTTCTCGAATCATTGCAATGGTGACACTTGCATTCAAAGGAGATCATAATAAAGTTGCGTTTTTGGAAAGAGCTAAAGGAAGTGATGTTTATGATCCTATGGTTGATTTCCTTCTGCCCTCAAAAATCAGGTATGCCCTAACTCATTGTCCATTTGTTGTTTATGACTCCTTGGTCAGGCAATTTTGGGCTACTGCTTATGAATGATCTCTTGAGGGTATGCCCAAGGAGATTGTGGCCATTATTGATGGACAGGAATGTGTCATCACTGAGTCTCTTATAAGGACTCAGTTGCAATTAAATGATGAAGGAGGTGTTTTTTAGAATAATAAGGAGGAAATAATCACTGGTTTGGCCAGCTTAGGGTATCCCACTGATGTGAAGTTTATATGGTATAAAAATAAGTTTTGACCTAAATGGAGATTTTTGGTTCATACCCTTCTTCAATGTTTAAGTCCTAAGTCTGGGGGTTGGGATCAGTTCTCCAGCTCAATTACTACTGCTATAATTTGTTTGGCCCAAGGTAGAGATTATAAATTTTCAAGGTACATCTTTAAGGATATGCTTAAAAACATAAAGGATACCAAACATAAAATTTTAATGTATCCTAGGTTTCTACATATAATATTAGGCATTGAGACCTCAGATCAAACTCCAAGAGCAATAGGAAAGTTGACTGCCAAACTATTTGCTACCATGAGGACACATTTTGCTGGAGAGCATAGACCCTTATTGCCTACTATGTTGCCCTTTGGTAATGTAGATACTGGTGCAGCTGATGCTGCTGGTGGCAATGAGCCATCTATTGATGAGGCTGCTGGTGGCACTATGCCACCCATCCCTGATGCTGATGGTACCTCTGCATCAGATACAGCTGATATTGGGGCCTCCAATGCTCCTGATGCAACTGCATCAGTTGCCACTGATGACCAGCTACCCCCATATCCTACACCCATTGCCCCACCATCTCCTAGGATTATTACTCTAGATGAGCCTATCATTACTTCTGAAACACAGGAACAAACTCCTGTTGAACTAGAGGTGAATGTTGACCAACCTTCTGAGCCACCTTTGAGTCCACCTAGACACCCCTTTGAGGATGACACCAATTTTGGTGGTGACGATTATGTTTCTCCTCCCGGATCCAATGATTCTCCTTACACCTCAGGAAAACCTGTTGGTGGAGCTGAGGATTCTGATGTACTAATGAAAATGTCTAGCTTACTTGACAGGTATGTTCAGAAGGTTGATGATCTTGAGGCAGAGCTTAAGGAGACTAAGAAGACTCTTGGTAGAGTTTTTGTACAATTGCTTGGCAGGGTAACTGAGTTAGAAAATAGGTTGAATAAGAGGAGGAGCAGATTTATGGTTTCTGATTCAGAAGATGAGCCAGATAAAGAGGAGGAGGATATTGATCTGGATGCTCTACATGTCTTGGCTTCTGCTTCCTTGGTTGATACTATAACAGAGGAGGTTAATGTGTCTGAGTCAGAAGGAGTTACTGTTGCTGACACTAATACTGAGGAAGTTCATATTTCTGAGCGTGAAGATGAGCCAGTTATAACTTCAGAGGTCAATGTTTTCAAAAGAAGAAGGACCAAACTCAAGTCAGCAGTATCAGCATTTGAGAGGTTCCAGTCTGTTGCTGCTGGTAGTTCCATGGTTCCTCCTGATGCATCCATTGTTGTTGATAGCGCTGCTAAGATTGTTGTTCCTTCTGACACAGTTCAGATTCCTCCTGATGAGATTTCTACTGATAAGACTCCTCCTGCTGAGGTTCCTTCTGATGCTACTGAGGTTCCTGTTCCTGTTCCTTCTGATTCTAAGGATACTCCTGATGATAATGTACCTATATCTACTTCACAAGTGGATAAGGGGAAAGCACCTATGATAGAAGAGGAATTGGATTCTGCTGCTTTCAAAGCTGAACAGGCCAGGCTTCTAAGACTTCATGAGATTGCACAGAGTGACAAAGCAGTGGCACAGAAGGTTCAGGCTGAATTGGATGCAGATCTTCAAAGACAAACTCACAAAGTTCCTGATATAACTCCTCAAAGGAAGAAAGAGCTTGATGATGCCTCTCTACATTTCACAGTTGCAAATTGGCAACAGATTATGGGTGAAGTAACTACAAATACATCCCTTGCCTAGTCTATTTTAGGGGATGAATTTGATTCAGATAACTTTGCTGCTAGCATGGTTGCTTTGGTAAATCAGAGGAAGAAAGCAGATGCTGAAAGGAGGGCTAAAGCTAAGAGGGATAAGCCTCCAACTCAAGCTGAGCAAAGACAGCATATGAGGGAGTTTTTGAAGTGTCAGAGTTCTGCCATTTACAACACTGGGTGGACTATGGGATATGTGAAGAAATTAACAGATGAACAGTTGAAGATAGAATATGAGAAAATTCTCAAAAGGTTGGAAACAGATGGCATCAATCCTTATACAAGGTTGAAAAGACCTCAATCTGCTTTGGAAGCACCTGAGACTAAGAGATTGAAGTTTTCAGATGCCACTTATGACATTTCAGTTTCTCCTGAAGGTATTCATGTTCATACTGAAACCATTGCTAAGGACTCAACACCAGTGGACACACCTCTGGAGAGACCAGCAGAGACTTCTATTCCTACTACAGCGACTTAGAGTATTCCTACTGAAGAAATTCCAAGGAATTCTTCTGATGTTCCTAGGTCTATTTCTGCTGAAGATGTACAACCGGTTCCCACTGATGCAGATAAGCCCATTCCTACTGATGAACCTCAGAACCCTTCTGTTGATGATGTTCTCATTTTTGCTGTTCCAACACCAACCCCACAGGTTGTTTCCACTGATAAGGAGGTTGCTGATTCTCCTGATGGTACACCAGTGGTTCCTACTCCTGAAGTTATTAAGTCTGCTGTTTCTTCTCCTTCTTCTACTCCTAGAAGAAGACAAAAGAGCCTTGCCAAGAAAATGATTTATAGGACACTTGATCTACAGGCTGCTGAGAGTTCCTTCATCAAGGTTGCTGAAGCTGATGATTCTGATGAGGAGCCAGTTCTGTGGTCAGCATTTAATAGATGGGAATTAACACCAGTTGTTTTGGGTGGTTTGGGAGTGATCAATTCTATGTATAGAAAAGATGGGTCAATCAAACATTTCACTTTTCTGAATCAGATCCTCCATATGGTAGATAGACAGGATTTGTTCAAATTGTATGGCCAGGTGACTGAGTATTTTCAGTCTAACCCTGCTACTGGTGCTTGTTTGATGCTATTGGGTGATCTGCATATCTTGTTTGATTCCATTTATCAGGATGGAAAAGGGTTCGGAGTATGGGATGGACAGGATGCATGGAAAGTTTGGCATTGGGGCTTTTATCCTTTATCTAATGTCCATGTTTTGCAAACTGTATCTGGCCTCTATGTCTACATGTTCTCAGATCTCCAATATCCTCTCACTGTGAAAGTAATGAGTCAAATGCTTAAACGTAAGTTGGAGATTCCTTCTGATCCAGTTGGAAATGACATAGGGAATGCCGAGAAATTGGTGAAACTAATTAAGGACAGACTCATTGCTGCCAATGCTGCTGCATCTTTTTAAGTCTGGTACATTGTTTTTATATATTATTTATTTATTTTCTTTTCTTTTAGTTGTTAAAAAAAATCTTTATATAATTGTTTGTGTATTAACTTTTCTGTTTGAGGATCATGTTGTGCAGTTTTGTATCATCTCATCTATGGTAATCAACTCACCGTGTCTTAGACAATGTTAGGAATTAGAAATTCCAGGTATTAAAGAGTCGGTCACCTCAAGTATATGTAATCGTTAGAAAGCTCGTAGTCGTAGTTATTTTAAGTTAAGTAATATTTAGTTAAGTAACACCGTGGAGGACGGACGGGTCTTTACCCACTGTATGCCTGATCCACAGCCCGATGTGTGGCGATTTATGTAAGACTATAAATACTCTCTACCTTCCAAGGTAGAGAGTTGGAGCTCATAATAATAATTTTCTTTCTCTCACTAAAGTTCCCTAAACCTCTAACTTTCTCTCTCTAGAATTCTACTTATACGCCACCTTGTTGTTATGGTTTGATGTGTATGTGAAAACTTATATCTTACAATTGGTATCAAGAGCCATGGTTAGATCATATCTTGCACATCTTTGGATTTCTAGTGGTTTTAGGTGGTTTTGAGTTTGAAAAGTTTAGTGGTTTTGCATCATTTTGGTGATTTCTAGTGTTAAAGTTTGGATTTTGATAGTACTTTTATGTTTAGAATCATCACAAGTGTTTAGGTTTTGATTTGGTAAGCTTGAATCATCGTGGTTGGGTAGTTTTGGATTGAAAAGTGATGTTTTGTGGTTTTCTTGCTAGCGACTTGACATTCGGACTTCATTCTTCAGAGCGACTTGCTTTGCAATTTCGTGGCGAGTTACGCTTTGGAGCTAGCGACTTAGATCTAGCGATTTACAAGACAAGTAGTGGACTCTCCACTACGGGTAGCGACTTGGTGGTAGCGACTTGGTCTCAGAGCGAGTTGCTCTTTAGCGACTTGTATCTTTAGCGACTTGAGTAGCAATCGTCGCCAAAATTTTGCTAGCGACTTGAGGTTTAGCGAGTTACTACTTAGCGACTTGCATTTGTCTAGCGACTTGGGACTCTAGCGACTTAGTGGTGTAGCTTAATTAGGTGTTAGCGACTTGGTACATTATCTTCTAGCGACTTGGGTGATTGTTTACGGTTTTCTCTTGATTTAGTAAAATCCGTGAAAGAATCTATTTCCGGCTTAATCATAGAGTTATAATATCCCGTATAACTGTTAACATGTCTACCAACGCTCCTACTATCATCTCCACTGTTGTCGAGGATGTTCAAGCGGTGGCTCAGATACTGCCCACCCATGCTTGACAGAATCGACTACGATTCTTGGGCTCAACGAATCGATTGTATCGCCTTGAAAGGAAAATGGTGTCAACATTCTCAAATCCATTGATGAAGGACCGATCGAGTTGAGACGACCAGAGATATACTTGACACTAATGAAGATGGAACCCTATTTACGGAATGGATGGACCTAAAATGTATGATGAGCTTGATGATAAGGAGAAAAGAGATTCGATGCGAGATATCGTGGCTTCTAACATTGTTCTTCAAGGTCTTCCTAAAGACATCTACAAGTCGATAAATCACAACACCGATGCAAAGGCAGATGGGATAATGTCAAGATGCTTCTCTCGTGTTCGTAATTAACTATGGAAGACAGAGAATCACAACTCTATGACTTAATTTGAACACTTCAAGATGAAACCGGATGAGAGTGTCTATGAGTACTATGTGAGATTTCATAAGTTGGTGAATGACATGAGGAACATCGAATGACTATGCCTAACATTCATTTGAACTCAAAATTTGTGAACAACATGAATCCCGAATGGCACAAGTTTGTCACCTCTGTGAAGCTCACTAAAGGATTGAAGAATACAAACTATGAGCAACTCTATGCCTTCCTCCTTCAAAATGAGAGACATGCTATGTTTGAAAAATTGGTTCTCAATCGCTCAAAACCAACCGTGGAGAGACAAGCTCGTCCAATGACTCAACCGCCTTCTACTCAAACATCGGAATCACAACCAAAGCTTCACAAGTCATACCCTTGGGTAATGGTAATCACAAACTCATTCCCGATCCTATGTTCAAACAAGTCGATGTCGATGCACACGTGGTAACTTCATTAATCAACTAGCTCTTCCGATTAGTCAAAACATGAATTCTCTCACACAAACCAACAACAACCTCGAATCGCATCTAACCCACACAATCAAGCTCTTGTTAAAGATGGAAGGATCGTGGTGCAACCAGATTCAGAAAGACAAGATGATCGTGGAAGAGGTGGAGTTGGTAGAGGTTATGTTGGTAACCGTAATCGAGGAAGGAATGGTAATCAAGGTCAAGCTAAGCCGATCAAATGTTATAACGTGGTGGTGAGGACACATTGCAAGAAACCGCACATCTCCAAAGCGCCCATGAATCGCCGATTATTTCGAGATAAGATGTCGCTTGTACAAGCTCGGGACAATGGTGCCGCTGGATGAAGAGGAATTGCTATTTCTTGCCGAGGGCAATGCCAAGACCTATGATGCGAGATGTGGATGAGGCCTATTCAGAGATAGGTCACAATCATCGAATGCCTTTTAAGTCGCCGATTGTGATGCATACGACTGATGTGGATGATGGACCCATCGCACACACAATTTTTATGTCTAGCATTTCTCCAATGGTTTCTCCCAAGGTCTATTCTTCACCACAAGCTGGCCCATCCAAGGACAAACTCATCTCGTAGGTATTAAAACTATACGATGATGTCGATGTGCAATGATGCATGACAAAGTACAATCAATCAAACTATTGAATCAAATATTGAAAATATGGGTAATATCGATATTGTCCCATATGATCAATATGAGAAACAAAGTGAAAGTGAAGTTGTACCAAGTGATGCATCTTCTGCATCAACAATGACTATGTTTTGATGATTACACCGCAAGTGCCCCGATGATTCTCGTAATTTCGAACTAAATGCCTATAAAGAACGTGTTGCTATTTATGAACAACGCTAAATTTGAGTTGACCACTCGTGAGCGTGAAATGGATGACCAAGTGCGCATAAAGAATTAGAAAAAGTAATTTTAGAAGAAGTATTGAAACAAGAATTAAATTCCTTGCAAGAAAAACTTTCTAAAACAATTAAGCAAAACAAGAACTTCAAGAAAATGTGAAAATGCTTAAGCAAGAATTTAATGCAAAGGAATCAAAACTCTTGAGAGACTTTTCTAATCGAAAACTTTGAAAACACCATTCTGATCGCTCACATGGTCACTAAACATAGAGTTCTAAGCGATAAGCATAGTGTTCCCATTATAGATAAACCCAACCCCGAGTAACGGAAAGATAGCAAAAGTAGCTCAAAGTGTGATCTATGATGGCAATGAGATTCTTAAACCTAGACAAAACCTAGTTGCGTTGAGTGCACAGAGGATGATAAGAAACTAGATGAAATCACTAGGAAAAGATGAATAAGAAACTAAATGATCCTAAATGCAAAGAGAAAAAGTAATTATCACTCCTCATGACTACAAGAAGGAAAACTGGATTTCCTTGAACAAGTTTAAGCCTCGAGACATCGTTGACTCCCGAACAAGTCTTCTCGAAAATGGATTTAGATAAGGTAAAGTCGTAAATATTGTTGAAACAAACCCTCCCTTTGGAAAATGCCTAAAGCGATTGTGTATCCTCCTAATACACCAATGCATCTTGTTCCTAGAACAATTGCCACTAAAAGCAAGACCTTAATTAGCCAATATGTTATATTTCAACTATTTGTTGATTTTGAGAAAACTTGCAAGAAAAGGATCACACCCATCGGTATAATCAAGGAGAAAGGGTTTTGAGCAAATGAAAGAATGTTATCTAATCGAGGTCATGCCTTTCTTTAAACTTCTAAAAGATCACTTTGAGAGTCTTAAAAAGGGATAGAAACCGATAACAAGGGAATGGAAAAGGAATTTGATGCAATGATAGTTGAAGTTAGTGACTATGAGCGAGCACTAAAATATAATGAGATTGAGAAGAAAACTTGCATACATTGAATGATACTCTTATTATCGAATGTGTTGCTCAAGATATGTTTTTATCGCTTCAAATTGCTCTATTAATGCTTCCAAATTTCATGAACTATCTGTTGCCTTGAAAGTCTCCCATGATCGTGTCATTGAGCTTGAAAAACTAATTCTAAACTAAACGAGAAAATTGAACCGGATGATCACGACAATTTGGTTAAACATTTTCTAAACTAGAAGTTGAGCATTTTAATTTACAACTAAAATATCAACATCTTAAAGAAAATGTCAAAACTTCAAATATCAAGACATCATCGATGCTCCGAGTTTGATGCGGTTTTCAAATTAACAAACGTGACGAACATATTCAAGCTCGGTGCAACACGATCGAAAGTTGAAAGCCCAAATCTCTCAATTAAAGGGTCAAACGAACAATATGACAGCTCCCAAATGCCTCCTCCTTTAGATTCTCGAATTCTCAAACGTTTCATCTTCAAAACCTAGTAAATGCTTTACAAAAGGAAAACGAAAGTTTTCTAGAAGAAAATGAAAAGGTTAAACGTCATTTCAATGAGTTATTTGAATCAATTAAGGTCACTCGTAACAAAAATAACGAACAAATAGCTTCATTGCAAAAGGAAATTGAGAATCAAGAGTCGTAAAAGGAAAATGCCTATGACCAATGGGGAGAATGGTGTATCAAAGGTTCAATCTTGTAATAAATATGCTTTGTCTGTGACATATGTCCCTCCTCATCTAAGGAACAACAAACTTGCTATTCAAACATACTTCTCATCTCTTAAGGATTGCTTAGAATGTCTGCGTGAGATTGTTGAAGAGAATAAGCTAGAGAAACCTCATGATAATGCAATTGGACATGCATGCTTATATGCCAAACGATCTCAAGAAATCTTAGAATGCTTGATCACAATTTGCCCAAAGTCATTAGGTGAGAGAGTTAACCCTTTGATTCCATGCTCGATGCCTAATGCCAAGTATGATATGCATTCGATTCCCAATGTTTTGAATGTGAACCGTAGTGTGCCTTTAAGTAGTTCGATTCGGATCCATCAATGCTAAGAAAGAGAACTCAAGTGTGCCTTCTAGAGCACAAATCTCGATACTCTAGTTTTAAGAAAGTGAACCTTAGTGCACCGCATGTAGTTCGGATCCCAAAGACATCTAAGCAGTGATGCAAAGAGTAGTTGATTCCATGCTCGATGCCTAATGCCAAGTATGATATGCATTCGATTCCCAATGTTTTGAATGTGAACCGTAGTGTGCCTTTTAAGTAGTTCGATTCCGTGATCACAATGCTAAGAAAGAGTAATTTATAAAAAAACCAACTAATGTTCCCATTCCTCTACAGAGTAATTAGTGACATTAAACGGAGCGGTCAAAGTCTCAAGACAATACAAGGAATGATAGGACCTCTCAAGCTAAGAATGTGCCACCGAAGAGAGTAGAAGAACAATCTAGGAACATTAAGCTTGATTTGAATAAAACGAATCGTGTTGATTCTAGTATTAGCCATAGGCGTGTTGTAATTAATTCAATTCGATACTATTTGCAAACCTTGTAATCGATGTCCGCTTGAATTCGCTTTCTAATCATGAATGTGGTGTTAATGTTACGCTAATGATGTTAATTGTCCAGCTAATATTGTTAATGCTAAAATTCATGCTAAGAAGGCTAAAAGGCAAAACGAAGAAAGTTAGAAAACAAAGGAAACCCACAGAAGAACATTCAAGAAAATAGGCTTTTATTGGATACCGTTGGTCATAAGACTAATCGATAATGCCCACTAGAAAATGGATGCCTCACCGGTAGAACTATTTCCATAAGAAGTGATCACACCGTGAATGTGGCTAATACGGACACTAGTATCAAGGCGTCTATTCACAATGATTCCATTGCCTCACTTTTCGATATGAATGCTTCTATTTTCGATGTGGGTGTTCCAACCATTGTAACTAACCATATGGAACCCATTCTTGCATGGGGATCCCAATTATCCGCTTATCCATTCTTGTCGTGTTCAACCGCAGATCGCTCAAATCGCTCGTGGTACCGGACTCGAGTTGTTCAAAGCATATGACCTGGAGACCGTCGCGCTCATGAACTTCGTGAGCAAATTCATCGGATCGTTAGATTCGGTAATGATCATTTCGGTGATATTATGGGTTATGGAGATTACGTTGTTGGTGATAGTGTCATCTCTAGAGTTTACTATGTGGAAGGTTTGGGTCATAACTGCTCTCGCTGGTCAATTCGTGATTCTCGATCTAGAAGTAGCCTTCGTAAAACATACCGCTTTGTTAGAGATCTTAATGGTAAGGAACTGTTAAAAGGAACTCGTGGCTCAAATCTTTACACCATCTCTATCGATGACATGATGAGGGCTTCTCCAATCGCTTGTTATCAAAGGCTTGAAAACAAAGTCATGGTTATGGCATCGCTGCCTCAATCACCGAACTTCGCACCATCAATGATCTCACCGTAAAGGACTTAGTTGTAGGTTTACCTAGACTCAAGTACGAAAAGGATCATCTTTGTTCAAAGATGTCAATTGGGAAAAAGCAAGAAGTATGCCCATAAACCCAAACCTACTAACTCATCACGAAGTTCTTCATATGATTCATATGGATTTATGGACCAATGAGGTGCGAGAATATCTTTGGGAAGAAATATGTGTTAGGTGTGGTTGATGATTACTCTAGATTCACCGGGTCAAGTTCTTAAGGACAAAGGATGAAACTCCCGATATCATCATCAAACTCATCAAACAAATTGCAGTTCGACTTAACAAAACCGCCGTAATTATCGTAACATATAATGGAACCGAGTTTGTCAACAAACAACTTAGTGAATTCTATGAAAGCGTTGGAATCAGCCATCAAAGAAGTGTTCCACGAACTCCTCAACGTAACGGTGTAGTTGAAAGACTAAATCGAACTCTTGTTGAAGCCGCTTGAACAATGCTAATTTACTCAAAGGTTCCAATGTTTCTCGGGTCAAGCAATTGCCACCGCATGCTACACACAAAATCGCTCCCCGATTCACACTATTCATGGAAAAACTCCATATGAACTTGTCCACAAGAAAACCTAATCTCTTTCCTTCGTGTGTTTGGTGCATTATGTTATCCAACTAATGAGGGTCAAGACTTAGGAAAACTTAGGGCTAAAGTCGACATTGGATTTTTGTAGGATATGCACCAAACAAAAAGGATACCGAATCTACAACAAAAGAACCCGAAATATCATGGAAACAATTCACGTTACGTTTGATGAGTCGACCGGTCAAATGGCTCTGGACACTCCACCAGACCCGCACTTCAAAAAAAGTCCCATTGGTTCATCCCTTGTTCCAAACTCTTCTCAAGAAACTCCATATGTACCTCCATCCAAGATGATTTTAAGAAATTGTTTGATCCTATGTTTGATGAACTATATGATTCAATTACTAATGAGGTGTTGATCCTACAACGAGAGGATGCTCATATTCCGTGAATGAAGTCAATCCTCGGCCTCAATATCTTTAAGTCAAGAAGCACCTTCACGATCCTTCGCCTCATCAACAAATCATCATTCTTCAAATGTACATCATGGAAATGTTTCGCATCAATGATGAAGTTAATCCCTTTGCTACTCCTCGAAGATGCTCCATTTGAAAACATATTTGCTCCGAATCATCATCAAAACCATCTTCTTCAGAGACATCGACTCGCCTACCTCGGTCCCTCAACAACCGCCACATGAACACCTCGTAAAATGGACTCACGATCATCCATTAGACAACATCATTGAAATCCCTCTCGTCTGTATCAACCCGAAACAACTTGCAACCGATGCCTTATGGTGCTTCTTCAACTCCGTACTATCTAAGATCGAACCAAAAGATGTTAAAACCGCCATGAATGAAGATAGTGGTTCAATGCCATGCAAGATGAAATTCATGAGTTTGATCGACTTGATGTATGGGAGTTAGTCCCCGCCCAGATCGTGCTATGATTATTGCTCTTAAATGGATCTTCAAAGTGAAACTTGATGAGCATGGTGATGTGTTGAAGAACAAGGCTCGATTAGTTGCTAAAGGATACCGTCAAGAGGAGGGTATTGACTTTGAAGAATCTTTGCTCCAGCTTCTCGAATCGAGGCAATCGTAATCTTTCTCGCTAATGTCGCTAGTAAGAACATGGTAGTCATCGATGGATGTGAAGACGGCATTTCTAAACGGAGATCTTAAAGAAGTCGCTCACGCCGCCCAACTCAAGGATTTGTGAATCAAGAGCATCCTACTCACGCTTATCGTTTGAAGAAGGCTCAGACGGTTTAAAGCAAGCTCCAAGGGCATGGTATGATACATCGTCAAAGTTTCTTCTATCAACCGGATTCAAAGAAAGGAGATTGATCCTACATTGTTCACCGTGAAGTCGTGCAAACATTTAATTCATGTTCAAATTTATGTTGATGATATCATTTTGCCTCGATGCACCCAATGGAATGTGATCGTTTTCGAATGAAATGAGTTCAAAATTTCAAATGTCAATGATGGGACAAATGTCATTTTCTTGGGATTACAAATTTCACAAAGTCCCGAGGCATTTTCATAAATCAATCTAAATATGCAACAGAGATCTTAAAGAAATTTGGATTTGATTCAAGTGACCTCGTTGACACCCCCATGATCGACCGAACCAAACTAGATGAGGACCCTCGTGGATCATGATTGACCAAACGAAATATTGTAGTATGATTGGATCCCCGATGTACCTCATCGCTAGTAGACTAGACATCTTGTTCATTGCTTGCATGTGTGCTAGATACCGTGCTAAGCCTACTAAAAAGCACCTTGAAGCGATTAAACGGTCTTCGGTATCTCCAAGGAACCATCAATATGGGTCTTTGCACCAAGGACACCGGTATGTCACTAACGGCCTATGCAGATGCCGATCATGCAGTGTTGTCAAGATACACGTCAAGCACGTCTGGAGGTGCTCGATTTTGGGTGATAAGCTTGTGAGTTGGTCTTCAAAGAAGCAAATGAGTACTTTATTTCCTCTACAGAGGTCGAATACATAGCCATGTCATCCTGTTGTGCTCAAATCTTATGGATGAGATCTCAATTATCGACTATGGCTTTGTATTCAACAAAATCCTCTCGCATCGTGATAATAAAAGTGCTATTGCTCTCTCATGCAACAATGTTCAACACTCAAGAGCAAAGCATATCGACATTCGACATCATTTCATCGTGGAACAAGTTGAAAAGGTGTGGTGGAACTCTATTTTGTGAGGTCTCGAATATCGGTTAGTCGACATCTTCACCAAAGCTCTTCAAGAGAACGTTTTGAGTTTATTCTTCCACGCCTTGGCTTGAAAAGCCTTCAACCGTAAACACTCAAACGCCTTTGGGAGGAAGTCGAGGAGTAAAGGTCTATCTTCATCTATCTCTTGTATATATCTATTCTCAAAATCAAATAGAAAAATATAAAACTTTCAAAATCCATAAAATTTGAAAAATTGAAAAATCTTCAAAAATATTGTTATTTTGTCATGTTTCTCTCGATTCGATTATATCTACGGTTTGATGCTGTCATTCAAAGAATGACACGGACTTTAGATGTTGTTCGAATTTAAAAAAAAAAAAAAAAAAAAAAATTGGGAGAAAGAGAAACAATGGTTTATTGTCATATTCAGACAATAACCCGGTTTTTAAAGAAAGAACAGAGCCATGTTGTATCATGCTTTCAAAATTCCATGCTCTGATTCTATATACAATTATCTGCTGAAAACTAAGTGCTATGAAAAAAATAACTCGGTCTTTATTTTTGATAATCATCAGGACTTATTTGTCAAAATCTCTATCTCTCAATCAACAACATATGTCATTGATTGAGGGCGAGAATGATTTCAATTAAATTAAAAAGTTATTATTTGGCATTAAATTGTTTTCAAAAGATGTACATGCATGTTTTATCAATGGAGTTTAAAGTCTTAAAATCCGATTCTTATCAGTTAAAACGCTTTCATAATCAAGTCACAATTCCCCTTAAAAGCCTTCAAAATCAATTTAAATCTATAAGAGATCACAAATCCCAAATGATTTGATAATTGTGATCGGGGGAGAATGTGTGATTTAAATTGGATTTAAACTGATAATTCGGTAAATGGTTTTATAAGGATGTACATGTTGTCCTTCCCACATGTGACAAACGATTTCAAATTTTCAATGCACATGTTGAGGGGGAGCATCTATCTTAAACCTATGATTTGAAACGTGATCATTTATCTCAATGTGCGTGTTCCTCTAGTATGTGCAAAACTCTTTTCATACTTAGATGCACATATTGAGGGGAGCAAACTTATGAAAACCTCATCCTTCCCGGAAATGCTTTATCTTCTTGATTTGATCGTGGAAGTGATGTTGATATCTTTAGAAAAGGTAATCAATGAAGTAAATTCTTCCTCTTGCCTCCGTGTGCAAAACTATTTCAAACATTTGATGCACATGTTGAGGGGAGCACTTGTTCTAAAAATATCAAAACAATTCGGTGCAAAATGTTTTGATAATATATCATAAGTATCTCGAATTGATTTTCAAATGGTTTTCAATTGGTTCCATATGGCGATGAACAATACCAAAAGACCGACCAACTTTACTTTATGTATGGTGATATAAGGATGATAAGGTTAGGTTTTTTCCCATGATCCGCCGTAACCGGAGGGATCTACCCAGGACTATCCACTAGTTAGTGTAGAGTTCTTAGGTATGATGATAAAAGGAGAAAATGAGATACGGAAGAGTGCGAGAATGAGACCGAGCTAGTATTGGAACAAACCCAACAAGGTTCTAGCTATGAAGTCTTGGTAAGCATCAAGGGTTGAAGAATTAAAAGAATTGAATGAAAGAAAGGGTGAAAACAAATAGCCCTCCATTTATTCAACCTTAGGGCGATACTGGGTTCAATTCATATGCTACCGATGGTAACATCGTGATTGAAGACAAGACGTCATGGACCCAAAGGACGATCGCACTTCAACTTTCCAAACCACTCAAGTTCCTCTTAAAAGGACTTGTTTCATTCTCACGGGAACCGACATTATCTATCGACTTTCTCTTAGAGATTGTTGATATTGAAGAAGGAGACCTCTCCCTAGTCTCCACACAAGATCCAAATATGCACAAATTGAGTCTAGAGCCACGAGATCATCAATAAATCTCATTAGGACACTTTCAATAAAGACTCTCTGCTTCACACAATGTGGAAAGAGATTATATCTTGAGTCCCACGCATTATCCTTGTGGTATTGCGTAACATCCGAGTAATGTGTATACATATTCACAATGAAGATGGAAAGCCTTCGAGCCAACATCAAACAACCTCCGGTAGGTGGCATGTGAGATCTATTATATGGATCAACCATGTGACAACCGAATGTAAATAATGGGAGATTCAATCTCTTGAATCAATCTCGTTCAGTTATGGATTGATGGATACCTTTGAAAACCGGTCTTTGTGCCTAACAACTCTTTTCTTCAAAGACATCGACCGTGTACTCATTTTTCAAACCAAAAGGTGTTTTATGATTGATAATTGATTTTCAATAAAACCTTCGTTGTATTGCAAAAACAATTTCTATTGAGCAATTCTCGATTGTTTTCAAATCTCTTTTCATCAATCGGTGGACTTAAAATTATTTGGTTCACTCACTCCGTGTTATCTTCTTTGAGATGTTCCGTTTGAGAACAACTAGAGCACCGCGAAACCCCGTCAAGGAAATTCTTGAATTATACCGATCACGTGTAGTACTTGTAATCGATCAACGGGAACCGTGGGCGTGTACCTCAATTCAACGAAAGTGATCAAAGACACTTTCGTGCATTTTATTGCTAATTGTATGCGTGCACGCCGACGCTTGCGTACCGATCGTAATGAAGCGGTTAATCCATAGCCGCATGCTCACTTAACACATTCAACTCAAAATAAATCATGATTAGTGCATCAATGACTCGATATTTTTACTCCATGCTTCGCTTCACGCCGCCAATATCATGATTCAACAAAAGCTTCCGCTACTCGATGAGAAGATATCATGATCCGTAATGTGAGCATGTCGGTCCGAATGTCACAACATCACATAATACCAACACCACAATGGATGACAAAGAGATCTTTGATTGTCGATGATCTTTATAGTCGGCTCAAATTTACTATCACATGGATCAAGAAAAGACCTCCACTTGAAGTAACCAAACATGCAATGTGAAGAATCAATGACTACGAGCTTAAGAACAAAGGACTACATCAAGAATGCAAGAACAATTTTTAATGTAATATCTATTTGTATTCAATGTAATTTTGGTACATGATTGAGGTGACCTCCCTGTGGGAGATTGTTAGAATTAGAAATTCTGTATTAAAGAGTCGGTCACCTCAAGTATATGTAATCGTTAGAAAGCTCGTAGTCGTAGTTATTTTAAGTTAAGTAATATTTAGTTAAGTAACACCGTGGAGGACTGGACGGTCTTTACCCACAGATGCTCGATCCACACCGATGTGCGGCGATTTATGTAAGACTATAAATACTCTCTACCTTCCAAGGTAGAGAGTTGGAGCTCATAATAAGAATTTTCTTTCTCTCACTAAAGTTCCCTAAACCTCTAACTTTCTCTCTCTAGAATTCTACTTATACGCCACCTTGTTGTTATGGTTTGATGTGTATGTGAAAACTTATATCTTACAGACAAGGAAGAGTTGACTCACCATGGGGGTACGGCTCTGGTGGGCATTCATCAAATCCTTTGATAGTTACTGATTTACTAAAAATCAGAGGGTTCTCAATTTACCCTGGTCTCACACACCAAACATTGGCTACTCCATGAGCAAACGACTTTGGTAAATAGATATCAAATCCGTTGGATGGTTGACAATTTGCCAATAAATTGTATGGTGCCCAACTCACCATGTCCTCATAGATGAAGAGTTGGCTAGCCCACAAGTTCATGGCTTGTGGTAAAGGCAGTGGAATACCATGGCTAGTCCTGAGTTAAAGGCTTCAGGTAAATACATCTCAAATACGTTGATGGCTGTGATGGTTTGCCAAAAACCATTAGGGTTCTCCAATACACCATTGATTCACGTTCTAAGTGTTGCACTGGTTATTAGTTCACCAGGGTGATGTCGTGATTCCACCAAAGAACTAGCTAGCCCAAGAGTGAGTAGCTACTTGGTAAAGGCTTATCAAATCTACTCAGGATGTTTGTTCTTCGGATTCGAGATGTCTTTGTTATCGAGTTACTACTGGATCTATGGTCTTCATTGTTACTAGTGGTGTCAGTTTCTGTTGCTGCTGGTTATTCTCATTGTTACGGATGCTCAAGTATTCAATCCTCGTGCTGTGAAAGATCTATCTAGAAACTTGAAGTTAACCAAGTCAAATTCAAGTTTAGGGGAGGATTGTTAGGAATTATTTAAAATTAATGTAATAGTATAGAGCGGTTCCTACTGATAAGGTTCCTGCTGTTAGTTTTATTGTTTCACGATAGTGCGCTTCGATGTTAGTGCGCTTCTCACGATAGTAGTGTTTCTGTGGATAGTAGTATCCGTATTATTAGTAATTAGTTAGGATATGCATGAGTTATATTAGGAAGAAATAATGCATAACTTTTACACATTTTGTAAACAGCTGTATTAGGGTTTCTTATACTATAAAAGAAACTTGCGGCTATGAGTTATGTACGTGCTTGAAAACATTATTAGTGAATTAATATAGATCCATAGAGGATCAAAGTTTAATTTTTATTATCTTCTTTAACTCTTGTGTTCATATTCCGCGTGAGCATAAGTTTATTAGAGATTCTCTATAGTTTACTTGTGATTACACAGGTATTCTATCCGTTTCTTAAAGGCTCAAAAGATCTATCTAGGACTGATCTAACATCGGCTCAAGCCGGGCCTCTACAGTACACCCAATTCGCCCTACTTCCTCAAGCTGAACTTCAATCCGGCGGCTTCGGAACAATGTCGACTCCCCAAAATATTTCAATGAATGTTATATAGTATAATTGGACGTTGACCGGTCAATTTTTTAAATTTGCCGTAATAAGTAAGTGTGTTGACTTAATATTTTAGGACTTTCATTTTGGGAAGGTCCAAAATGATGTATAATGTATTATAGATATGTGTATAATGTATGAAATCGTATAAATTAGCACTTGACACTTTGCACCTTTTGCATCATTTTCTTTGAAAAATATTCCGATTTTTATAAAACACGTTATTTTTTGTTTTTACGATTAGTTTTATCAAAAAATTCTATAAGGTATATGATGACGTATAGTATGTATAACAGGCCCACTTGGCCCAATACACACTATACACATGTTGGGCCCATGCCCAATAACGATAAAATAACTACGAGGTAAGTCGCATAGGGCAACTCGCATCCATCAACTCGCTTTGATAAAACAATGATCAACACGCATAATGTAACTCGCATAAGACAAAGTATGTTTTAACACGTATACATCAAAATGTATGTGACAAGTCGCATATAGCAACTCGTATAAATTGCCAAGCAAGAGACAACACGCATACACCAACAAATAATGCAACTCGCATATAACCCACCAGGAATAACACGCTTTCAAGAATATCATAGAGCAACTCGCATATAAGCAACCATGGGGAACACGCTATAAAAAAATTGCAAGGAAACTCGCATATAAGCAACCATGGGCAACTCGCTCATAAGAACACTTGATGATAGACCCAATTATCAAACACATATCTAAAGCACATGATTATTATCACACGGATAAATCCCAAATCTAAAAGGGGTCATCATTCAAAGAACCAAGACAGCAATCTAACACAAATCCTATAACCACATCATACGAATCACTTTTAAAACGCAACACGCATCAATTAAAACATCAACATAAATTACACAAACAACCCAACTCAGATCATAATACAGACTACCCTAAGCAATATCAACTAAGATCAATATCAATTTCATTAATCAAAGAGATTCAAACCTAGTGTCAGTAATTTTTGATCGAGGCGATTAAGATATGACGAAATATGCACGATGGGATAGGATTAGATATGGTTCAAGTACAAATCATGATAGAGGTATGATAAGCAAGATCATATAGCAAAAAACCTACCACACAATCACAGGTTTGTTAACACGCTTAGATGAGAGTTGAGAGAGAATGCATTTTTTTAAAAAAAAACTTTGACCAAGTGAGTATGTGTTTTGACCAAGAGACAACACGCACACTTAAGTACACAAGTTTAGCGAGTTGACACTTTAAGTCCCTATACATACATTGCAACTCGCATAATTAATCTGAAAGGACAACCCGCATGCATCAAGTGGTTTATCAACTCGCATTTACCATATTGGCAACTCGCACATTAAAAAAAACTTAACAAATTGCTCAACTTAAGAGACAAGCATATCAGTTCAGAATACATAAAGTTTAGCAAGTTAAGTCACACCAATTAGCATTAAATCACTTCCACATAGCATGCAATAACCAGGTCACATAATCATGATAACAGACACAGGCACACATAAAGGGACATGATTATTCTTCCCCAAGTAAGAAGCATATGAAGAAGCACAATTCTCCCCCTCAATCAATGATACGAGTGAACCAGTAGTCATTGATTGATAAAAGGCTCTGTTCGAACATCATCTAAAGCCCCGTGCCATTGTTGAATGACATTTCTAGGTCCGTAGATGTTATCGATAACAGAAAAGATATATCTTTTATTCAATTTTGTGTAAAATTAAATTTAGTGTGGAGAAATTAAATTTTGCAAAAATTTAATCAATTTTTTTTAAAAGAGAATGTAGAAAAATTTGTACAAGAATTAATGAGAACGAGTCCTGAATAGAGGTGATCAAGAGTCAGAGTACGAGGTACATCAATCCTGACAAGCTACAATTCCTGAGTGAGCAGTCTTCATTTCTGTTGGAAACCAGGTCATGATGTTCATGATTGAATTGAGCATTGTACCTGAAAAAGACTGAGGACACTTTGCACTAATAGCACATGTAGCATTGCAAATAGATGGGTTAGTGACAGGTGTATCCTCATTTTTGGATGTTGTACAGTCAGGTCTAGGAGTATCATTAATAGAAATCCCTTTAAGTCCAACATTCTTGAAGATTTTACCTGTGGGCATCCACTTAAGACAAGATCTAGGTGAGTAAGTCCGTTTGGATCCTGTGAACTTAAATAATCTACAAGTAGGAATCTACTTAAAACAACTGCTAGCAGAGTTAGATGAAGCTATTTCCATGTTCTGAACATTGGTCCTTTTGCAATTAATTTGTTTCTTAGGGGAATGGTCAGCCATTTGATGCTTCTTATATAGACTAGATGATCTCCTTATATTCCTGATCTTAGAGCTTTGAACATTAAGCTGGGGATTGTTATTCATCATAACGGGATGAATTAGTGAAGTGACTGGTTTTGACAAAACTATATTATCATCAACTTGGGAGGCAAGCTTAGATTTTGATGATTTAAATCTTTCTGTTTTAAATGCATTGGGTTGCCTGACTACAGCCCGTTCTGTATTATTATGTACAATTGGCTTACCCAAGGTTGATGGTTTTGCAAACTTAGTGTTCACTCTATTTCCAATAGTTTTCCTAAGCTCATTTTTTAAGGCAACAATGGTGAAGCTCTTATCCTGAATTTAGGATTTGAGGGCATCAATGTCTGCCAACAAGGAGTTAGTTTGATCTAACAGCTTGGAATTGTTCTCTAATAAGTTCTTCCTCAAGGACTCATTTTCCCTTAATAGCTTGGTCACACATAAAGCTAATTAATCATTCCTAGATTTAATCGGATCACTCACCTCATAGTTAAGATTGTTCATCCCTTTATTACATATCTTATGCAGATCTGAGAGTTGTATTTTCAGATTACATATGGTTGAGTCTTTGTCCTGAATCTGGGTTTTTAACTGGTTAATTTCAAAAAATTCTCGAAATTCTGGGAATTCCATATTTATGCAAGGTTTTGTAGCAAGAAAACTTTCTTCTTTTTGTTGTATTGCAATTTCTAAGGAAATGCAGTGTTTTTCGAGAATTGAGTATTTGTTAGAAAGTTCATCAAAAACCCTTTTTTCAACCATTTCATTTGTTTTAAAAATTCTATGTTGGATTTGGACACTCTCCTTGTGTCAATGATATTTTGTATGATATTATCAAGCAAGCGGAATTTACTTAAGTAATACTTAGAAGACGAATTATATGATGTATGAGAATAAACACAAGTTAACACAAAACTCAAGCTCCAATATTATTAATGAATAATACGAGTGATCATAACTTATCACTAGGGTTACACCTTGAAGCTTTCGTAGGTAATCTTGTAATGTTATACGTACCTAAGACAATGACCTAGGATCTCTTTTTATACAACAAGGAGTCCTTTACAAGATAAGTATAAAGCTAACATAATATAATATACACAAGATCTATTCTATACTTATCTAGAAGCGTTTAACCTTATCATAAACCGATAGCGGTGGTAATGAAGAACTTGCGGTGGGAATATGTTTCCACCGCTAGTATTAATCCATGCAATGTAAACCACAACTATCCGTGGTAATGATTATTCCCAACAATCCTCCCTAAACTTATGATTTCTCGCAAATCAATAAGTTTCTTCAATATGCATTAACTTCAAGGATTTGGGAATTCAATCAAACACTTCACTTCTTTTCTCTTAACTTTTGTATTGCTCTTGAACATTGATCTTGAAGTCTTTGTAACAATGCTCGACCTTTTCATTATCTTCATTAACTCTTATTGGTAAGGTTAACATCACCGTAAGAGCTCGACTCTAAGTGGATATTCTTTCTCAAAGAAGCATGAAAAGTCTTTTCCATTAGTCGAGAAACATAATGAACTTCACATGAATCATAGTAAAACCATTTAGTACCAAAACTTGTGAATAAAGTTTTCCGAAGTCATCATCAACATTTGGTTCATAGAGCCTTCTAAGATTCACCCATAACGCATTTCCTTTGTATCTTTGAGATCCCGAGCATTAAACCTTTCTTGTACTAACCTCCATAGTGTATTAAGGTCATCTCGTCAAAAGCTTTAACAAGATCTTCAAATGTTATGAATGATGAAGTTGCACCACCTAGCCTTGTGATCTTCCATGATGGAGCAAAATTGCTAGCAAAGTGAAAACTTCCCAATCAATAATAGGATGTCGAACTTGCGGTGGTTCCGATGAAAATCTTCTTCAACTATCATCATCATTCCACATTGTTGTTGCGGTGAACTTCTCAGTAGGAATTTCCTTCTCAGTAGACTTTGTATGATCTTCACCAACCTTAGTCTTCTTAACTGTTTAAGAATCACTTACTTTGGCCTTTCTCTTCAATCTAGGAAACCTTCTTTCTTCTTCTTCAGAATCCTTTGGAATAAAAGATTTATCTTGTTTTACAGTTCTGTAGTAAGCCTTTTCAACTTGATCATTAGACATTCCTTTAAATTGATGCTTTTTCCAGTTACCAACATGACAACAATAAGTCTTCATATATGCAAGTATTTGTGCCTTGGTTGGTTGTCTTTGTTTCTTCTGACCCTTTTTGACTGAAATAATCACATTATCAAGTGCTTGATTGTTCTTCATTATAATAAAATCCTTCAACCGAAATGTTCTTTGTTCCTCGATTAAGGATGCATCAACAACAAGGTCAATTGCCTTTTCTTGATTTCTACATTATTTGCAATCAAGAATTGAATATCTTCAAGAGGAACATAACTAAACTCGAGCTTTCTCTTTCATAATTGTAGGTTGAACAGTGGAAATTGAATCAAGATTTTCCATTTTATCCAATCTTTAGCTTCCAAAAGCTTGCAACTTCTCTTTCTTTCAATCTTTTCTTTTAGCAACTTTCTCAAAGAATTTGATCTTCTGCTATCTTCTTAGCAAGTTCTCTATCAATATCAATCTGAACTTGTCTTTTCTTTGAAATCTTACTTTCAGGTTGATGTACATCTTCCATAACTGTTTTACCCTTGTCTGTCTTCAATTGATCAAATTCTTCACTTGCAGTGGCAATATTTAGCTCTGCAGTGGAAATCAAATCAGTAGTAAAATCAGTTGCAGTTTGGAAAATGTCTTGATCTTCAAGTTACTCTCCATGAGTTTCAGCTTCCTTTGCTCCTTTACTTGTATCTCCTTCATCTTCAAAATCAATTTTCCTCCCTCGTCGAACTCGTTTTCCTCCCTGTTTGGAAGAATTTCCCAAATCATGATCACCGAATCACCATCGAAGGTGAGGATGAAGATGAAATCACCAACTTTGCGCTTGCTTGTTCTTTTCAACCTCTGCATCTCTCCCTTTAAAGTCCGAATCATCGTTAAGAGTTGAATATCCTTGGCATCGCTTCTTGACAAGAGCCAAGTCCTTTGTAGAGACTCAACACGCTTTGCTAATTTGGTACACAAAACCATCAATTCCAGTTGATTACCACCGCCTCAAGACTTCCAACTGTGTTACCTGTTGGGAGAGGTGAATCATGGGGCAAAGGTCCAGATTCCTCCATAGTAGGACTAGGTGGAAGTCTAGAACTACCACTACTTGTTCCTATACCATAAGGTTCAGAAACTTGCTGTGTTGTCATGAGAGGAGTTGTTTGATTAGACCTTCTCTCATAGGTTCTTGTAACTGGTGGGGTATAATCAATGTTGGGAACATTAATTATGGGTGTGTGTTGTTCAGATGAAATTTTAGCAAGCATTTGGGGTAGGAGAGGTGTAAAAATCATATTGCCATCTTTATTCAAATTTTGAAAAACTTTAGGCTTTAGGCAACTGATTTGATAAACAGGAGTATGAGGTTGCAGTTGAAATTAATTAAACATAGCTTGCACAAACCTTGGATACATTAAAAATTTGGTTTTACTCTGTACATTGCCTTTCATACTTGTAAAAATATAGTTGGACCAGTTGAAAATCTTATCAGTGACAAGGAATCATAACTAGGCCAGCACCAAGAGGTGCTTAGCCGCTCATATTAATCATACAAACCAATTCAATATTCAAAAGTACAAAATACATGAATTGAAAGTAAAGAAAATATAAAATGCAAATGCTTATCGTAGGGGAGTGATTTCTCCTCGAGACACTCAGATGCTCCTCTAGACCGCCTTGAGCTTTTTCCCACGCTCGGTTGTTGTGTATGGAATGGGATGATTAGAAATGCCGGCATTCGTGGGGTATTTATAGGCAGATCCGGGTTACTGCAGTAACTAATATAAGAGTTATGCCGTAACCTTCTATTTCATCGTATTTTGCACTAGATCTGCTGGTTACTACAGTAACCTTATAAGTGGTTACGCCGTAGTCTTCAATAAACTTGGTTACGCCCGTAGTTGAGGTAATAGTTACGGCGTAAGTCGTGGGCGTGGAACCTCATTTGACCTAATATAGTTACGTCAGAGCCTTTGGGAAGAGTTACCAGTAACCTTCCGATAAGTTGGTATTCTGAGTCACGCAATAGTTACGGCGTAATGTGAGAGATGAGTTACGCCGTAATTTCTTCAAAGTAGCATATTGTGATAAATCTTTAGATATTTCTCCAGTTCCGCGTCTCTTTAGCTCCAATGCTCGTAATTTACCTGAAAGTGGAAAACAATAGAAAACAAGCAAAAATCCATATAAATGATATAAATTACAAGCATTATTGGAGGAAATTGACACTTAATATTCAGGACTATTTGATGTTATCAATACCTTTATCGAGAGCACGGCCGATAACTTCCGCCATTGCTGCAGTATACTCCGGAGAATTCAAATACTTAAACACAGCAAGGCTCATGCCGTTAGTCAACAACCAACGACGACTAGATAACAAAGTAAGGAAACGAGGATAAAACTCCTCATCAAGATGACTAGCCAGCGCGTATAAGTCAGCAACAGCCGAATCAACTTTTTCCATAAGTGCGACTGACTTAGCATCCTGAATCTTGCAAAATTCTTCCTTCAAAGCAATAAAAGAAGGAACCCGACTGCGGAGCTCAGAACATGACTCCTCCAAGGTACGTATCTGCAAATAAAACAAAGTCAGAAGATAGCGGAAAAGCAAACAAGCGGAACAACTAAGCAAAAAAGGCACGAAAGCATACATGTCCAGAAAGATTGGAATTCTGAGACTTGAGAACAACAACTTCAACTCTCAAAGTAGACGACTCAGAATCTTTCCCATCAAGAGATGATCGAAGTGCCGCTACCTCAACCCGAAGAGAATTTTGTTCTTGTTCAAGAGTAGAATTTTGACTCTTCAGCGACATAAGTTCCGCAGCAGAAGCTGCTGAGGATGTAACAGCGGAAGACGGCCCAGAAGAAGTAGGTTCAGCAGTCTTAGCCTTAAGAACTGAAATTTCCTTATCCTTACTCACCAACAAAGATAATAAGCATTTTCGCTCCATCATATTATACTCTAAACACAGACGGGCCTCAAAACTAAAGCACGCCTGTTATGCCGCAGCAACATTAAATTCAGCAAGGAGACGCTCATACCCCATTTCACGAACGGAGGAAAAGAAGTTAGGAGGGGCAAACTCGTCCACCATAATGCGGCATTCATCAACATCATCAAGAAGCGAATTCTTGGTAACATTCCATTTTGGAACATGAACATCAGCCGAAGAGCTGGAGTCCGAATCATCAACAGTACGAATATCCCCAGCCGAGATATCAAAATCGGAAAGGTCGTCAAGAATTGGATGAACACTACTGACAGGACGAAAACTGTCAGGAAGAGAGGAAGGAACACACACTTGATATTTCCCCTATTCAACAGGAAAGACAGTAGTAACAACATCATCCATCATAACCGGCGCAGGAGAGCTACCAATAAACAAATAAAGAACAACAAGTGAACGGAAGGAAGAAAAGTAAAAGAATCACAAAAAGATAAAAACATAAATAACAAACCTAGGGGAAGAACCATCAAGATAGAGCAAACCAAAATCAGATTCAGTAGACATCCCAGCTTCATGAATAGGAGTAATTGATAATGAAGGAGAAGAAGAAGAATGAGTGGGCAAAGAATTCAAACAAAATTCAAGAGTGCGCGTACTTTGAGCTAACAACTTCTGAATTTATTCTGAAGACTTACCACCAGTAGAGGCCCTACCAAAATCATTGTGGTCGCTCCTCACTCTTTTAGGAGGATGGACAAGATTGGTGCAAGCCTTCCTTCTCTTCCTCCTAGAACCGGAAGCCACATCACTATTAGACACTAAAAGACCAGCCTCAGAAGCAGAATAGTCAGGTCGCACAACATCAGCAATGTCATTATACGATCGAGAGGCCCCGGCTTCCGAACGGGCAACTACATTTCCATCGTCACCAGAATAGGAAGGGGTAAGAGAAACAGTTCGGCCTTCGGTCAATTTTAGCAAAGGGAGCTCATTTTCCTCCAGCGATCGGGTATCAACAATTAACTTCATAGGATCCTTCATCCTAACCGAAGATAGCAAATCCATCACTGCAAAAAATATAAAAAGAAGGAACATAGGTCAGGCCAAACAAAAATAAATTAGCAGACGAAGAAACATAAATATGGTATACCCACCCCGATTCTATTGATCATAGAACACAGGGTAAGAATCCTCTCCAAAAGTATAATTACAACTTAACCCAACTAAAGAAAGGAAAGGTTTCGGAAATTTGAGGAAAGGAGAAGCATTGGCAACAAGGGAAGCAACATGCCCAGCATCATACTCAGTATCCCTAGGAATAGCATCCTTAGGAATATTACTCCCAACAAAGAAAGGATGAATAGTAGGACAAGCAAACGAGTCAACCCAAAAAAAAATGGTCATTCCAACTTTTAAGAGAATCAAAGGGTTTAGTATAACAAACACCAAAGCTATCAACTCGTTTACTAAAAGAAAGCCAGCCATGTTTCTCAGACAAAACATAAAAACACCTAAATAGACCAACTGAGGGTTTAATACCGAGGGAAAAATAAAGAATCTCAAATTGAGAAACTTTAGCAGCACCAATGACAGAAAGCTGCGATATATAGATGCGATAGTAGTCAAGAATCGAAACAAGAAAAATAGACAAGGGGAGGCGAAAATTAGCAAACTCAAAAAAACGGGTATATACACCAATTTCTCATTCGGTGCTTCCCGAATAGTTTGGTCAGGTCCAGGCAATTCTGGATGAACAAATTACGGAATTGAATAACCAATACAGAAACGATCAAGCGTCTTTTGCGATAGTTTAGATTTGGCAGATGCAAAAGTATCCATAATGGAAAAAGAAAAAAAATCAAGAACCTAACCTGAACGAGGAACTTGGAAGGCGGATACGACCGAAGGTAAATTGGATCAAAGAAAGAGGAAGTAGCGTTTGCAACAGAAGAACAGTAAAAAGAAAAAATGGGCTAAAGCAAAAATAAAGGGTATTTATACAAGTGGAACGGTGATCCCCCAAGAAAAATCCTAAGGGGGGACATGCGTCCTAAAGCAATCTGATCCAACGACCCAAACAAAAAACACGGGGATAAGGATGGTGGAAGACCAATGGCCCACAGAGTCCAATCAACTAGAGCACGAAAAGTCATTAACCGTACACGTTGTAAAAAAACACTTTCCAAGAAAAGGGAGCATCAGAAAAACGCTTCAAGAATACGGAAGAGGAAATTTTCCGCAAAAATTAGTCTAAGTAATATCCACCGCACGCGACAATATTCGCACGCAAAGGCATATACTAAACCGGGGGCACGATGACGAAAGGGCCCCAAGAGAGGAACATCAGAAGAATATTTCAAAAAAGGCACGGAAAGGGAAGGTGCTCAGTCACCTCAAGTCTAGTAACATTCACCGCACGCGACAATATCCGCATGCAGTACACACACTAGACTAGGGGGACTTGATGACGTATAGTATGTATAATAGGCCCACTAGGCCCAATACACACTATACACATGTTGGGCCTAGGCCCAATAACGATAAAATAACTACGAACCATGGACCACATGTAAGCCCAATGACGAAATTGGCTATGGTCCAGACCTAAAGATGCACACAAGATACATGGTGGGCTAAACCTTCAGCCGCTGAAGATATCTTGTGTTCGCATCCGCGATTGACATGGAACTCTGTCCGACAAGGGTCCGGCTCCGGCGACTAATCACTATGTGCGAGTATCTATAGGAAACCCTAGCGGTAAGCCTCGCCTATAAAAGGGGCTCTAATCCTCATACAAGGTACAACTTTCTTTCTCATAATTACACACACATACTCTTATTTCCCTCTCAAGAATGTGTACTTACTCTCACGCCGGAGTCTAATCGTGCTGTCCGTCCCCACGGTAATGCTAACGGTTTACTCTTTTTGTGTAGGGAAATCAATCAAACTACTTGGATTAGTACAAGATCAGCCCATTAGAAGCTTGTTGCCCCAGTCCGGCAAGTTGCACTCACACCCATTACAACCAGTCACACTTTTTGTGCTAACAGTATATATGTTGGTTCTCGATGCACTCTTATGATTTAATAATATTTTTCGAACATTGTAATTTTCATTTTAAAACTCGATTGATTTAATAATATCTTTACATTGAAAATAAGAGTACAATTTGTGTTATATCAGTTTGTATAATAAGCTTAATAACTTGTACTTTTCATTTGAGGAGGTGTTTTAATAATGTAATTAGTTGTATGTTCACCAGTCAATTTTCTAAATTTGTCATAATAAGTAAGTGTGTTAGCTTAATATATTAAGACTTCCATTTTAAAAATGTCCCAAATGCTTTATAATGTAGTATAGATAACAAATCTATCGAAATTATTAAAACAAAATCTTTAAGTATTTTGTTAAACAATCTCGAGTTATGTTCTTTATCATTTGTACTGAGTTTTTATACATATTTCATATATATATGACATAGAACTCTGAAATCCTAAACTTCTTATTGCTCCCGGCTTTTTCTTTTGGGGCAATTTCATATCTCCCCTCCTTTTTGTTGGAAATTTCATATATACCCAAACATGCATTAAAAACATTGTACATTATGCATTCAATACTTGCACTTTGGGTATATATGAAATTAATCATGAAAGTAGGGTGATATATGAAATTAATCCTTTTCTTTTTATAATAATCTCAATAATTGAATACACTTGAGCTACATACTTATAAAGATAAAAGAGTAAAATACACCGTTCGACCTTTAATTTGTATCAATAATACACGCTGAGTCTCAAATTTAGAATAAATATGCATGAGGCTTCTACTATTCGTGTTTTGCATCTTTCAAGGCCCCTTTGACTACCGGCCGTCAGTCAACATCTGTTAAGTTCCCCATGTGTCTTGCACATGAGGGTAATTTGGTCATTTCACTGAATTATGTTAATTATTTAATTATTTTGGTACAACTTTAGGGACGAACGGTGTAATTTACTCTTAAAATTAACACCATCACCTTATCCACCCTCCTTCTTTTTCATATCCACTCACCACCATCATTACAACTATCAACCACCATTACAACCATCCACCACCCTCCCATACCAACACCTCCGGTCAACTTTTAATACCCACTATAATCATCACTAAATTCAAAAAAACATCATTAAATTTACAAACAAAAACCCATCATTTCATTTTATTTTGTTTAAATTCACTTCATTCTTCCCCAAAAAGTTATAAAAATCAAACCTACTTTCCCACTCTCCCCTCCTTCCAATCTACCTTCATCATCACTATCAAATTTCCATTCATACTTCTATAATAAAACTTTGGTCATTCATCACACACACACTAAGATCAAACAGATTTTTAAATCACATACAAGTGAGTCAACATAGATACCCTATTCTATGGCCATTGTAATTTTCACAGCACAATTTAACATCAAACAAAGCTTTAAATATCATTATTGATAGCCTGAGAGTTCCTCCTCTTGTTACTTGAGAGAATACTTACTATTTACATAGGGTATGTAAATCAGCAATAAGAGATGAGTGGGGATGGTTTTGTTGTTTGGTTTCACTTATTGAACGATAAGGACCTGATGAGAATGATTGAGATCAAGAAGCTCATATAAAGACCATTTGGAGATTGCGTGTTAGGCAGTATCTTCCTAAGTGTGTGAAACTTATGAAGTTGTGTAAGAGGCCTTCTATATAAAGAGACGAGTAGGGTTTAGAGATAAACGCTTAAAGGATGATCAACATTTGCGAGGGAGTCAGTTTTTGATCATCTGGATAGCTGACAATGGAGACAGTTAGACTGTATTCCTTGGCTCGTAGAAAGTAGTGAGTGACATGCGTACCCATTGTATGATGTAATATGGTACGTATTAACCGGTAGTGACAGTTGAGGAGTAGTAGTACTATGTGTTCAGCGTAGCCTGATGAGTTCTGTCAGGCCAAACGTGGCCTGGGATTATAGTCGGGCCGCTATCAAATGTTTATTGATGGGCCTTATTAATGGGCTTGATTCGTGCGTATTTTTAGTGGGATTGGGCTTGGGCCACTTATAAGCACTAGTCCTACTCCGAAGCCTTTCTTATTAAAGGCACCGTCGGAAAGAGGATCCAACTTTCAACTACATATTTCTCTACCGTTTTGACCAGTTTCCAGAAGAAGGAGCTTGACTTGTCTCCGATATAGGTTTCCGATAGGAAATCCATAAACACTTGTATCTTGATTACACTTCGAGGTTCATATGTTATGTTGTACGCGCCCAATTATGCTAAATATTCGGCAAGCTTGCCTGACGCTTCCGCTTTGTTGAGAATCTTTTTGATTGGTTGGTCCGTAATAACCTTGATGGGATGAGCTTCAAAATACCTTCGTAACCTTTGAGACATGTGCAACAAGGATAATGTCAATTTTTCCATCGAAGCGTAGTTTCTTTCCGGCTTATTGAGCGTCCTACTAACATAATGCACCAGAAACCATTTTCCCTTCCTTTCAATAAGAAGCACTGCACTCACCGCTTCTTGTGAATAAGCCAAATACACATACAAGGTTTCCTTTGTTGTCGGCGTTATCAAGGACGGCAGGTCTGGTATGAGCTTCTTCATTTCATGGAAAGCTTTCTCTGCTTCTTTTGTCCACTGTATTCATATTTTTTTTCTTTCTTAATGTTTTTCAAAGTGTCGAATAATGGCAACGATCTTTCGATTGAACGAGACAAGAAGTGATTTAGGGCTGCAAGCTTTCCACTAAGACTCTGCTTTTCTTTCAAGGTTTTTGGAGACTGCATATCCATCAACGCTTTGGTTTTCTTCGGATTGGTCGGGATCCCTTCTGAGGTAACCACATATCTCAAGAACTTTCCCTCTTCCATGTCGAATGAGCATTTTTTGGGGTTCAACTTTATGTTAATTCTTTGAATTTTGTCAAACGTTTCAACAATATCTGCCAACATTATCCATTCGTCCTTGATTTTGATAACCATATCATTGACATATACCTCTAAGTTCCTTCCCAATTGTAACTGAAAGGCTGAATCTACCATCCTTTGATATGTCGCTCTGGCATTCTTTAAATCGAAATACATCTAGGTGTAGCAATACATTGCTTGATCCGTATAAAAGGTTGTTTTCTCCTCATCATCTTTGGCCATTTGTACCTGATGGTACCCTTTGTAAGAATCAAGAAAACATTTGTACTTATACCCCATAACCGATTCAATCTTCCAGTCAATTTCCGGGAGAGGATAATAATCCTTTGGGCATGCAGAGTTGATGTTTTTGAAGTCTTTTCACATTCTCCAAATTTTGTCACTTCTTGACTAGGTCCGGATTGGATATCCATGTCAGGTACTTGGGACTCTGGTCATGTCATTCGGATCCCACGCGAAGACATCCATGTTCTTCTTTAGCAATGTCTTCAGTTGAGCTTTCCATTCCGTCAAAAATCCTCCTCCAATAATTACCAGTCGCTCTGAAAAAGCAGGATTAACCAATATTTCCTCTTCCTTTGCTACAACTCCACTCCTACCGGAAGCTAACACCCTCCATTTTTTACATACAATAACTATTGAAGGATTTTCATTAAGAGCATGCTTGATTATTCGCCTTGGGACTACGGTTATGTCATCCAGATCCCACGCGGACACATCCATGTTCTTCTTTAGCAATGTCTTCAGTTGAGTTTTCCATTCTGTCGACAATCCTCCTCCAATAATTACTAGTTGCTCCAGAAAAGCAGGATTAACCAATACTTCCTCTATCAGATCTACTTCTGCTGGTTCCTTAGCTCATCTGTACTCTTCTTTCAGATTTATCATTTACTTTTTTTCCAACCTTCAGGACTCTGATATGATGACTGATTGAGTTACAAGAGTTGCTATTCATCTAGGTGTGGGAATTTCATCATCGACTAAATAATGGAAGGATGGCTTTGAGGGTATTCAGACCAGTTCTTCCAAGTATCACATTGTACGGGGATGGAGCCCGGATCACAGTAAACTTCATCACTGTCCTCCTACACAACCCTTCGCTGTCGAATGACACATCCAACTCAATCTTCTCTGGGGGTTTCGTCACTTCCCCGAAGAAACCTAACAGGTCCGTTTGAGTATGCTTTAGGCGGGATATTTTAGCTAGACTTAGATTTTCAATACAGTGTTCAAACATTACTTCTACTGAAGCTCCTTCATCTACGAACACCCTTCGTACCAAACAACCCTCAACTTCGGCTTCTACGATAAGTGGTTCGTCTAAATCATCTTCGGGCGGTACATATGGGAAAGTGATAGGCACATTCATTCAAACTTCTTCCATTCCATGCACTTCCGTTTTCTTTCTTCCGGCCAGTTGCTTATTATGCTGATTACTTTGTCCTTGGGAGGAGCGTCCCCTCTCTGACCACCTTTACCCTTCTACCGGACATCTTTCACCAGGTGGTTTAACTTCCCATATTCCAAGGCAAACTCTAACTACCTTCTTAACTAGACGAAATAATTTGTATGATGTCTTTTTTCCCCATGGTAGTCACATTTTCTATCTTGGTTTTCTTTACTGAGAGGATCACGCATCGGCCTGGGTGGCGGCAACCACAACTGATGTTCAGTGGCCAGAATTTCCTTTGGGGGCTCGGTAAGTGATTCGAGTGTGAGACGAAGGGCATTGCGTCCTTGATAATCACCTTTTGGTAGTAATTATGGAGTTAGTCGGTCCCTTTGTCGATACGGGGCATAGCCTTCCCTATTATGGTAATTAGAACGCCCGTCGTCCCTCCGTCTCCTCCCTCCCCCAAAAAAAACCCCCTGGACGCCCTATCCTCTTTTCGGAAGGTAGGAATGTGTAGCTTTTTAAGTAGATATGAAGCTTCTCCTTTCGAAAGTTTTTGCTGGCAAAAGCTTCTTCAGACCGGACAAAGTCATCCACCATGATCATCATCTCATCCACCGTCCGAGCCACCTTATCAGAGAAACATCCCGCTAACTCGGGGCATTTGCATCCACTCATGAACGAAGAGATCCTCATGATTTCGGGCACATCCAGGTTAAAATATGTGGTATGCCTTTCTTTGAATGTCGGTAGCGTTTCATTAGCCCTTCTTACTATCTAAGTTATCTTAGTCGCATCCTTAAAACAGGCTTTATGAATGGAGAATCGGGACACGAACTTGTCTCGGAGATCCGCCCATTCATAAATGCTTCCGGGGTGATTCAGTCAAACCACCCTCGGGCTCTTCCTTCAAACGTCTGCTAAAACATGCGGCACCAGACCGGCATAGGCCATTCTCTCGAGGTGGAAGCTCCGGCGAATCGACTGAGATGATCCCCCGGATCGGTTGACCCGTCATATAACTTTATAGGGCCTACATCTTATATTCCAGAGCGGAGAACTCGATTATCTTCCTAGACAACGATGATCTAAAGACTTCCTTGAAGGGTTTCTTGAGGTCCACATCTTTTACCTTCGCTCCCATTACAATGCCATCACCCTTATCCGGAGCGTTCCGCTTGTCCAGAGCATTCGTCGAAATCCAGTCGTATCGGATCCACTATATTTTGCTGGTTATGTTCTTTGATCATTGATTTGAGAGAAGACACGAACCCCTTTATCTGCTCCCGGGTTGCCGGGGGAGTTGCGCCCCCTCCTCCTCCGGAACCACCTACTTCATCGGAACCCGTCATTCTATAGCCTTGACAGATTGAATTTGGGTCCTACGGATGACGCTAATTTACTGAAGTAATTCTTTGTATCGGGGTGAGATGTCAGAGAATATTTTCCGGACTTGGTTCTGCAAGATCCTTCAGATACCTGTATAGATGAAACAAACGCGTTACCCTCGCCCCGGGTGTGACCCCGAGATTAAGCTCTAACGTGAGAGTAAGTATATGGGTTTTACTGGAATGTTGAAGTAATAAATGTGTGTGAGAGTGCAATAAATGCTACCTGTGTGTGAATAAATGCGTGGGTATTTATACTACCCCGAGTATTGTACCTGGTTACTGGTTACTGTTATGGCACTGTTCGAGACACCTAGGAGATGGTGAGCCAAGCTATCGCGAGACTAGGTGTCAGGTGGCGTGGGCATAGAGAGACAACATCTCGTGAAATCAGAGAAAGACGGCTTACCTTTGGTTCTTGCTATTACCCGTTGTGTTGAAAGGTCCCTTGGTTTTCGGTCCCGCATTGGACCTTCCGGTTAGTGGACCGTCGTGGCAATGGGTCTTCCGGTGTTGGGTCGTCCGGCCATATACGTAGTCAACAGGTAACGAAGACCATGAGTATTAATGTAAATATAAACCATCGCTCACCTCACCTAACAGACTAAAGGTATATATTAAACAAAATTAGTTGTTAGTTTAAACGAGTGTTGGAAAACCCGCGCGATGCAGCGGGATTGCTTAAAGGACGTTGTTTGAAACGACACTTAAACCTCAAGGGCTGTTTTTGCTAAGTTGCGAAAGATTATTAATGCTAAAGGACTTACTTTGCAATGACACTTGAACCTCAGGGGCTGTTTTCGCCAATTTGGCAAAGTTTGCATTTAATGCACTTGTTAAATAGTATTGCATTTAATGCACTTGTTTTGAAGCAACCATGTACGCTAAATAGTATATAAAGATAATGAGTGCTTTAATACTTAGCTGCAATTGTCATTTTCTGGTTTTCAGTTTTACGAAAGTTCTTTGTAAAATTAATCGAAATGTATGGTAATCATTACCTACCAATCTTTTATATAATAAAGGAATTACATCATTTCAGAGTGATTTTGTCAATTTATTCTTATTGAAAAAACAATTGGGCCAATAGGAGAGCTCGATTTTGCCACGTAAGCAAAATCGTGTGATGTGATTAGTTAATAAAAGTCAAAATTAAATTGATTTTGGTCAAACTATAATAAATTTGGTGGAGAAAATTGGTTGATAAAAAAAACACATAAAAACATAGGTGTCGAATTTGTGAAAACAAAAACTTTAAAAAAGATGAGGTAATTAATAAAACTTTAGTGGTTGAATTCTTAAAAATTATATAGAGTTAAGTGTAATATTATAAGCTTCCATATTTTTTAATAACTTTATATTATAAACAAATACCCTCTTATACTTTATACTCTTTATATTTTATATCTTAAGAAATACAATGTATATGTTGTTTTAAAATAACAACATATAAATTTGCAGAAGATTATAAATATCAATTTTTTTTACTACATACGTTCGTAAGGATTCATTTATTTCATTTTTAAAAGTTTAACCTATGTGTACAAGCAAAATCATGTGATGTGATTGGTTAATAAAAGTCAAAATTAAATTGCTTTTGGTCAAACTTTAATAAATTTGGTGGAGAAAATTGGTTGATAAAAAAAACACATAAAAATATATGTGTCAAATTTGTGAAAACAAAAACTTAAAAAACGATGAGGTAATTAATAAAACTTTAGTGGTTGAATTTTTAAAAATTATACAGAGTTAAGTGTAATATTATAAGCTTTCATATTTTTTAATAACTTTAGATTATAAACAAATACCCCCTTATACTTTATACCCTTTATATTTTATATCTTAAGAAATACAATGTATATGTTATTTTAAAATAACAACATATAAATTTGCAGAAGATTATAAATATCAATTTTTTTTACTACATACGTTCAATAAGGACTCATTTATTTCATTTTTAAAAGTTTAACCTATGTGTACACGAGTTTATATTTTCAATATGGCTAAATTACTGAAAACGAAAATATAATTATCAAATTGTAATCACGGGTTACTTTAATATAAAAATAAATGTACGCGATTGTACTTATAACAATGACTCACGTTATTCTTATATATTTATATAAGGATATCTCGAAAAATATTTTTAAAAAACTTTAAGGAGTACATTTTAACTTTATCAATGCTCATTATGTGCTATTAAACTTGCATCATGTGTACAACATAATATCAGCAGTGAAATTTAAATAACAACATCAACATCTTTGTCAGTTAAATAAAATTAAATCTTGAGTTACCTAACAAAAATTTTTACAAATATTTTACCAAGTGTTAATGTATATTAATGCATAATATTTTACCAAGTGTTAATGTATATTAATGCATAATGAAAAACACGTGCATAAGTATTAGTTGTACTTATATCACAATTTTCATGAGAAAATTCTTATATGTGTATATACTGAACTAAAATGTTAAAATAAATTTGATTTATGTGTAAACTTCGTGCGTGCACGAAACTTATAACTATATAATTATATGCAATTACCTTTAAAGACATAATATTCAGTATTAGTACAGAATAATTTTTTTTGTCAAAACCCCGTGCGTGCACGGGTATTATAACTAGTTAATTAGCTATGTGATTTAATAAGTTGTTTTATGCTTTCTTTTTATTCTTCATATATACGGTCTAAATACGCCTTAACCATACTTCCTTTAGGAACACGTCTTAATGAAGTAGCTTGTGGTTTTAAGCTTCTTTATTATTCGCTACCCACTCTTAGCACCATCATATCAAATTAAAAGTTTTAATGTGTAGTAATGAAAAAGCTTTTACATCATACTAACAAACTTAAGAAAAAAAATAGGGTTAATGGTCTAGAAAACATACAAACTTTTCACTTTTTACTATTGTGACAATAAACTTTTTTTTTCCTATTAAAACAAAATAACTTATTAATGACTATTATTGTAACCAAATATGTCACGTGACACAGTTAATTACCACTTAACCAAAAAAACGCATTTATAATGTCTGAGGGACCATTTCTGCCAACTTACCAAACATGAATTTCACTATTCAATGCAACACTTTTTCATCTAATTGCTGCAGTCACTGAATCAATGCATCATTTGTCAAGTCAATGTACTCAAATGTATTACCATACCTCTATATAAGGGCAGATATGGATAATACAAAACCATATCAAACATCTTCCTCATACGGAAAGTTGTTGACTCATTGACCAAAGAACCAATTACCATGACTTGTGACCTCGGTTTAATACTAACCATCATCAGTCCATGAATCTGACATCATAAAAATGAAATGCAAATACCTTGGACACATTGACAACGATTCAAAACCTAACCCGATCAACAAATCCAACATCTCCTCATGTTACAATCACTCACAAAAACTCAAAAAATAAAATGAAAAACATTAAACAATCTCATATTCGTTCCATTTTTCTTGTTATCTGTCACAGAGTTTTTTGGAACTTGTATCATCATCGATCAAACTTTGAAGGCAAAGCTTCGTGTTACTATCCGAAAACAATTAAGAATAGCTTATAACAATTATGTTACAATTACTCTCTGGTTCGTTCAAAATTAAAAACGTAAATACAACACATAAACCTACCCGAGACCCTTCGTTAGATCTTGATGTCAACTCCATAGCTCATGCCATCCCTGTGGCGAGCTCAAAGATTTAAGGTACTCCGGTGGGTGACCAATTGGTGTTAGGGTCGTTGTTGATGATGAGTTTAATGTGTTGAAGGTTTTGACGTGATCCTTTCCATATCTGTTGAGGATTTGTGAGTGAGTGATTTGATTGGAGGCGCGTTAATGCTTTGAAGAGATTAGGGTATGAAATATGTATTGAGGTGAGTGAGAGGCGGACTAAACTTGAGTGAGTTTAGGGTTTGTGGAGTGATTAGGTGGTATTAATACTTCCGTTTTTTTTAGGAGTATTAGTCCTCATGTTTGGTAAGTTGGCAGAAATGGTCCTCCAGACATTATAAATGCGTTTTTTGGTTAAGTGGTAATTAACTGTGCCACGTGGCATATTTGGTTACAATAATAGTCATTAAGAAGTTATTTTGTTTTAATAAGAAAAAAAAAGTTTATTATCACAATAGTAAAAAGTGAAAAAGTTTGTATGTTTTCTAGACCATTAACCCAAAAAAATAATATAACTTGCCGCATTATCAAATATCTTGGATAAGTTGGATGTCAAAGAATGAAGTCTATAACTTAGAAATTAAATGTCAGCATTTGACATTTGGAAGCATGTTAGATGTCTAGCTTTGTTCTCCTAAACAATCATTGACCAAATGGAACTTGCTGGTTTTTCTTAAATCATAGGAGTAAGTAAGTTGAAGTGATTTCATATTAAAAAAAGTTAAGGGGAGTCGAAATTTGTAATATTGTAAAGAGGCAGCAATAACAAGTATTTAATGGTGAGTCACTTTATTTTGCTTACCCATAAATCCATACTTATCAAGGGATAAATCTTCACCATCCATCTAGTTTGATTTAATGGTGGGAATTAACCTAAGATTTAATATGTCTAAACCTAAGTCCATTTTTTTTCTTGTTTTTTTGTCTTTATTTTTATTCACTTTTTTTTTTTTTTTTTTTTTTTTTAAATTCTTGTTTTTCTTCGATTTCACGTTTCATTCTTTTCACACGTTCTATATCGTTTTCCCGCTTTCATCATTTATCTTTCATTTTCGTCCATTTTCATCCGTTTTCGGACGTGTTTTACTCTTTCATACGTTTTCGCCCGTTTTCATCTGAATTTGTCCGTTTTCTTACGTTTTCGTCCATTTTCTTAAGTTTTCGTTCGTTTACACGCTTCGACTATCACAGTGATTTCGTGATATTCGAATATCACTGTGATTATTTGAATATCACTTTGTGATGTTCTAAAAAACACAAGTGATATTTTGTTAATATCACCTTGTGACTTTCTGAATATCACCTTGTAATTTTCTGAATATCACATTGTGATGTTTTGAATATCACTTGTGATTTTCTGAATATCACTCTGTGATATTATGAATATCACTTTGTGATATTATGAATATCACTTATGATTATTTGAATATCACTTTGTGACATTCTGAATATCACTTGTGATTTTTTGAATATCAGGTTGTGATATTCTGAATATCACTTTGTGATATTCTGAATATCACTTGTGATTTTCTGGATATCACTGTGTGATATTTTGAATATCACGTGTGATTTTCATGTTACAAAACATTAGTTGAAAATCACTTGTGATATTCAAAAAATCACTTGTAGTATTCAGAATATCACAAGTGATATTCGAATATCACATAATATCACTGCGATATTCACAAGATCATTTGTGATATTCGAATATCACAGAATATCACTTGTGCTATTCAGAATATCACTTGTGATATTCAGAAACGTATGAAAACGTTTAAAAATGGCCGAAAACATTTAATAACTGACGAAAACGTAAGAAAACGGACGAATATGTATGAAAACGTAAAAACACGTATAAAAACGGACGAAAACGTAATAAAACGGGCGAAAATGTAGGAAAACGGACAAAAACGAATAAAACGGGCGAAAACGTATGAAAACGGATGAAAAATAGATGAAAACGTATGAAAGGAAAGAAAAAAAAACGCGAATTAAAAAAAACATAAATAACGTGAATTAAAAACAAACAAACAAACTAACAAAAGAAAACGTGAATATAAAAAAATGTGAATTTAAAAAAAAACGTGAATATTAACAAAAAAACGTTTATTATTATTTTTTTTTTTTTGATTATAACAAAAAACGTGAATAATTAAAAAAAAACAAAAAAAGAAAGAAAGAAAGAAAGAAAGAAAGACAAAAAAAAATGTGTAAAAAAAACAAAAAGACAAGAAAAAAACATGGACTTAGGTTTAGACATATTAAATCTTAGGTTAATCACTACCATTAGATCACACTAGATGGATGATGGGGATTTGTCCCTTGATAAGCATCAAAATAAGAGTAAGTATTTGAAAATTTCTCATTTAATGGTAGATATGTTACACTGGCATTAGAGAAACTTATGTGAGGTTTTACAATGTCCATGATCCTTATAGAAAGTTTATAACTAAGGGGAAATGATGCCTTCATTATAATATAAGTAATTGCTTACTTCTTTTTTTTGTAAAATTTTAAACAAATTTACATTTTAGTCCCTACAGTAAGTCTTTGATGCATGTTTTCCTTTGTTCCTCATTGATTTTTTAAAAGAAATGTAGGTAATTTCCTCCATTATAATGTAGGCCTCATTTCCCTTATAACTAATGCCTTATGCTCTGAGTATAAATCTATTAAATATTGTTTGTTTCAAATCAGTGTTACAAAACAAGGCCTACAAGGCTGATTAATCACCGTTTAGGCGCTACAAGGCTACCAACTTTTTTGATTTTTGTAAATCGGTCAACCATGTTCAAGAGTGGTCACTGACGGTCAACGGTCGTCAAACTTGTCGGAAACCTTCAAATCTTGCCAGAGATACCCAAACTCATCATAAAATTGTTTTAATAATTTATAGTCGCTGTTAATATTTATTACAATATGTTTTTTGTTAAGAAAAATCTTGCCGGAAATACATAAAGCTTGCCGAAAATATCTAAAACCTGACGAAAATACTAAAAACTTGTCGGAAATGTCAATCCGAATAATCATCGATTAATCCTGTCTAGACGAGCTAAAAAAAGATCAACCATCCGACTATCGATTCGCGATTTTTACAACCTTGTTTCAAATATAAAACTTGAGTTAAAACTTATTTTAAATAATTGGCTTGTTTGAATCTACTCATCACGTGATACAATGTTTTTCACTTTTCAATAGTTGTCAAATGTCTTAAACAACTTGTATTTCGAATTAGAGAATGTACTATGTAATACTTATGCTAGTTAAATATTAATCACTCCGTCACAAATTAAGTGTTCATTATTCTATTTTTAGATGTCTTACAATAAATATTTATTATGTGTTTCAACCAAATGAAATAGAGCTTAGCGGGTAGTGTTGATATTTTATCTATATTACATTATAAAGCATTTGGGACTTCTTATAAAAAAAAGTCTTAAAATTTTAAAACGAAAAACATTATTATAAAAGAAAAATTAAAAAATTAATGTAAAATTTAAAATTTTAAGCCTCATTGAAACCATATAGTAACCCCTTCTAATAATGATAGAGTTTAATAAAATTGTTTATAATAAAAGCTCACTAAATTATAACTACCAATTTAATTCTAAAATTTGAAACTAAAGGACTAACTATTTACACTATTAATAATTTAGACGTTTAAAACATATATCATCTACTACGTTATAAAATATTTAGGACATACTAAATAAGAAAAGTTTAAAATAAAAAACATTTGTTCGATACAAAAATAGTTACCGGTCGGGTACCGTCGCCACATTACGCGGGTACCCTTCTAGTTGATGAATAATGCAGGTAATGTGAATTCCAAAAACCTGTATAGTTTATATAATTTGAGAATGGACATTTACATTAAAAATTATGATTCAAATTATAAACAAATAAAATATGTTACTTTTTTTAGAATATGATAGCTTTAGATATATGAAAAAGAAAAGTGGGTTGTGCTTTTCTATATGAAAAAGAAGAGAGTGGGCATGACAGGGTCCTTTGTTCCAATTGCTAAACCCCCAATCCATTCTCTTGGACTTGTAACTATCAATCACAGGCTGTTTATCTATTCTCAAGTTCTCAAATCTCAACCATCACTCCAACATATCTTTCAACTACATTTCATGTGAGATTATCGTTATTTATTTATTAATGTGTTTTTACCTTTTAGTACAGTTTATTAATCATTTCGTTTTAAAATTATTATTATTTTTTGACAAAAAATACACAATTTAAAAAAAGTGATATCATTACACTCTTCAACCAATCAAATATTATCTCCACCCTAAACTCTTTTTTAATTGGTTGTCACAAGAAGAAAACTATTATTTTGAGATATCTAAAAAAACCGAAATAATTTTAAAACAAAGGGAGTACTCAAGGTTATATGTGTGTTTTCAGTTTCATCATCATATGAATCTTGCTAAATCATAGTATCATGGCATTGTTTTTGGTCACCTTTACTCACATGGTCTATGAAAATTTCAACTCAAATTGACTAATTTTCAAATAAATTGTTCACTCACTACGGATTTACCTTTTTACTCTTGTGGGTACTTGATAATCATTTCACGTGCACTTGGCCACTTTAGGAAACAAGAAATTTAAATATTCACTGTACATGAAGATTAAAGTATCATAGTATATAAAAAACACGTTAGACTAACTTTAGTGTTTGTTACATATATATGTGTTTACATGTGTACATATGTGATTCAGAAATCAATCAACATCTATTAGAATGATCATTTTGGCAGTTCTGATAAATTCCAAAATGAAAGAGTTCACTCATGTGCTTTTGGAGGATGGTAACAAAAACAATGGTCCTAAAATACACCATAGCAACCTAAACCAAACAAATTTTATTTCATATTTATCAAAAGTACCAAATTCACCTTTTGAACTTAGTTTTCGTATCTACAGGAAAATAATAATATGAAGAGCATAAGATGAGCAATCATTTCATGTGTTTCTTCCTATATAAGAAAATTCTTGTAAGCAGAACTGAGTCTTAAATTTATATCTAAACTAAATAGCTTTGTGCCGTAAAGCTGTTACCGAGGCTTTATTCTGTTTCTCATCAAACATTGTACTTCTGCTAGATGTTGATGTCGTATCAACTTGCAAACAAATTTTGGTTGATGTAACTTGCATGCCAAACGGATTAAAAATCTGCACCATACAAATCGATAATGCCCTTGGCATTAACTTCTCAAGATTGGCTGACTGTCACACGAGGCTTAAACTTCATCTTCACCGTCTAAATTTTAGTTAGTAATGCCAAATGTAAATACCATGCAAGTCCATAGGTCAATAAAGATATATCTTAAAATGATTAAACCTTTTGCGAAGGCAACAAACATAGATGATCAACAGATAGTAACTTCTTTGACATCTCTTTCCTGTCACTGGTTCTTGTTAAACAAATGCTTCTGATAAGAACCACATGCAACTTTTTTTGTTGGTTGTGACAAATCAAGCACAGCTCTTAAATTTCTACAATTGCATTGTCCAAAAGCAGAAGTGATGGGATAAATTCACTACCGTCATTGAAAGCAACTCCAGCTCCAAACACTGGTAAGGACCTAGAGATTTGCAGTTGCATCAATAACTTGCGGAGCTTTGACTTGCATCTCAGAAACAAACTGTAGAGCCAACCTACAAAATCGTTTTCTGTAAGAAATACACTGAGGACCAGATTGAGATAGTTACACTCTGCATTAATCTATATGCTATGATCCATTAGAAGGCCTTAACCCTGAAGTCATTTGTAAGTTGTATAAACCTATGTAATATTAATGTCCAATCAAGCTGATAGATGCTTTTTCAATATCTCTCATGACCAAAATCTTTAATAATTAAACACATAGCCCGTACATACAACACAAGGCTTTCACACTATGAAGTAGACCAGGTTGTCTAATCCATAACCCATCAAGGAAATAGGATATAACATGATGAAGTAGATTATCAGTATATGATAATGAGACAACTTTCGTATTGTGTTTGGTACTGAACTGCAAGTACATTGTAGAGGATATTGCAAGAGTCAAGAGTCATCTGTTGAAGGGGCCGGGTTCCTATCAGGTCGTAAGTATATAAAAAATGGTATTGCTAAGAGTTAGCAGTCAAAGGAAGTTACGGCCAATAGCGTGTGTCCAATGTCAGTTGTGTCATCTAATTGAACCAGATGCTTCTTGAAGTGACATTGGTCTCTATTAGTATCAAAGCAAACACTAGTTTCATGAGCCTAAGTTTGAATACAGTAAATGATTAAACTGCATATGTCTAAAAGATGAAGCACACACTTCAGAGGGAACAAGAAAAAAAGTCATACCGCACCCACAGCCAAGTCATATAAGCCCCAGTGCCTCACTGGAGCCAAGGGTTGCAGAGGATGCAGCAAGTTGTATCCCAAAAAACCGATTAAATCATATGCACACACAAGGTGCATACCTAGCCATATTGATAACTGTGGCCCTTTAACTCAAGTAACGGTGAATCGTAGCTCCTAATTCACTTTGCTCTGCGCCTTTAGAACATAACCTCAAATTTTAACCACCACAGACCATTGGAATTGCATGCTCCTAAGCACTTAAGATGTTATATGCACTAATATAAAAAAACACAATCACAACTTCCAAAATAACCATTAACTCATTAAGCTTCTACAGACATTTAGTAAATGATTTACGCTCCTTGGTTGGTATTACATTGTTATTTGTGGATTTAGGAGTAACCTTCAACATGAAATATCACTGTTACATTAGCCAAGGATTAACACGAAACTATGGGAGTTGCCTTACGTCCATTAGGCATGTGCCTTGCCTGCTGCGACACAAGCGCACGAGTCGGGGGAAATACTGAAGCAGGACGAAAACTTTTGGGCCATCTTTGATGAATTATATATTTTGTGTCATGGACTCGTTAGTTTAAATCTGTTCCTAACCCCTCGAACATTTTTCAAGTGATATATTGAACAAGATAAACAAATAGTTGAACAGTAAAAATTAAAAATTCTTCACCGCTGATTTAACTCTTCTCTCTTTGAACCTTATGCTGATGTGCTTGATGCTATTTAACTTGCGAATATAAGGTATTGCTAAAAGTATCTTTATTATTGATTGTCCAATCGTTGGTGGGCTAATGATTACTGAAATTAACATTAAACTGTTTAATACTGGTTCTGCAGTTGAATGTGAGTCATCCCATATAGACATGGTGTTTCAAACGTGTAGGGAATGTTAATAACATTTTTAATAGATTCAATCTACATGGAACATATGCCTCTTTGGTGTTTTTATTGATTTATCTTTTAAAGTATTGTAGCTTTTAGCAAGAAACTCATGTCTAGGCCTTGAGGGGACTTAATGACTTGCACCTTAAATAACATGGAGAGGTAACAAGATTGTGTATATACTATATACAACTCAAATAAGTAATCACAGTCACACATTAATACATGCATTAAGAGGAAGTAGTGGGGTTGGATTGGTCACAAGAATATGTAAGTACGTAACTTTACATATTCAAGCAACACTAGCGTTAATAGAGATATAGGACTTAACCAAACAGGATGTAATGCCATTTTGCTATTTATGGTTTCTCATATCATGTCACTTATGTTTGAATTGACAGCATACGAGTCGATCATGCATTACTTTCAAGATATGGTAGGTATGCTAAAGAGTGTTTAAGACAATCACCCATGTATATGGCACTATCTCCAACACCCATTGCTATTTGAAAAGTAAACTGATAACTAATTGAATAAAATACATGCAGTGACCGTATAAAAAAAAGTGATATCCAACATGTGTAACTAATAAGTTGGCCATAAACACAAAAGCACCAGCTGCTAGAAGAAGTTTTGTACCAGCTAAAAAGGCAAGTTTCAACTGTTCTACCTAGTTTTCCTAATCATTGGATCCGCTCTGTGCTAATAGACTATTAAATTTAGCATATCGGTGTGAAGAATTTACTGTTGTTTTCAGGTTGTCAGATTGAAGATTCATGTTTTACTGATTGTGTGTAAAAAGGAAAGATAACCTGGATGAAGGGCCGCCAGAGAATGCCACAAGAACTTTATCAGTCTGTAAAATCATGGCACTGGGAGTAACAGCTAGCTTAAACTTTCTAAAGGTTAATCCAGAAGCAATAGGCACACAATCTGCCACCACCGTCTCTGCAGGTGAAGATTGTGCCTTTGGTCGATTTCCATATAAGACACATCAGCATGTAACTTCCTTCTGCTTCAATAATTTCTTCTTTATAGAAACCGAATCACACAGGTTACGAATCTTGATTTTTTGGCTTCCGTTGTAGTTTGTAGCATGTAAGACACCGACTATATCCAACTTGATGTAAATCTATCATTATACATGCAAAAAAGCATTAACACGGTAGTGCATATTCGACATTTGAATATGAGACTTGAAACATCAGGTATCAAGCGTCATCTACTGGTCCAGCTAATTTAAGTTCGGAGCCTTCTATTTACCAGTAATCTTTGCAAGAACAAGACCCATCCTTAAAATGATGAAACCGGCTTCGATCTCTCACCACAATTTCTCTTTTATAAACCTTAGAAATGAGTTTTATTGCAAGGTGACAATCCGCACATACCCTCAAATTTTTCATAACCCTTATAGGGGTTCCGGGAGGTGTGCTGATAAGCATAAATGCGATTGCAATCTTCTCACTATGATACGATAAAGCAGTCTCCTTTTCCTCTTCTTCAATATCAGCAAGCACATTTGCAATATGAGGCACATAACCTTCTAACCTTAATAACTTTGTAATCTCTATTAATTTCACATAAATATCTTCACTTTGTGGATGAGATGTGTCGCCCATTGTGAACTGATAGACATGATTTCCTAACTCGACTAAGCTATGACCAGGAGATTTTTGTATCCCTTGATCTAGCATTGCTTTTCTCACATTAGACACATCTGACCAGCGTCTCTCGGAAGCATAGAGGTTGGATAGCAAAACATAGTCACCACTGTGATTAGGTTCTAACTGTAAAAGTCGGGCTCTTGCAACCTCTGCTAAATCCGAATGCTTATGTACGGTACATGCTCCTAATAAAGTCCTCCAAATAACTGCATTCGGCTTCAATGGCATGTTAATAATGTATTCATAAGCTTGTTGTACGCGACCTGCTCTCCCCAACAAATCAACCATACATCCGTAATGTTCTATTCTAGGCTCAATCCCAAACTCTTCTTTCATTCTTTTGAAATAAGCAAACCCCTCATCAACCATTCCACAGTGACTACAAGCATATAACACCCCTACAAAAGTAATCTCACTCGGCGTTAATCTTTTTCTTTCCAACTCCTTAAAAAGATTAATCGCCTCAATCCCAAACCCGTTCATCGCCAAACCAACAATCAACGTAGTCCACGACACAACACTCTTCTCCTTCATCTCACCAAAAACCTTCTCCCCTTCCACAATACTCCCACTCTTGGCATAAAAATCCAAAAGCGCATTAGCAGCATGCAAATTCTCCACCAACCCAACTTTCAGCATATACGTATGCACCCTCTTCCCTAACGCCAATGCCCCAATCTCAGCACACGCAGTCAACAAACTAACCAACGTAAACCCATCCGGCTCCACACCCTCCTCACACATCTCCCTAAACAAACTCAACGTCTCATTCACCCTCCCATTCAAAACAAACCCATTAATCACCGAATTCCACGTAACCAAATTCCTATCACACATTTCGCCAAACACCTTATACGCACACTCCACCCTCCCACACACTCCATACATATGCACCAACCCATTCTTAACAAAAACCAACCCATTAAACCCATTCTTAACCACTATCCCATGCACTTTCTCCCCCTCCCTAACATCTATCATTTTAGACACACATTTTAATAAAAAAGGGTATGTATGAGTATCGGCCTCAACGCGTAAAAAGCGCATGTTTTGGTGTATATGCAATGCTGGTTTAGGGTTATTGGATTCAGCATAGGCTCTAATGATGGTGTTCCAAGTGAAAATGTTTGGGTTAAGGATGTGGGTAAAAATGTTGTGGGAGTATATGATTGGTGCTGACAGTGTGACTGAAGTGAATAAAAGATGTTTGCCTATGTTTGCTTCTGTTATGGGAATGTTGCAATGTTTTATTGAGAATGCATGGATTTGTTTCAGTTTAAGGAGGGATGTTGCACATGAGTGCACAAGTGCTATGCATTTTTTGACCTGGTTTTCAGTCTGCATGTTTAGGGGGGTTTGGAAGGATGGATTCTGTTTGAAGGGGGTGTTTGTTTCTGGCTTATATAGCCGGCATGTGGCTTATTTGGTTTTGGGCACGCACGTTTTGTGGCTTATTTTGAATTTTTTTCGGCTTATATAAGTTTCTTATGTGAGGGGTGTTCCGGGCATATTTCAATAAATAACTTAAATATACGAGTAAATTACGTAAATGGTCCTTTGTGACGTGGTGGACTGGAAAATGGTTTGAAATAATTACGATGATACAACATTTAAATCGCGTATATACGAGTAAAAAAAACTCAATCCTTTTGAATATACGGTTCATGTGGTTGTACTTGTGCGTAGGGTTGTTGATCTGGTTGACGCTACATGTATAAAGCTTTACTGGGTCTGGTCGACTCACTTTCAGAAAATCAAATTCTATATGGACCCTAAAACGTATTCAGGTTTTAATCTACTCATCATATGTATGTTAAAACGCGGCACAATATACTCATCTCAAACTCTAAGGTGGTGTTTGATAAGGACTTAAAGAGTCTTAATAGTTAAATATGTAAATGTATTAAGTCATTAAATGATTGTTTGTTTGGAGCTTAAAATAAAAAGATGACTTTATAGAAAAAGCCATGGGGTGGAGCCGGGGTGTTAACGATCCGAGCCGAGCCGAGTTTCAGGATATTCGAGCTCAGCTCGATTAACTATTACTCGGCTCGAGCTCGACTCGTGCTCGATTAAGTTACACAATTCTGGCTCGAACTCGAGCTCGAGTAATTTGTTATTGTTCGAGCTCGAGCTCGAAGCTCGTTTATATATTTCAAACTTTTTAACTACTCGATCTCAAGTGTCTAGCTTGTAAGCTCGAACTCAAAGTCTTTCTTTTACATAAGCTCAAAAAATCTTGTTTGGGAATACACAATCAATGTTTAATAACATCAATTCAATATTTAATTCGGTCTTTAATAATGTTTAAAGTTTCACTAACTTTAGAAATAGGGTGGGAGCTTTGCTTATATACAGCTTCTTTCTTTGAAAGTTTTCATTTTCAAGCTATGTGGGATAAATATAGTAGTTATGTCTCTTATATATGCTAATTTCATTTATTCTATTCTTTTCAAACATGTTTTTTATTTTTATTTTTTTCTTTTCTAACGATTCCTAGCTAGCAAAGAAAATGTTGCTTTTATAGTTTTCTAATTTTACAACCAAATAAGAATAAGCTAAACGTATAAACATACAAGTATTTATATGCTAATGGTTACATTAAAGTTTTTTTATTGACCATTGTGTTTTCAAAACTAAGTTAACAAAATGAGTACTTTGAAAAGAATTTAAAATAATATGACACTCTTTAAACATAGATATCAAAATGGCTACTTGTCAAAACCAAATATACACAATTGTATATATACTTCAAGATTAGATGCTTATTGTTCAAGACTATTTTATACCCAGTACTTTTCGAACAATCAAATCCTAAAGTTCAGCAAGGAAGCAATGATTCGAAGAGAAGAAAATAAAATATTGTCTTAGAGTTTTTATGAAGAAAAAAAAATATTATTATACATTAAATATATTTGATAGTACTTGTTTTGTTAATTTCTTTTTAAAAATACAGTGGACTACTAAAAAACTCGATTACATTGAGAGTTTTTTTTTTTTATCTTCATCTATTATATAATATATATTATATTTATATCTATATCTAGCTATATCTATATTTATATCTATATAATTATTTATTTTCAAGTCATAAATGTAAATATTTATAACCCAAAATACTTTGATTGAAGGTATAAACAAATTTACATGAAAAGCTTGTAACAGTCTTAAGTATTATTGCAACAATTTTTTAGTTTCAAGTCATAAATGTAATATTTTTAACCCAAAATACTTGATTGAATATAAAGACAAGAGTTAATTACATAAATGGTCACTATGGTTTGCCGGGTCTTGCAAATTTGGTCACTCAACTTTTTTTTCGCCGGGTCCAGTCATTGTGGTTTCATTTTATTACGGATCTAAGCCAAAATCGTTATCTTGGGTTAAAAGTGACGTTAATGCCACACACGTGACAAACACGTGAGGCTATTTCAGTCTTTTCCCTTTTCCCTCTATTTCCCCCTTGGTTCCACTTGACCTGAATAAAAACCCAAACTAAAAAAACCCATTCATATACTCACGCAACTCACACATACTCTGCAACTCACACATACTCTGCTCACACTTTGACAAGCCTCTCAAAAAACATTTATGTGATTTCCCAATAATGGTTGATCTAAATCAATGCACTCTTCGAAAAGAAGGAGCAACCTTTGATCCTTACAAAGCATACGGTATGATTTTTAGGGCTAAATGAAAATTTAATGTTTTTAGCATAATTTCATTTTTATTTTAATTCTATTGATTTTTGGTTCGTTGTTGTTGTTTATTTAGTTATGGGGTGATTTTTTTACAGGCAATTCAAACCCTACACTATTTACACTCGAGATTCATCATGGGGGTTTTTTTACAATGGGTCGGGAAGACGTTACATAAATGGTAAGGTTAATTGGTTTGATGCAGTTGATATAGATGAGTTTTCAGTCATAGAACTTAAAGATATGTTAAGCAAGTTAGGTTACAAAGAGGAAGACACTATGTACTTCCATTTTAGAATGCCTAATAAGGGATTAGATACTGGACTTCACCCTTTAGATAGTGACAGTGATGTGTTACATTTGGCAAAGTGTTTAGGAAAGAATAAGGTTATTGAAGTATACATGGAACTTTGGTTGTCTAGCATAGACATATTTAAGAAGTCTAAGAACATAGAACATGATGAGGATGTGTTAAATGATTTTGATATGTCAAATGATTTTGATCCTTTTTTCATATATTTAAGAACATATTTAAGAAGGTCCTCGATTTAAGAAGGTCCTCGATTTAAATATGATCTCATTTCATATATTTGTGCGTCAAGCACTCAAGCTAGTTGTACATATTTGTTTACAAGTTCAACTCAGTCGATTAGGGTGTTTTACCTAAAAATAATTCTTCATGCATGCTAATGAGATGATTTATGAACTTATTAAGTGTACTACATGTGGCTCGATTGCACTTCATGAACAAAACAATGTAAAATACATGATATAAATTACGTTTTGTAAATAATAGAAAATAAGGTTGTGTTATGATATACCATTTTAAATATCAAATGAGTTGTCTCTTTTCAAATAGTTAACAAGCTTTTTCTTAGCACGCATTGTAGTGACATAAAAACATATATCTCTTAATAAAAAATAAGCTAACGATGAAATATGAAAATATAAGAGTTAGAATGTTAAGAGTTAGTACTTGAACGTGCTAGTTTGACAACATGTGGTGAAAGATTTAATAAGTAAGGATTGCATATTTTTACAATGTCTATAGTCTAATTATATTAAGAGTAATTATAGACTAAACTAAATACTAAGTGTGTATATACTTAATATTAATTTTTGAACACATTAGTTAAAAGTTTATAATTTGTAATGCATAAAATTACATATTCATTATAGTACTTGTTGTGAGTTTGAAACTAACTAACAAAAAGAAACAAGAAAAAAAAGGAGTTTTCATCCCACATTGGATGAGTGAAACAAATGAAAAGGAAGGAAGAAGCTATAAAACTCAAGTTCTAGATAAATTGCAAGGATAAAACTCTTATAAGGTCTAATTAAGAGTGAGTAAAAATATTTCTAGTTATATTTTGATCCCAGATAATATTAAATTAGTTAAGTAAAAAGTTTTTTTTTATTAAATTAATTGTTTGGCTCGATTAGCTCGTTAAGCTCGTTCGACTCGTGAAACTCGTTTAGCTCGTTCGGCTCGCTCGACTCGATTAATTAAACGAGTTTTCGAACGAGTCGAGCCAAATTTTACTTTTATAAAGCTCGACTCGTTAAACTAATCGAGCACTAATCTATGTTTGAGCTCGACTCGAGCTCGAAAATTATGAAGCTCGACTCGAGTTAAACGAGCTCGAACTCGAGTAACTCGTTAAAAGCTCGACTCGTTAACACCCCTAGGTGGAGTGTCTCCAAATTAAGTCCATCCCCTTTATTATGCTTTTACATATTTACCCTCCCATTCTTAACCTATAATCCCATATATTTCATATAAAAGGGTATACCAGTAATTTTCACTGATTAAGACACTTTATTCAGCACACAAAACAAACAACCATTTAGTTATCTATAAACAGACAACATATATCCAGACATACACTTTAATTTTACATGACTTAATAAAAATACTAAACAAACAGGCCCTAAGAATGATTGGTGACTTACCCCTTGATTTATATCCAAACACCCTTTTATTTCACACGTGTATCTCTTCTACTGGTATAACTATTAAGTATTAACCGCCTATTTCTTTTAACTAGTTGATACCCGCGCACAGCGGCGGCGATAAATATAGTTACAATATATAATAAATATAGTAAATGAATTGTTAACCCAACTCTCCTCGCAATTCCCTACCCGCTTAGTGAATTCATTTCACAACACTCCAAATGTATATGTGTTAGTTGTATGTGTTTGTTTGGGTTTTCCGCATCTTTCCCGTGACATCATTATTCCCGCATATAAAAAGACTTTCACAATCTCTTACCCGTCAAACACTTTCCCAAAAAATTATGCTAATCTTTAGTGTCTCGTATATATATGTTTGTGTAATTCAAGTATCAGTCTAGAAGACTACAACTATCTGAGTGATAATTCCGGCACGTTTGAAAACACCCCAAATCAAATATCATTCGAACAAAACATAATACACCTAATAATACCTTTCTGTGTTAAGTAACAAAAACAATCTTCCTAGAACAGTACCAAAACTACCTTTGAAACTTATTGTCCTAAAGACGTAACTGTAATTATGAAGAGAAAAATGTGTAACCATTTCACATGCTTTTTTGGGTTAAAAGAATCCTACAAGCACATAAAAGCCAACAAAATAGGATCCCACGCAAAATGCCAGTTCTGAAGCTTGATTCTGCTTCTCGTTGAGCATTTTCTGGCTTCTAGATGTTAATATCATACAAAACTCTCTTTCCAACTTTCCCTGTGCAATGAATTCATCCACAAACAAAACCACCAGCTGCAGACTGAATGCACTTGAGATAAATTTTCATGAATGGCTAATTTCAAAGGAAGCTTAAACTTCATCTTCACCGTCTGTAAGCAGACAATCTTGTATCTTCTCCCTGAAAAAAATTATTGATGGTATTTTAAGAATTATGCACAAACATTTACTAGCAGCACATGTCAAAGTGTAGAATTACCAATCGAAAACATTCATGTCAATACTATATTCACAACCAAGATTCAAACATAGGCCCTTGTTTACCGGTTAATAGTTGACCGGATGATATGGTATACTAGTTATTTACCCTTTCAGCATGTCATAATTTGGTTCAAGTGTAACTAAACTCTAACAGTCACACATACTCTGACATGTCTTGATGTCATAGTTGTGTTGAAGTTTAAGTACAATGGATATATTTCGAGGGTACCCAATTAAGGGTGGATACCTAATTCTCTTAAACCAAATTGTTCATAACGTCATAAATTTTGTTTAAGTACTTTAAAATTATGACGCCATAACTTCATTTATGACAGTCACAATTTTGTTCAAGTAATTTTAAACTGTTTATGACGTCATAATCCAAATTGCTTATGAGTTATGACATCATGGTCTTGTTTATGACGTCATAATTTTGTTTCAACTTTAGTATCACCATTTCAGCATGTCATAACTTTGTTTATGTATGCCCTGCAGCAAACAAATATATTTCAGCATGTCATAAACTTTAGAGGGTGTTTCGGATTGCTAATATAAGTGCTTATCTGCTTATTTTCAAGCACATAAGCAGTTTGGATACAACTTTAGTGTAAATAAGCAGGTTGCTACCCGCTTATGTTCTAGAACACAAGCAATCCCAAACACCCCTTTCGCAGCAAGCCATAAGATATACCCTGGTTGTGACGTCCAAAACTACTAAAAGAATCGAATAAATAAAGTTGTAGGACGAAATAAGCATGACGATTTATAAAGGGTCTCACCTTATCCATTTTTCGTTCCCATTTTTTGCTCGGGATATAATAGATTCTGGTAAGAATGAATAAAACTGGTCCATAGATGACGGTTCCTCCGGAAGTATCTGATATTGGCAACTAGAGCAGCATGTAGACCCAAAAATATTGTCCAGTGGTTGAGGGTTCTTATAACAACTCATTGGGCTGTTGCAAATAGGACAAAATGCCTCTGGCGGAAGAGATTCAATAGGCTTCAAATTAAACCTTTTTTGACGGCGTTGAGATGCCAAATCAGTGTCATCTACATTTGCTTCTGGAATCCTATTAAACGGGAAGGGAGTTAGCTTCCCGGCAGTCCTTACAATTGTGCACTCTCGAGCAGGATTTTCTTCCTGAAATAGATCACATAATACTTGACAATTAATTTAATTTTTATTTGAATTTCAATAACTGTAATTGTAATTTGAAACATGGTGGACTGCTCTTTTACCTGCAAGACTTTCACAAATGATGAGATCAACCCATTGATGCCAGCTTGAGAATCATTGAAAACCTCCACAATCTTCAAACTGATATGTTAATCCATCATTAGTCCAATAACAAAGATAAAATCATTAAATGGTGGAGACATTAAGTCATGAATCATGTACAAACCTATCAAGATTGCAAAGTATGTTGATCTCTTGCATGAGACAATCACGTAAGGGAAGCACTACCGGGACTTCCCATCTTGCATCAGCGTATTGTATATCTGCTGCTAACGAGTACCCTTGACCCTGGAAAGAAAATATTTCAGTAACCGCTCAAATTAAAATCAAAACAGAAGTCTGCAATTATTGAATTTGAGCAGTGACCATGAAGAGACAAACCTTAACTGTTGCTGCAAGCACATGACAAGCTATCCTTGATGTACACGAGCCTAACACAAGTTTAGTGTAACCATTTTCAGTAGCAATCTGCATAATGACAAACATAAATACTATGCTATTATTAATGAATATTAAATTACTAATTAGTCAATAAAGAGATGTTAATTTTGTATCAAACCTTTTGCAATGACATCATACGTAGATGTGTCAAAAGATCTTCTTTTCCAGTGGCATCAGTAACTGTGTTAATCAAATTCTGCAACATTTCTTTTCCATCATTGGTTTTTGTTGAATAGATGCTTCTGATAGGAACCACGTGTAACTCTTTTGTTGGTGGTGCTAAATTTAACACAATCCCTTTAATGTCTTCAATTGCTTTGTCCAAATCACCAGAAGCGATGGGATGAACTTCACTTTCATCAATGAAAGCAACTCCAACACCAAAAACGGGTAAAGACCTATCTCTATTTGCAGTTGCATCGAAGTTTTTCTGGGCTTTGAGTTGCATCTCAGAAACAAACTGAAGAGCCACCCTGCAAAACGATTGTTTTCTTTAAGAACACATTATGGACAAAGATATTTACATCTCTATATCCACCTATGTTGCAACATTGGAGGTCTCAAGTCGATTGTATGTAGTATAATAGTATAAATCCTTGTAATATTTATGTGAAATTAAGCTGATGGTTTCACATGCTTTTTCAGTAAATCATGCACATGAGCAGTGCAGTGCTACCTAATTATCAGCAATTCAGCACAGAGCATATCGATACAGCAAAAGGCTCCACACCATATATATGATCTAATCATGTTCATAACCTAGAGAAGAAAAAGACTACATGATCAAGTTGACGATCAGTATATGATGAGAGAATAACTTTGGTATTGTGTTTGGAACTGAGAAGCAAACATTACACAGGACTGCAAGAGTTATAAAATACATTTTCGGGCAAAGAAAGTTATGGCTAAGGATTAATTGGTTAGAATGAGTTTGGTTCACATCAGAAATTGAAAGTTTATAAAGGATATTGCTAAGAGTTATCGATCAAAAGAATTTATGGCTAAAAGCAAGTGCGCATTGTGTTTTTAATGGTGCTAATAAATGATGGACCAGTTGTTTCACGAATTGACATGAGATCTTTAAACGACACTTGTTTCAAGTGCCTAAGTTTGAAAACAATTTGTTTTTAAAACTATAGTTATCTAAAGAAGAGGCAAAAAATTAAATGGATACAAGGATAAAGCCATATCCCTGCCACACCCATGTCACATGACTCTAGGAGTCACACTTGAGCCAAAGGTCTGTAATCTAGACAACTACTATGTATAATCAGTAACGGTTAAATTACAGATTTGTGCATATCTAGTGACCTTGACAGTTCAAAGACTATAAATCGAGCTGGGGACTCATACCTCATGTTTCACTTCACTCTCCACATTCATAAATATACCCGATTGATGTAAATTATGAGCTATGAGTCACTGCTACTTGAGTTATAAGTCCCTTAGTTGTCAATATGGCTAGATATTTACCACTAAATGATTCAATTTATGACCTGATATACATTGTAGCTGCATAGAATGAAACCCTTTGGCCCAAGTGCCACTCCGATGACTTGGGTGTTGTTGAGTCGTTGAGATATGTTTTTTCTGCACTGACAGCCCACTCACACTAAAGCAAGAAAGTGCCTCACATTAAAGCAAGAAAGTGCCACACAGTAAGGCAAAAAAAGGAATTCACCAGCTTGAGAGCTAAAATGTTCCAAGGGTTGGTTACTTATCATCAAAAGAGTAAATGAGTTGTATAAGTGGCATTGATAGGTTTGCTGGAACAACTTTGGTTTCTCAAAGTTCAACGGGATATATCATTGTTGCAGAAAGACAAAGAATAAACATGTACCTTGGCTTCTGAGATGCTATGACAAGAGTAAGAAGATTGATTCAAGCGAGACAGAAGTCAACTTTTGGGTTATCAGTACTAGTATTTTGCACTGGGTCCCTTTAGTTCAGATGAAATTTAAACCCCTCAAGAATTTTCAAGTAGTATGCCGTGCCAAGTATTACAAGAATTATACGTAAACAATAACAGTGTTGCTTCTTCACCAAATAACCACTGCTTCATCTCTTATCTCTCTTAAAAACTTAAGCTGATCTGATTGACGTCTTATTCTCCTATTCAATTAGGGGAGTGCCTTCAATAACGATTGTATAAACAGTGGTATGTTAATGTTCATTTTGTGGTAGTGGTTAAATGATGCTAAGGCCGCAGATCAACATTAAATTGTTAATTGATGGTTACATATGAAATCGAGTGATCCTATATAGATCTGCTGTTACAAACGTGTAACAAAAGTTAGTGAATCTTTAAACATAGCCTCTTTGGTCTTAGTGATGATTCTATTTTAAAACAAACAAGTTTTCAGCAAGACAATTGTGCTTATTATACCTTGAGGTGAGTTTAGCACTTGCACCTTAAATAACACAGGGATGTACAATGTTGTGTATATAGAGCTCAAATTAGCAGATTAAACACTGATTTATCTGTCATGTGGTAGTGACGTAGTGTTGCATCTTCTATACTAATCCTTAGTCCTTAACTCTACATACTCAAGTAGCACTCATTCCATAGGACTTGACCACCGCCAACAAAGTATACCAAATGGTCCATCACACAATGTTACCTATGTTTGACTTTAAAGATACAAGCCAATCACACTACGAGTAGTATTCTACATATGAAAACAAACAATGATATAGTCACCTCCTTTCCTATTACCCTTGTTATAAAGTATTGGCCATTAGCTGAAACAATATAAGATGTGAAACACAAATAAAACCATGACCCAACGTCAAGTGAAGACTCGACATCATCATTTAATAAGTTTAAAATATGAGGCAGTGCATATATAGCAGCGTTGGCGTGCTAGAGATAGTTTAAGACAGTCACCTATGTATATGCAATGAACAACTTGGTCATTAATTCAAAAGCACCAGCTACTGAACAAGTCTTATACCTCCTAAAATGCAAGTTTCAATCATTATACTTAGCTTTCTTAATTCTTGAACCAGTTCAAATGCCTTTAAATTCCCATGTCAACATCATAATGAAGAATTAAATGATGCCTTTAGGTTGTTTGACTAATAACCCCAAAAAAACAGTAATATTGCCATAGGTCTTTGTTCACCTTTGTTAGTAGTTCCATTTTTTTCCCTACACCTATGCACAAGAAGCTAATCCTAATAGCCAAGTCCATCTCGATAAATATTAGAGTTAGGAGGTGACTGGTTAAGCTTATTTCTGGGCTTATGAGCTTACTTGGTTTTAGCTTATGTTTCATAAGCCTGTTTTTTCAGCTTATTTTGAAACTTATGAGGTTATATAAAGCTTATTATGACATAATGAGCTTACATAAGTTTCAAAATAAGCCAAAAAAATGGACTTAGGAAACATAAGCCGAAACCAAATAAGCTGATACGCCCAAAATTAAGCTTAAACAAACACCCCCTAAAACCATCTTATGCAAATAAAATTTCATAGTTTGTGCCTAGAACTTCTAAATCCTTTAATGACATTCACTCGAATTCTCAACATTGTCGTGGATCCTTAACAAACGAAACTCTCACTAAAACGGTTCAATAACGCAACTTCTAACTCCTATACTCTTATCAGTTCACTTCCTATATGTGCCAATCAACAAAACCAAAATAATTTCGATTTATATAAATAGAAAGCTTGAAAATAGGATATAAACCTTGATGAAGCGCCACCGGAAAACGCAACGAGGACTTTATCGACAGGCGAAATCATGGCGTTAGAAGTGACAGCAAGCTTAAACTTTCCATATAAATTACTCCGGAAACAATCTGCACAGAATCTACCGCCACCTTCACCACCGGTGAAGATTGTGGCTTCTGATGATTTACATTTGAGACACGTGTTGCGATTGTTGTTATTGGTTGAGTTGTTGTTTTGTGTTGGAGATTGATTGTTGTCGTTGTTTGTTTCTTTGTAGCAACCACCACCGGATTCGCATCCTCCTCCGGTGCCGTTGCAAGCCATTTGATGGTTTTGATTTAAGAGTTTGTTTGAGGGGTTTTAGGGTTTTGGTGGTGGTTAAAGGAGGTGAATGGGAATAATGATGACTCAGCCAATAAGGGGGTGTTTGGATTTAAAACCCTTTATGATTATTTGCAATAAGACTAGTGAATATTATAGAGTCCACGTTAACGTTAACGTTACGTCACCATTATCAGCATTTTTTACCTTTTTATAGTCACCACCATGACAAAAATATAAAAATATTCACTTTATACAAACATAGCTCACAATATAACTCGCACATACTAAAAAAAAAAATAGTGCGAACCACCACTTTTTACAAAATTTCAAAGGATACCGTGTGATTGTGTTTTACTTTTATGGGTGATTACAAGTGGGAGGTGAGAATGTGGGATAGTGTGATCCACCACCTCCCATAAAAATGGCCTAATTTTCCTATATGCTTACATTCATTTTAAAATAGGTTTTTTGTTCGAAAATAACAACTTCTCGAGATTTAGGTATACCTAGTCTAACCATTTTCGTTTCTCTCACCTTCCTCAAATTTGTACCTAATAAAGTTTGAACTCTTAACCTTTTGTGAAGATGCCTGATTGGCTCCAAACGGTCAGTTTTATCACGCAAGTCAACCACTTGTGAATGGTCAACCGTAACAAAAGACAGACAGTCTGAAACCAATGCAATTAAGTTCAGGAGAGTATAGTGTTTCCCCAGGTCGTTAAGTCCCAACGAGCTGTGCGACTGAATAACCAAACGTATAGTGATCGGGTGATATTGAATGGGAAAAGGTTTGTGATTGATACTAGATGAGAAAGGAAAAATGAAAGAAAATTAAAAAGCTAAATTATATTAAATAAACGCTATCACTATTTTTAAAATGATGTTTTCTTGATTTTCTTTTATAAATTTAAATTAAAAACTACGTAACGCATAAAAGAAAATGTGAAATTGAAACAAGATTAATCCTAAAAATATAAAAATAAAATTTTTACAAACCTAATGATAAGAGAAAATTTTGAGAAAAAGAAAATTATTTTATGACTATTTATTTAATTATTATTAATTAAAACTATTTTTACCTATTTAATAATACCCTAAAATATAAGAAAATATGAAATAAAGCTAGAAAAGTAAAATTATGACTTAGAAAAATCTAAAATAACTAAAGAGAATTTTCAAAACTAATTTTGTATTTTTCGATTATTTTCTATTTTCTATGAATTAAAAACATTTTAAACTAATTAAATTGCTAAAATTACAAATTTAACTAAGAAAAATCTGGAAAAATTATTTTTTTGCTTTTTATATTTATCTTAACCTAGGAAAAATGAAAACTTAATTTTTTGAAGCTTTTCTGATTTATTTGTATTAAAAGCTAAGGACTGTTTTAAATAAGGAAAAATAGCAAACAGTACTGAAAAATTATGAAAAATTCAGGAAAAGTCTAAAATATTATTCTAAGTCTATGAAAAATATAAAAACATATACTAGTGTGCAAGATGATGAAGCTGCAGTGAAAGGTGCTTATAAATAAGCACTCAAAATAAGCTAAAGGTACCAAATGAGCACCAAATTATCACATAAGCTATAATATGCTAAAACTACTTGAAATGAGCTAAATTCAACTAAGCTATACTACTGAAATGCAAACTACAATGATTTGATGATTTAAAGATTAAGTGCCAAAACAGTTTTTAGCTACTACTTTGTAGCTTGAAAATAAGCCACTCAAATAAGCTGAAACTCAAAACCAGATGTGGGATCCTAAACAAGACCTGGCAAGGGACTTATAAACCAAAAATGAGCCTGAGATGAGCTCAAATAAGCTTTTGACAAGCTCTGCAAGTGGTTGAGAAAACGCCAGTGACTATGCCTCGTCACGGGGCATATGAGGCTTATTGAGCAACTTATTTAGAGCTTAAGAAAAATTCCAAAATTCCCCAAAATCATTTTTCAAAACTAGACCGGATGAAGTTACTTATCCCAAACTTACAAAAGCTTTGAACCGAAATGAACCTCTAAAAATTCACTTAGGTTGGGTGAAAATGAGTTTTCAACTTTTGACTTTGACAGCTTTTACAAAGTTTGACTAAAGTGAGATTTGAGACCAATTTATGAACCGATTATGATGTTATAGGCTAAAGTGAAACTAAATCAAGCTACTCTAATGATATCCGAACACAAATCAAGCTTTTGATTTTAAAAGTTCCAACAGATATGCAAATAGGACAGCTTTTAGAAGGATTTTGACTTGGCTATTCTAGGGTGCAAATGAATGACTAAAGTGACTCTATTATACCTAAGTAAGACTAAAGCAACTAGTGTTAACCACCGAACTAACCTAAATCTCGCCTAACACCTAATGCCAAACACTAGTTTACTAACTAACTATGCGATCTACTCTATCTTATACTTAACAAGAATAAACTAAATACTAACAATCAAATGGAAACCGACAAATGATCTAATAATGATTAATAACCTACAACAAAGGGTAACACAAAGAGTGCAAAGAAAACAGCTTTTAATTTTAAACCGAAATAATACTCACATGAGGTCCAATTTTGTTTGCAACTATTACCATAACCAAACTATACTACACTACTAAATTCCAACCCCAATCCACTCTGCATCAACCAATATCCATTTCCATCATCGCTAACCAAAATTTCTTCACAGTTTGACTTTCGTTGATCAAATATGAATATTGCTTGAATATGTTTCTTAAGCTTACTAAAAGCTATAAATGACTTTAGGTAAGCTCAACCGAGTTATAATTAAGCTTATTGAAACTTGGATTTTAGTACATTTGAAATTCACTTAATAAAGAAAATGTAAAACATGAACTTTGCTCAAACTTGAAATTAATACTTGAAAGTAGTTTCAATACAATCGGATTAACTAAGTTAAATACAAGGAACTTAAAATTACAATTTAGAAATTATTTAAGACATGAAAACATTAAAACGACATACATGAAATTTAAAACTAAAACTACTCTTCACTCTCTCTCTTCTTCCTCTATTTATCATCAAAGTTCTTTCCACTTGCTCTCGAGCATTTCCCACTTGTATCCCGGACCATTGGATCACTTGAGACAATATTCGCCATTGATGAGTTTTGGCGGAAAATGGTATTGCAACCTGGGGAGGTTTGAGTGCAAGGGAAGCATTAAATGCATTTTGTTGTTTGGTGTTGAGGTGGAGTGATAAGGTGTGGGAGTTGAGCTGGAGGTGAGGTGAAGACTGAGTTTTGCAGACAGTGGGTGGGAAGGAAGGAGAAAAAGGAGGGAAAGGGGAGATGGTTTGACTGGGTGGTTTGACTGGGGTATATTAAAAGGCAAAGGGTCCAAGGTCCAAAGGGGGGGTCAAGTGGTATATGGCAGGGGGTCACAGGTCATGGGAAGGGTTCAAGGGTCAAGATGGTTTGGTTTGGTATTAATACAAGGACCTTTTTTGCAATTCCACAAAAACCAAGGGACCAAATCTGCCATTTTGCAAAGTTATGCCAAGGGACAAATTATGACAAGTTTCAATAGTACAAGGACCATAATAGACATTTTTAAACTTCCAAGGACTATTTTTGCCAATTTTGAAACTTGAAGGACCAAACTTGTAAATTCTCAAAACTTATGAAATTTTTCACCAAAGGACTAATTATGACAACTTATGATTTCAAAAGGACCTTTGGTGACTTTTCTTTAAAATAAGTGCTCAGGACTATTTTTGACAAGATTTGAAAGTCGGGGACTAAAGCGCCAATTATGCAAACTTAGCTCGCTTTTTCATCCGATTTTAAATATTTTGCATCCGAAACATATAAAATACAATTTTGAGATATTTTCAGATTTTGATGCATTTTGAGTATTTTAAATGTTTTGCATAGTTTAGATTGACTAAAATGATGAGTATTCACACACTCATCAATCCCCACACTAAACTATTGCTAGTCCCTAGCAATCTTTTGAGAAAACTTAATGGATTTGAATCTCTTTACCAAAAGCCATTACTTCGGAGTAGCCAAATGTTTCAGTTCAAGTAAGAACCTTGGTACATCGATAACCAAATGATTTTGAGCAAATCACCGACTTTCAACGGTTTTGATTTGTCTTTACCGAAGCCGCTTTTTCGGACTAGCCAACTCTTAGATAATATATACTATCTTTGGTGAGTCGATTACCAATTATGGTTTTCCAACCGCCTTTACCACAAGCCATAAACTTGCGGGCTAGCCAACTCTTCACTAATTAAAGATATGGTGAATGAACACCATACAATTTTGGGCAAATTGCAAGCCGTCAACGGATTTGAGATATCTTTACCAAGAGCCGTTTGCTCTGGATTAGCCAATCCTTTTGTTTATTAGACATGGCGGATCGATAACCTATAAGTCGAGTAAGTGCAAAACACTTACTCCAAAAAAAAAATTGGCCAAAATGGGGAATTGGGTGGTATAATTACATGATAAAATTCGTGAGAATTCCCCACACTAGAAATGAATATTGCCCTCAATATTCAAAGTACCGCTGTTATGCCGAAACATAGAACGTAAAAGGAAATACTACTGACCATTATTTTGAAAGATTTTTTTTTTTTTTTTTGAAACTTTATATACAACAATGGGCAACTCCCCACACTAGGGTGGTAGAAAGTATAAAGAAGTCGAAATATGGGTGAAAACCCATATGGTGTGCTATTGTTTTGATTCCCGAGTCGCTAGCTTGACTCGATCCCGCATTCATTTGTTCTTGGGAAGCAACGTGGAAAACCAATCTCGATCGGACTTTCGCTCACGGTGTTAATAAACATATGAACATCGAAAGTTCCACACCGACGAGATACAACCGCGGTATTGTTAATAGTAGAAACTATAAAGGATGATACCGGGTCAAAGATGGTGTCCTCATTCCGAAAGAGAAAAGGGAAAGAGCAACCACACCATCCGTGAAGAATGGAATAAAGATGTGCATGAGAATGCAAGTCCATTCCTCATCGATGAGAAGCAAATCACCATTTTGACATTTTAAGCTTAAACTTGAAGCTTATATGGTGATTGTCAATAAGATGTCCGGGAGGAGGGTTGGAAACGGTTCTTCAATCAATGATTTTCCTAAAAAGGATGTCCCTCCGAATCAAAGTAAGTATTATCAATTCTGTTGGAATTGACTCATCACTAAGAAAGGCATCGACTTCATTCCAAAGTTGTCATCTTCCTCATCCGGAGTGAGAGAAGGGATGGAAGAGTCGGAAATAATAAGACTAGGAGATGATGGATCATTTTGAGCAATTCTTCAATGGGAATAATGTCTCCCATTGGATCACAAACATCATCATCCAATCTAGATGAAATCAAGAGAGTTTGGTTTCATCCACGAGTTAACAAACTCGATACGATAAACCGATTCGGAGGTGGGACAAGTGGTGTGCTCTTAGAGCTAGCAATTTCCACCACTCCGATAAAGTCTCCGATTCTAGATCATCATCATCAAGAACACTCTTGACTTCCTTGGTACAACTTTCAAACCATTTGTTTGAACCGGGTTGATTTTCAAAGCTTTTAGCTCAAAGACGCTTTTGGTGACTCCTCTAATCGTGAAATTTGAGAGTGTTGCATTGAATCTTCGATTTTTGATCAATTGTGGCAACACTCTGTTTGGATAGAGGTTTGGAGTTTGGTTGATATTAAACGTGAGTTCTTCGTTGTCAACCCGTATGGTCAACTCTTCAAAAATACATCAATTAGAGCACGACTGCTCTCAAGAAAGCTCTCCCAAGATGAAGGGAACTCTAGGATCCGCATCAAAGTCTACTACAACAAAGTCGGAGGAAAGTGAAACTTTCCTACTTTCACCACGACATCCTCGGCTATCCCAGTGGACGAGTTATGGTACGGTCCGCTAGCTCGAGTGTCATACAAGTGGATGTAAGTTTAGGAAGAGAGTTTCTTCCATACCGAGAGTGGCATGAGGTTAATGCTTGCGCCAAGATCGCCAAGGCGGAGCATTGAACCATCCCTAAGAAATCACACGGATTAAAACTCGCCGGGTCTTCAAGCTTTTGGGAAGCTTCTTGAGAAGGACCACGAGCATTGCTCATTGAGAGGGTTTTAGCCATCTCGGATAACTTATCTTTGTTGCTCAAGAAGCCTTTAAGCGTGGATGCAAATTTGGGCATTAGAACGAGAGCATCAACGAAGCTTATATCAAAGTGTAGTTCATTGAAAATTTGGAAAATTTTTCCATTTGCTCTTTGGTTTTGTCTTTGAGCTTCTCATCATGCATTCTTGATGGGTAAGGAAGTCGACTAGACTTTTGAGCCGGACGGAAGTCATTTCGCTCGAATTTGTCTTCGAACTTCGGGTTCGGACTTAAAGCTGGACTCACCGAAGGTGGGACGTGCTTGTACCGTGGGCTTGAGAAATGCACCTTGTCCGTTGTATCCTTGGTAACTTGACTCATTGCTCTGGTGGAGGAGGCATTGGAGTCGAAGGTCCATTGTGTGTCTTACCACTACGAGTGGTGACGGCTTTCAACTCGGCATTTGGATTTGGAACCGTATTGCTTGGGAGTCCTCCGTAAGATGATGAAGCTTTGTTCATATTCATGTTCATGAAACCGCTCATCATATTCTTTAACTCATTTGTCCGCCGAGACATTGTGGTATCAATTTCCTTTTTAGCTCAACTCTCATGTTATTGATCCGAGTTTGCATTGAACGTATGCTTGACTCAAGAATTTTCATGAAGTCATTTGGTAGGGAGCTTGAGAAGGTTGTTGATAACTTTGCCGATTTGGAGCTTGATATGGTTGGTTGAAATTGTTCGGTTCGATTGAAATTTTGAGAGTTATTGAAGTTTTGTCCTTGATTCGGAACAAAGCGATTTTGATTGCCATGGTTTTGCAGGAGGAAAACCGGTGGTGTCATACCGCTAGGTGCACGGTAGTGAGGATCACTTGTGGTCGGTATTGATTGTGGTTTACGAAGCTACGGAGCTTGGTAAAAGAAGCATCGGTTGCTTGACAATCATAATACGCATGTGGACCACTACAAGTTTCACACACCTTGTTTACGGCTTTGATTGGTTCCGGCTTATGAATTTCGCTTTTGATTTCCTTTACCTCTTTCATCATACAACGGATGACGTCCGTTAGAGCGGCTATCGGAGCGGCTAACTCGGAAGAGTTACCGGATGAAGAAGCAGGAGTGTTTGGAGTATTGACTTTGTTGCGAGAAATAGGAACTTTTGATTTTTGCTCGCAAATCTCAATCACATCTTTAGGCTTACGATTCAAGATATTGCCATCGGTGGTGCGCTCAAAGAATCTTGATCGCTACTGCTCAACCCATTATAAAAGATATTAACTTGTTGAAGCTCCGTGAATTCATGATGGGGCATTTCGAGGAGATCTTTGAATCTCTCCCATGCCTCTCCAAAGTTTTCATCGAAATTTTGACGAAATCCGAAATTTCATTTTTAAGATTAGTCGTCTTTGATGGAGGAAAGAAATAATTGACAAACTTTTGAACAAGATCCTCCCAAGTTTCGATGGATCGAGGGGTTCTTTTCCACCAAACCGGCCGTCCCTCAGTGAGAATGGAAATAGCATCAACTTGATCACTTTTTGTGGTACATCTTTGAAATTGATCGTTGAGGTCAACTTGTTAAACCAACGGATGTGTGCATACGGGTCTTCTCGATCAAACCCGTGGAATTGATTCGTCAGACACAAGTGTGATCAAATGTGTCTTCAATTCAAAGTGATCGAATTGATTACCCAGAAACGATGGCATCTCCATATCCCTCGGTGGGTGCTCGGAGCATTTCCGCCATAGTTCGCTCGTCGCCATATTGTTGCTTGGAATAGTACGAATCTCGGGTTCGACTATTTGGGCAAGACGCGTCTATGAGAACGTCTTCTAGGAATTTCTGCTAGATCACGAAAAGGACTCAATGATCTAGAAGAACGAGTGCGCATGCACTAGAGTTAACTCTAAGGAATCTCAGAGCCAAGGGAATTATGAAAAATGGGGAAAGAAGAATCTTTTTGGGTTTTATGGTTTTGAAAAGTAGATATAACAACAAATCCAATTAAAACAATATCGAGGCAAAACGACAATGAACTTAAACCAATAATCACAAGATGAATGCTTCTTTGAAAAAGGTACACCACTCACAAGGACACAAAGGCAAGTTTTAATCTTTGGTTCGGGAACTTATTATGGTCGTATTGTTAGGTAGTACACCGCCTTGGTTTGCGGTGGTAATTTTTATGTTGTTATTATTAAACAAATAAAACGATAAATCTTTTGTATTTTTATATTTTATATATATATAGAAACAAAAGAAAATATTTTTTTGTTTTATACGCTTTAAGATGTTTTTGGGTTTTGGATTTTTATAAGAAAATATATATAGATATAGATGGTATGAACAAGGAGTGAATATTCGGATCACTAATCGCTAAACGTAAGATAATTACGGCTCCGAATGCGCCTAAAATTTGATTGAGTCCAAACCGTCAAGTTTATCACACAAGCTAACCACTTGTGAATGGTCAACCGTAATAAACTTCAAACATCTCGAAACAATGCAATTAAGATCTAGAGGAGTTTAGTGTTTCCCAGTCGTTAAGTCCCAACGAGTTGTCGATCGAATAACCAAACGATAGTGATCGGGTGATATTGAATGGGAAAAGGTTTGTGATTGATACTAGATGACAAAGGAAAAATGAAAGAAAATTAAAAGCTAAATTATATTAAATAAACGCTATCACTATTTTTAAAATGATGTTTTCTTGATTTTTCTTTTATAAATTTAAATTAAAAACTACGTAACGCATAAAAGAAAATGTGAAATTGAAACAAGATTAATCCTAAAAATATAAAATGAAAATTTTACAAACCTAATGATAATAGAAAATTTTGAGAAAAATAAAATTATTTTTATGACTATTTATTTAATTATTATTAATTAAAACTATTTTACCTATTTAATAATACCCTAAAATATAATAAAATATGAAATAAAGCTAGAAAAGTGAAATTATGACTTAGAAAAATCTAAAATAACTAAAGAGAATTTTCAAAACTAATTTTGTATTTTTCTCGATTATTTTCTATTTTCTATGAATTAAAAACTGCTTTTAAACTAATTAAATTGCTAAAATTACAAATTTAACTAAGAAAATCTGGAAAAATTATTTTTTGCTTTTATATTTATCTTAACCTAGGAAAATGAAAACTTAATTTTTGAAGCTTTTCGATTTATTTGTATTAAAAGCTATTTAAAACTCCTAAAAACTGCTTTTAAATAAGGAAAAATAGCAAACAAGATCTTGAAAAATTATGAAAAATTCAGGAAAAGTTTAAAATATTATTCTAAGTCTATGAAAAATATAAAAACATATACTAGTGTGCAAGATGATGAAGCTGCAGTGAAAGGTGCTTATAAATAAGCACTCAAAATAAGCTAAAGGTACCAAATGAGCACCAAATTATCACATAAGCTATAATATGCTAAAACTACTTGAAATGAGCTAAATTCAACTAAGCTATACTACTGAAATGCAAACTACAATGATTTGATGATTTAAAAGATTAAGTGCCAAAACAGTTTTTAGCTACTACTTTGTAGCTTGAAAATAAGCCACTCAAATAAGCTGAAACTCAAAACCAGATGTGGGATCCTAAACTAGACCTGGCAAGGGACTTATAAACCAAAAATGAGCCTGAGATGAGCTCAAATAAGCTTTTGACAAGCTCTGCAAGTGGTTGAGAAAACTGCCTTGGTGACTATGCCCTGTCACAGGGCATATGAGGGCTTATTGAACAGCTTATTTAGAGCTTAAGAAAAATTCCAAAAATTCCCCAAAAATCATTTTTCAAAACTAGACCAGATGAAGTTACTTATCCCAAACTTACAAAAGCTTTGAACCAGAAATGAATCCTCTAAAAATTCACTTAGGTTGGGTGAAAAACAGATTTTGCAACTTTTGACTTTTGACAGTTTTACAAAGTTTGACTAAAGTGAGATTTGAGACCAATTTATGAACTGATTATGATGTTATAGGCTAAAGTGAAACTAAATCAAGCTACTCTAATGATATCTGAACACAAATCAAGCTTTTGATTTTTAAAAGTTCCAACAGATATGCAAATAGGACAGTTTTAGAAGGATTTTGACTTTGGCTATTCTAGGGTGCAAATGAATGACTAAAGTGACTCTATTATACCTAAGTAAGACTAAAGCAACTAGTGTTAACCACTGAACTAACCTAAATCTCAGTCTAACACCTAATGCCAAACACTAGTTTACTAACTAACTATGCAGTCTACTCTATCTTATACTTAACAGTAATAAACTAAATACTAACAATCAAATGGAAACTGACAAATGATCTAATAATGATTAATAACCTACAACAAAGGGTAACACAAAGAGTGCAGCAAAACAGTTTTAATTTTAAAACTGAAATAATACTCACATGAGGCCCAGCTTGTTTGCAACTATTACCATAACCAAACTATACTACACTACTAAATTCCAACCCCAAATCCAGCTCTGCATCAACCAATATCCATTTCCATCACTGCTTAACCAAAATTTCTTCACAGTTTGACTTTCGTTGACCAAATATGAATATTGCTTGAATATGTTTCTTAAGCTTACTAAAAGCTATAAACAGCTTTAGTAAGCTCAACTGAGTTATAATTAAGCTTATTGAAACTTGGATTTTAGTACATTTGAAATTCACTTAATAAAGAAAAATGTAAAACATGAACTTTGCTCAAACTTGAAATTAATACTTGAAAGTAGTTTCAAATTTCAATACACTGGATTAACTAAGTTAAATACAAGGGAACTTAAAATTACAATTTAGAAATTATTTAAGACATGAAAACATTAAAACGACATACATGAAATTTAAAACTAAAAACTACTCTTCACTCTGTCTTTCTCTTCCTCTATTTATCATCAAAAGTTCTTTCCACTTGCCTCTGAGCATTTCCCACTTGTATCCTGGACCATTGGATCACTTGAGACAATATTGGCCATTGATGAGTTTTGGCGGGAAAATGGTATTGCAACTGGGGGGAGGTTTGAGTGCAAGGGGGGGAAGCATTAAATGCATTTTGTTGTTTGGTGTTGAGGTGGAGTGATAAGGTGTGGGAGTTGAGCTGGAGGTGAGGTGAAGACTGAGTTTTGCAGACAGTGGGTGGGAAGGAAGGAGAAAAAGGAGGGAAAGGGGAGATGGTTTGACTGGGTGGTTTGACTGGGGTATATTAAAAGGCAAAGGGTCCAAGGTCCAAAGGGGGGGTCAAGTGGTATATGGCAGGGGGTCACAGGTCATGGGAAGGGTTCAAGGGTCAAGATGGTTTGGTTTGGTATTAATACAAGGACCTTTTTTGCAATTCCACAAAAACCAAGGGACCAAATCTGCCATTTTGCAAAGTTATGCCAAGGGACCAATTATGACAAGTTTCAATAGTACAAGGACCATAATAGACATTTTTAAACTTCCAAGGACTATTTTTGCTAATTTTGAAACTTGAAGGACCAAACTTGTAAATTCTCAAAACTTATGAGATTTTTCACCAAAGGACTAATTATGACAGCTTATGATTTCAAAAGGACCTTTGGTGACTTTTCTTTAAAATAAGTGCTCGTGGACTATTTTGACAAGATTTGAAAGTCTGGGATGAAACTACCAATTATGCAAACTTAGCTCGTTTTTCATTTGATTTTAAACATTTTGCATCTGAAACATATAAAATACAATTTTGAGATATTTTCAGTATTTTGATGCATTTTTGAGTATTTTTAAATGTTTTGCAGTTCAGATTTGACCAAAAATGATGAGTATTCACACACTCATCAATGCCAGGTACCTTACGATATTAGTTGCTTACTACACTTTTATATTTGACATTCTTTTTTTCATTTTCTTGTTTTACATGCTAAACTTTGATTTTGACAGATCACACATGCTTATGCATATACTTAAGCGAGTCAATTAACCATTCAAATCATTTCCTTTTCTCAAAATATAATGCAATAGATTGCGTTAAAAAAATAGATTAACAACGGGTTTTTGTTATTTTGGTGTAACATCAACCAACAAAACCAGACGTTACATCTTTTCATGTATTATTTTATTTTTTTTCTTACGTATTAAACATCAATTATTCATGAACTTATATAAAATATTTGCTATTCACTGTTTATTGTCTAACATATAAGAGTAGAAAGATAAATAGTAAAATATATTATTTTTAATGTCAATGGTTGTGTTCCTCCCAACCAACCGAAGCAACAACCGTGTCCCGAGCACAACTGGGCCCGACCGCGTTCTTACCCCTTTTCTAAACAATTGCACGCTTTCTCCTCTTTTCTTTTTCTAGTCGTTGAGTAACAAAAACAACATTTTTTTTTAAAACCCACTTACTTTTCTATAAAATCCCTTCTTTTCTACATTTTTTCATACTTCTCTTCTCTATTCTATCAACTATTTACCAACTCAAAAAATATAAATTTCGGTCAATTTTTCTTTAATGATGGTATAGATGACGAGATTAGTAGTTTAACCTTCGAGTTTTTAAAAAATGTATGCTTTGCTTATTCATCATTTTTCCACTTCTAGAATCCAAAAAAAATCCACGAGCGCCGGTAGAAAGAGATCATTACGGTGCTCATGATCGATAGTGGCGGCTTACTTTGTTGACAACCTAATGTACGACGAAGCAACATTCCGTACACGATTCCGAATGAACCGAAAACTATTCACAACCATTGTTCGAGAATTAAGTGATACTATGATCTATTTTTAACATCGTATTGATTGTACGGGAAAATTTGGCATTTCCCCGTTGATTAAGTGTACTTTTGCAATTCGTAAACTAGCATATGACGCAGTTCTTGATCAACTAGACTAATATCTACAAAGTGGTCGTAAAACTTCTAGTGATTGTCTCGACAATTTTTGTGATGGGGTTATGCAATTACATGGAGAGGAGTTTTTGTGAACGACTACACAAACCGATGTCGAAAAGCTTTATGTTTTTCACGAGTTGCAACATGGGTTTCATGGAATGTTGGGAAGCATCGACTGTACAAAATAGCCCTGAGCTCGATGCCCAGTTGCAACATGGGTTTCATGGAATTGCAACATAATAGACGCAGAAGATATAAGTATATTAGAAAATAACAATAAATTTATTTGCATTAGCAACTAAAGATAGTAACATACAAATGTATAACATGAAACTTGAGTTCCACATTTGGCTAATATGTTATTTATATTATTGTTATCTCGTACCGACCGAGACCGGAATAGCCCAAAAACCTAGACCGAAGACCGGACCGAATGTGTTTGGTCCGGTCTGGTCCTTCGGTCAATCCGGTTCAAGAAGGCAAAATGTCAGTTTGCACGCCGGACCGGACCAGACCGAGACTAAAATAAGGAAAAAGTTGAGACCGAGACCAGACCGCTGGTCCTTCTGTTTGGTAGGTTCGGTCGATTTGCTCAGCTCTAGTGTTCATTTAAGCAATAACTGTGATATTATGTAAAGTTTCATATCAGCACAATGCAAGGAGTATGATAACAACGCTACTTCGTCCGAGGACAACAATATTGATACGGTTTTGTGTCGCTCCAGCTGGGATAAGGTATTACAATTGTATTGCTGCAGAGGCTATTTATGACGCAAACAAAGCAATTAAGTTGGACGCCTCGATACCAAAGCAATTAAATTGTTTATGGTAATTCTTCATATGTTTCAATACTTTAAGTTTTAATACTTTATTATATTATATGTTTTAAGTCATATATACATTATTCAAGTCTGGCGGCAATAAGCTTATTCAAGTTTAAGTCAAGAAAATCAACATTTTGGTTTTTTAATATATAAAAATACATTATTCAATAATATTAATAAAATTCGTGCATTTACGAGCTTTATAACTAAACATAGTCGAGATCTCTTCATCGTATAATACAAAATTAAAAACCATAAATAAAATAAAACAAAGATTAAATTATTTGCTTTTAACTCATAATAAATAAAAATACATTATTTAAAAAATTGAAAAAAACCCCACACACGCGCTGACATTATAAATAGTTTAATTATGAATGAAATTTTATTAAAAAAGAAATAGTTACGGTCGTCATTGTGGTCACCATTAACAAATTTTGGTCGGCGTATAGTATTAGAGATAGAAAACTGAGATGGTGTTGATGTGACAAGGGTGACCACATAAAATTGTGATTACCGTTAGCATTAGCCTCATAAAACTATAAATGTACCCAACTGTGTATCACTGTATTGGGTATGTGATTTTTTCGTAAGCTATAAACGTGAGCGACATATTTATACTTCATGCCTCGCGATAAGGATTACGGAGAAGAGCCTAGTTTATTTTTTCACTTGGACCAAATAAAAGTACAAAATTGCCGAGGTCGTTTGTGTAAAACAAACAGTGTTTTACAATGGGAGGTGATCCCACATCCCAAAGAATATAGCGAGATCAAAATCACATGGTCTAGCGATGCATGGCAACTTTAGTGATGGACACATAATTTTTTTTTTCATAACATACACTACCAAACCCATTGTGTTAGAGCATCATGTATATCAATAACTATATAACTAGCAGGATACTCGTATGATACGGCGGCAAATACATTTATACTAGACTAAAATACACCGTTGGTCCCTAAACTTGTATCGGAGGATCGCGATGGGACGAACCTCGCCCTTTTCATCGTCACGGGTCCAAACAGTAGCTATTAAATGCCAGATTCGTCCCTTGACCAATACTGCCGTTGTCAACGTTCCGTTATACCGAAAAAAAACCCGTAATCATGTTACTGTTGAGGGTAGAATAGTCATTATGTGGTATACACTGTAGAACATGTCTTGTCCAATTTTCCGCCATTTTGTACAATATAACAAACTCGTGTACTCATTGCTCATCCCCTAACTTGTTTTGGAAGCCTACCCAGAAAACCCTAAGGCAATGTCTATCATCAAATCAAGTAATCTGAGTAAGAAAATAACAAACAACCACCTTGGATTTACTCTGTGGCGAGTAAGGGAATATCCTTTATATGATGATCGTGAAACGGAGGAAAGAGTCGCAATCGGAGATATTGTAAGTCTTTTTGGTTAGAGCCTATTACAATCATATGTTAGTACGACCGATTAAGTTATTCCCTTTAGGTAACTTTAGCTTAACAATGTTTTTGTACATTTTTATATACGGGTGAACTCGGATCGCTTAGCATGATGTTCCATTATGAAGGTACATTCAAATACTTTCCGGTAGGATATATCAAGGAGGCAAGAAATGCCTTGTTGATCTTGTGGAAATAAAAGAGGTATCTGTTGATGAAATGGATGCTCTCATGACCCAAATCGGTTATGAGTCGGACAAACCAAATATTTCTACTTTGTTAAGCCCGGTTGTACATTAGACGACGGTTTGTTTTCTTTGCGTGAACTCGCTAATCTAGACTTGTTGAAAGATGTTGTCATCTGACATAAGTCGATAGACGTGTATGTTGAAATAGGAAGACTAGATTAGAATTTTTCAAATGTCCCCACAATCAATTAAGGCATGTGTTTTGGGAGATGGATGAAGATAAGAGAAAAGTTGCTACCGCGCCAATTCAATCTGTTGTAGACGGTTGGTGTTAGATGATATAGATAATGGACCTTCCCTAGATCCGCTTATCCAACTTACAAAATTGCTCGTGGACGCCAATGATATTGGTGAAGCTAGCAATTTGCCAAACATTGAGCCACTCTTTTCCACCTTAGACCGCTCATTTGCTAGCCAACCTGCTCAAAACAAAGGAGTGCTTTAGTAGTTATTGATGAGGACAATGCTCTAAAGGAGCCCGATAATGTTGAGGTTAATCTGCTTAGAGTGATTCGGGGAAGGACTTTGACAACGGTGGAACAACACTAGTTGATGTCAATAACACCTTTGAGGAGCCCGAAAATTTTGAGGTTAACTGCTTCAATTGACACAGAGAAGCAATTACACAAACCGCATGACCTTTGGTTGATGTGAATAATGTGTTTGAGGAGCCTAATGTGGATGTAACTCGTTTCAACCGACTCAGATAATATGGAAGAGGATCCCGTTGTTGATCTTAGTCTTACATGCGAGTGACACTAGTGAATTTGGCAATGCAGTTGAACCAAATCAAGATAACACTTGTCAAGAGAATGATGCATGACTTGGTATGCTACAAGTAGGTCGAGTAATGATTTAGGTGAAGAAGGAACAACATGTAATATAAGTGATGATGTGCGGTTGGTAAATGATTTACATGTGATGGTTGATGAAGTATTTTGCGGTGACCATGTTAGTTTCCAACACGCACACTTTGATAATGGCGCCTATACCACTTTTTCTATCTTGGTCGAGTTTGGTACCGCAGGGAAGTAAAAACCTAGTAAGAGAGCATTCAATAGAAACTAGGAGGAGTTGTTTTTTTGAAGAATGACAAAACAAGAATAAGGGTCGTGTAGGGGTTGTGTTCCAGCCAGCCCAAATGAAGGTCCTAGACCGGATATTGGCCCATCTAGAAGTCCATTAAGCGAGAAGGGTATAAGAGCATTGCTTTACGCCAAAAGGACCCTTCACAAATACTCGCCCATGGCTATTGTTTGTCGGCAGGAATGGTGAGACGATGTATCCGGTCGGTCGAACATATAATGAGCAACACACTTGTTTGCAATCAAGGGAAGTCGAGCTTTTGACCTTCGCTATATCTCACGAAAATTACAGACAAGTTGAAACAAATCCGAGCTTCCTGTCGGTCGGTGCATAATCAACTTACCAACCAATACGACCTTCAAGTGTCCCTCAGAAGGTTTTAGGGCCAAAACCTAGCAATATGACCATCGGGGTCAATTCAAGCTACAATTTACCATGTTGAGAGATTATGTTCAAGAGTTGCGAAGACAAACCCTAATACGACGGTGGAGATGAATGTGGAACGACCTCCGGATGAGTCTCTTCCAACCGTAGAATTCAAGAGAGTGTATGTTTGTTTAGGTGCATCAAGCAAGGATTTAAAGATTGTGGGAGATCGTTGTTGGGGTGGCCGCTTCCAATTCGTGGTCCTTTCAATGGTCAACTTATAGCGGTGTGGGAATTGATAGCAACAATGGTATATACCCTTTCGCTTATGCTTTTGTTGATTCGTATAACATAGGATCATGGACTTGGTTTCTTCATTGTTTATCCGATGATTTAGCACTTGGGCCAATTTCAAGCATCACTTTTATTATCGACATGAATAAGGTACTCTCTTACTGCTCATGAATTTAAGTGTCACTCTTTGAAATGCATAAAGAAAGATATTTGATTTTGTGCGGGATATAAGTAGAGTCAGAAAGAAGTTTTTGAAAGTGCGAACACGATTCTCGTATCAAAAGCATACATGACAAAATGAAATTGCAATGGAAAGGTAGGTGTCACACCCCAAATTACTGCTTTGCGCGGAATGGAATTTCGGGATTGATCGTCATAGCATCACAATCACAGTTATATTGAACGACCTAAAGTGTCGTTTGGAAAATACATCGTTTGATTTAATAAAACAATCAGAGTTTACAAAGTAGGTCCCAAATGTAAATCAACTTGTGCGGAAATAAGTTTGTTACAATACAAACGATGTTTTAAAGTAAGTAAAACCCAAGTGAGACGCGTCGTCATCACGACTCCATGATGTGTCCCAATGCGTGCCATGAATTGAATGCCTTAGATACCTGAGATTAAAACATGCTAAAAGTGTCAACACAAAGGTTGAGTGAGTTCATAGAGTTTGTTTTGAAATGTAAAGCCTTCCAAAATCGTTTATGCCGCAAAGGCATTGTAAATCGTTGAAATGTAAAGACTTTCAAAATCGTTTATGCCGCAAAGGCATTGTAAATCGTTGAAATGTAAAGACTTTCAAAATCGCTTATGTAGCAAAGGCATTGTAAATCCACCCGCCCAAGTCCCGCCCATACAAAACTTGCAACTTTGTGTGTTCACAACCCACCGCTGAATGTGTGTAGTTTATGTTCCAAACATATGATGTCAAATGAATTCACAATAGTACCTAACTCGACGAGAACAATAGCACTTAATCCATAGCACATAAGCAATAGCACATAAGCAATAGCACCTAACTCAATGTATCAAGAGTCAATCGATATAGTACTTTATTCGACGATAACTTTAGCACGCAAACATGAACAATTTATATAGTACAACATTCGGTTTTGAAATGATGTAATCGTGATAGGAGTTATCCTTAAGAATATAAAGTACTTGTGAAAAATATAGTTAAGCATGCATCTCCCCAAAACAGCTTATGAAAACAAGTAAAAGCAGGGCTATGAAACTCACTTGGTAAACTGACGAGATGACAAGAGTGAGTACACTGAGGTATAATGAGATGCGTTATCCGCGACCTATGACGAATGATATGATATGTCATGAGTTGCAATGTAATGCTATGCATGCACTTCGTATGTTATTTATACCATTTACGAGTTTTGAAAATATTACTCGTCGATTTAAAAATACTCTTTTGACGCCTTGACCCTTCAAAATGACTTTACATGTTTTACGTCAAAATGTCATCCTACAATGGTTTTATAATGATTTTGGTGAAATAAACACTTTTCGTCGCAAAACAATGTCGTCGGAAAACCATGAAATCAACAAAATGACTTTGGAAACCTAGTCAGAACGGTGTACGCCGATCGTTAGAGAACGAACTCGACGGTTTTGGAAAGTTTGTATCGATATCTAAAAGTTTCAGTTCAGGAGTTTTCGTCCAAAAGGTCTCGCTCATAAAGATATCAAGGCTAAAGATGGTGGTTTTGTTGAATTGTGTGCGTAAAATAAGTTTCGCCAAGTTTGAACATCCGAATAATTCACCAAAACTCCGCTTGACAAACGACTTTTTGTTTTGAAAAATATGGCGGTGAACTTGATTTTTGCTAGAAGACATTTCGCTCTAAAAGTTTCACAACCTTGTTAAAACCGCCGCAAACATGGCCCTCACAACTAATGAAATACTTGAATCGTAGAAATAATATAATTTTTCGTAAAATAATAGTTACGGCAACTTTATAAAACGCATATATTTGTCGCTTCAAACCGCTTTCACGTAAAATATGTCCTTAGCTTCAGATCAAGTAAACTAATATATTTTGACTAGTCGAAATAATTTGTGAAGCTTAAGGCTCATTTTGACCCAAAACACTAAAACAGCAATGCTGAAAATCCGAAATTAATACGTGTCGTCGTCAAACTTTAAAAATTCACCACGGCTTCGTTATAACTCCGCTTTTATCCGCTCAAGCGCCACGGATTCGCTTTTAAAGTATATTTTCTAATTATCAAGGCCAAAAGGTCGTACCATCAGTAGGTTTTTCCAGAATTTCGTTTTAAGGACAGAACATAAAATATAGTTTACGAAAATAGTTTTCTCGGACAAAACCTATTCTAATCCCTTCAAATCAACTCCAAAGCTAATCTAATCCTACCATACACCTTCTTAGGGTGTCATGGGTTCCTAATCACCATCAAGACCAAAGAATAACTTGGGAATAATTATAGGATGACCATATTGTATATATAACTTAAAATCAAGAAATAAATGGTATAAACTACATAACATGCATATAAGCTCCAAAAATAAAAAGAAACTTATGAAAATGATAAGGAAACATAAAAATGACAAGAATATGCTTACTAGTGCAAGTGAAGAGGTGTAGGTAACAAAGGATTAAACTTAAATATCCTTGGTTTTTATTTCAAAACCATGAAAAGGATATATATACTAGATTGAAATAACACTTGAAGTTGCAAAATCTTGATCCCTTGGAGTCTTGAAGAGTGGCCGGTTCTTGGTGATGAGGAAGAAGGAGAGTAAAAATTTTATCTAACTTGAATTATTGTAGTTGAAAATGAGTGTAAATGAGATTGTGTGTAAATATATATAAGTAGGATTTTGAGTACCAAATTCAAGATACATCCCCCTATAGTGGCCGGATATTATGGATCTTGTATCCCAAGATTATATTTTTTTTTTCTCTTTTATAATGTATTTGTATATACTTGTATAATTTGCAAGATAGTGTAAGTAAAGGTGTAGGAAAAGTACAAGTAAAGGTAAATGGAAATTTTGGTGCAAGTAAGTTTTAATAAGTCAAAATAGATTGTATTGAGGTGATAAAATTGTAAAAATACTTTCCTTGTGAAAATTCGAGTGATAAAATAATTATCGTAAGATTTTTAAGAAAACGACGTAATAATTAAACTTTAACGATTAAAATACCAAATAAATGTGAAACACTAGGAAAACTAAAATATAGTTTTATGAACTAAATGTGAGTTTAAAATACCTCGGATCATTTTTAAAAGTAACGGATTAAATAATCAAAATAAAAACTCACGCGATAAAAATTATTAAATATAAAAATTACGCGTTGAAGGGTGAAATGAAATGTCGTGAATGTACTAATGAGATGCACATGATGTCAATGAGATGTAGACTAATCATAGTCCATATGAAATGTACGTGATGTCATGATCATGAATTCGCCGCTAAACCTCCAAGGTTACGCGAATTTTGAAACAAGTAAACCAAGTTTACTAAAATGTTGAAATGATAAGACATGAACGGTGTCGAGAAATGACCTGAAAGTACGGGTTGTCACATTCGCCCATCCAAAAAGGAATTCAGTCCCTGAATTCAATCGTTGTTAGGTCTAACGGGTTTAGGGTTTGAGGTAGCAAACTTTCCCATTCCCGAGCAAAACCCTCAAAAGACTTTGTGGTAACCGATTTTTACTTAATCTCACAACTCATCAAACAAGAACTGTCATGAGATTAGGCTAAATCGGTTTAAGTAACAACTTGTTTCTAGCTCGATCTTTGCAACTCATCAAACAAGAACTGTCACGCGGATCAAACTGGAAACAAGTGGTTTTGAAGAAAATCTTTTGAAAATTTGGCTCGATTACGGAATTGCTTACTCATATAAGACTACTACTCCCTTCATTGCATGATTCTTCCTGAATTAGACATAGGTGATCAGGCTATGTATAATTTAGGAGTAACTATGCAATGCTTGGACTAATCGACTCATATGTTTGTTTGGTGTTGGGTCAACTGTTGTTAAAAATTGTGATGAACATCGAGGAGAGAAGACATGGAGAAGTGTCGTTAAAATGATAATTAAGGTAAAAAGAATTAAAATCCTCGTAAATGGTATCGAATCGAAAGGAAATAAAGTACGATAGATGAGAATATATTACAACAAGTGGTTAGCAAAATAGTACATCTTAGGTCATAAAGTTTCAATACGATGAAAACATAAACTTAGTACGACATAATACATAAGGAGAAATAAGACTATTAGTTTCGAACTTCTTGATCTTCCGTCGTTGATACCTTGACGAGCTCCTTCTAACATATATACATTCCCATGAGCACCTTCGACTTGTTGACCTTGGTTTTGAGGACATTGATTCCGATAGTGTCCTTGTTCCCACATCCCAAGCACGTAACTATGGTTTTACCTTTACAATCCACAGCTAGGTGTCCTACTTTGTGACAACTAAAACATATACCACATGGACCATTATGATGTAGCGTGCATTGGTGGCATCGCTGTAAGTTTCGCATAAGCTCTTCCCTTGTTGGTGCAAAGAACATAGACCTCAGCGACTTCTTGTCTTCTATTATGTTGTTGGTGATGGTTAGTGTTATGGTTTTGGTTGTCGTTATCATAACCTTCTTGGTCATTTTCCCATTTTCTTTTGTTGTTGTTGATTTGGTTATCGCCGTTGTTGTTGTTGTTTTGGTCATTGTTGTAGTTGGTGCGGTTGTTGGGGTTGTTGTTGTTTCGGTTGGTGTTGGTGTACTTACCTCGCTTCACCACTTGTGCCATCAACTTCGAGTAACTCGAATAGCTTCCTCGATTGTTTGTGGATCAAAAGATGTCACATCTCCTTGAATGACCTCTGAAGTCCTCCAATAAAAGCCTCTAGCAACTTTTCATTATCGAAACCATGGACGGGCATAACACACCCAATTCTTGGAATCTCCGAATGTAAGTGTCAATATCGCACCCAATGGTTACTAATTCATAGAATTCCGCTCCAACTTTTTGATTTCCGTGACGTGGACAAAACTTTAGTCACCAAACTCTTGAATTGCTCCCAGTGAGCTTGAAAGCATTCTCCATTCCAATCGGTTGAGCATATGAATTCCACCATGACAACGCTCCATCGAGTAAAGTGCTCGTAGCAAACTTAACTTTACTATCATCCGGACGATTATAAAGCAAAAATACCGATTCCAACTTTTCAAACCATCTAACCATAGTCGTAGCTCCTCGGCACTCGGAACTTAGTGGGTTCACCACTTTTGAAATCTTTGTACGAACATTTCTTAACTCCGGATCCTCCAAGCATTTCCGATAATAGTAGCAAGCCTTGCGGTTACAGAAGAAGATCATGGCCTCGCAGCAGCAGCAGCAGCCACCGCTTCCCTTTCAGTTCTTAAAGCATTAGCAATGCTATCATTCACCAACTTTTGAATTGCTGCTTGGGTCATTTCAACTGTAGCTTTCTTCGGTGCCATATCTTCTTCAAAGCAAGAGAAAATGTGAGACGTAGCAAAATCCGATGTTAATAATAAACGCTCCAAAGAAATGTGATAAGAAATGATAAATTTGAGGTTATGATTCAAAAATGATCGACAGGTTCCGAAAAGATGGGTTATGAGGTGTTGTAAGTGCTTCAATGTATGATGGTTTAGAGACTTAATGTGTGAATAAAGTGTAACTCGACATGTTAGTGGTGAAACAAAGGAGTGAGAGTGTCTTCGCCCTATTTAAAGTTTATCCCGGCATTCGACGTTATCGGTGATGAGTCGATTGATGTGAAAATTGTGATAGGGAATGACAAGGAATTCTCCACGTTAGAGTATGGGGAAAAAAAATAATGGGATGGGTATTTAAGGGCATCCATGTGACAATCGTTGTGAAATGAAAGTAAATAACTCGAAAATGTACGTAAAAACCGCATGTAAAGTGAACATTCACTTATGATGAAATGATGAGATGCTATGATAATGTAGTTATAGTCTAGGGTCAATGATGCAACCTAGTTCTCTATAACTCGGCTCGATGCCAACTGTCACACCCCAAATTACTGTTTTGCGCCGGAATGGAATTTCGGGATTGACCGTCATAGCATCACAATCACAGTTATATTGAACGACCTAAAGTGTCGTTTGGAAAATACATCGCTTGATTTAATAAAACAATCGAGTTTACAAAGTAGGTCCCAAATGTAAATCAACTGTGCGGAAATAAGTTTGTTACAATACAAACGATGTTTTAAAGTAAGTAAAACCCAGTGAGACGCGTCGTCATCACGACTCCATGATGTGTCCCAATGCGTGCCATGAATTGAATGCCTTAGATACCTGAGATTAAAACATGCTAAAAGTGTCAACACAAAGGTTGAGTGAGTTCATAGAGTTTGTTTTGAAATGTAAAGCCTTCCAAAATCGTTTATGCCGCAAAGGCATTGTAAATCGTTGAAATGTAAAGACTTTCAAAATCGTTTATGCCGCAAAGGCATTGTAAATCGTTGAAATGTAAAGACTTTCAAAATCGTTTATGTAGCAAAGGCATTGTAAATCCACCCGCCCAAGTCCCGCCCATACAAAACTTGCAACCGTGTGTTCACAACCCACCGCCGAATGTGTGTAGTTTATGTTCCAAACATATGATGTCAAATGAATTCACAATAGTACCTAACTCGACGAGAACAATAGCACTTAATCCATAGCACATAAGCAATAGCACATAAGCAATAGCACCTAACTCAATGTATCAAGAGTCAATCGATATAGTACTTTATTCGACGATAACTTTAGCACGCAAACATGAACAATTTATATAGTACAACATTCGGTTTTGAAATGATGTAATCGTGATAGGAGTTATCCTTAAGAATATAAAGTACTTGTGAAAAATATAGTTAAGCATGCATCTCCCCAAACAGCTTATGAAAACAAGTAAAGCGGGGGCTATGAAACTCACTTGGTAAACCGACGAGATGACAAGAGTGAGTACACCGAGGTATAATGAGATGCGTTATCCGCGACCTATGACGAATGATATGATATGTCATGAGTTGCAATGTAATGCTATGCATGCACTTCAGATGTTATTTATACCATTTACGAGTTTTGAAAATATTACTCGTCGACGAAAAATACTCTTTTGACGTCTTGACCCTTCAAAATGACTTTACATGTTTTACGTCAAAATGTCATCCTACAATGGTTTTATAATGATTTTGGTGAAATAAACACTTTTCGTCGCAAAACAATGTCGTCGGAAAACCATGAAATCAACAAAATGACTTTGGAAACCTAGCAGTAAAGCGGTGTACGCCGATCGTTAGAGAACGAACTCGACGGTTTTGGAAAGTTTGTATCGATATCTAAAAGTTTCAGTTCAGAGTTTTCGTCCAAAAGGTCTCGCTCATAAAGATATCAAGGCTAAAGATGGTGGTTTTGTTGAATTGTGCGTAAAATAAGTTTCGCCAAGTTTGAACATCCGTAGAATAATTCACCAAAACTCCGCTTGACAACACGACTTTTGTTTTGAAAAATATGGCCGGTGAACTTGATTTTTGCTAGAAGACATTTCGCTCTAAAAGTTTCACAACCTTGTTAAAATCGCCGCAAACATAGCCCTCACAACTAATGAAATACTTGAATCGTAGAAATAATATAATTTTTCGTAAAATAATAGTTACGGCAACTTTATAAAAACGCATATATTTGTCGTTTCAAACCGCTTTCACGTAAAATATGTCCTTAGCTTCGATCAAGTAAACTAATATATTTTTGACTAGTCGAAATAATTTGTGAAGCTTAAGGCTCATTTTGACCCAAAACACTAAAAACAGCAATGCTGAAAATCCACGAAATTAATACGTGTCGTCGTCAAACTTTAAAAATTCACCACGGCTTCGTTATAACTCCGTTTTATCCGCTCAAGCGCCACGGATTCGTTTTAAAGTATATTTTCTAATTATCAAGGCCAAAAGGTCGTACCATCAGTAGGTTTTTCCAGAATTTCGTTTTAAGGACAGAACATAAAATATAGTTTACGAAAATAGTTTTCTCGGACAAAACCTATTCTAATCCCTTCAAATCAACTCCAAAGCTAATCTAATCCTACCATACACCTTCTTAGGGTGTCATGGGTTCCTAATCACCATCAAGACCAAAGAATAACTTGGGAATAATTATAGGATGACCATATTGTATATATAACTTAAAATCAAGAAATAAATGGTATAAACTACATAACATGCATATAAGCTCCAAAAATAAAAAGAAACTTATGAAAATGATAAGGAAACATAAAAATGACAAGAATATGCTTACTAGTGCAAGTGAAGAGGTGTAGGTAACAAAGGATTAAACTTAAATATCCTTGGTTTTTATTTCAAAACCATGAAAAGGATATATATACTAGATTGAAATAACACTTGAAGTTGCAAAATCTTGATCCCTTGGAGTCTTGAAGAGTGGCCGGTTCTTGGTGATGAGGAAGAAGGAGAGTAAAAATTTTATCTAACTTGAATTATTGTAGTTGAAAATGAGTGTAAATGAGATTGTGTAAATATATATAAGTAGGATTTTGAGTACCAAATTAAGATACATCCCCCTATAGTGGCGGATATTATGGATCTTGTATCCCAAGATTATATTTTTTTTTCTTTTATAATGTATTTGTATATACTTGTATAATTTGCAAGATAGTGTAAGTAAAGGTGTAGGAAAAGTACAAGTAAAGGTAAATGGAAATTTTGGTGCAAGTAAGTTTTTAATAAGTCAAAATAGATTGTATTGAGGTGATAAAAATTGTAAAAATACTTTCCTTGTGAAAATTCGAGTGATAAAATAATTATCGTAAGATTTTTAAGAAAACGACGTAATAATTAAACTTTAACGATTAAAATACCAAATAAATGTGAAACACTAGGAAAACTAAAAATATAGTTTTTATGAACTAAATGTGAGTTTAAAATACCTCGGGATCATTTTTAAAAGTAACGGATTAAATAATCAAAATAAAAACTCACGCGATAAAAATTATTAAATATAAAAATTACGCGTTGAAGGGTGAAATGAAATGTCGTGAATGTACTAATGAGATGCACATGATGTCAATGAGATGTAGACTAATCATAGTCCATATGAAATGTACGTGATGTCATGATCATGAATTCGCCGCTAAACCTCCAAGGTTACGCGAATTTTGAAACAAGTAAACCAAGTTTACTAAAATGTTGAAATGATAAGACATGAACGGTGTCGAGAAATGACCTGAAAGTACGGGTTGTCACAGTAGGGCCTATAAAGACCATATGTGGAAATGTGCAACAGCCTCAACTGTTGTACAGTTTCTGAAAGCTATGGCTGATCTCAAGAAACTTAATCAACCAGCCCATGATTGGTTAAGTAAGATACCATTGATTCATTGGTCAAGGTCACATTTTTCATGTAAGTCATCTATCGCTTCACTTACTTTGTATTCATAAATGCGAGATAAACAGTTATAATTAATACATGTTTATTACTTTTCATCTTTAGGAGAGCTACTTCGATGTGTTACTTAATAACATGTGTCAAGTGTTTCATGAGAAAATTAAAGAGGGTTAAGCAAACCTATTATTACGACCTTAGAATACATCGTGGAATATTGTTTGAAGAGGATAATGCATGTTCTTATGGTGATTGAGAAGAGTGATGGGCCACTAACACCAACCGCACAACACATGCTAGAGGCTATTAAGAAAGAGAGGTTAAGTATAATGTGTTATGGAATGGGGATCTAAGTTTCGTGTTAGTGGACCATGGGGTGACCAATGTGTAGTTAATGTTGTACACAAGACTTGTACTTGCGAAGGTGGGAGATAACAGTTTACCATGTAAACATGTTGTTGCTACCAATTGAATATGGCTTTAAATGGCCAACAAGTCGGAGTCTGAGAAACATGGGCTCATCCTTGTTACTATATTCTCACTGGGAGGCTACCTACAAACACCATGTCCAAATTTATAACTAGCAACGGACATTGGGAAAAATCAACTATGCCAACAACAATTGTTCCACCGAACCGAAACAAACCCTACCGCCGCAAGAGGTAGAAAAGAGTTAGGATAGCTCCTGAACCGGAGAGATTGTGAAGGATGGTAAGTCGTCAAGGGCTTGGAAGAGTGTCGTGTAGTATTTGTGGCATTTTGGACACAACCGGTAACATGCCTAGGGTATGGTGGAGCTCAACATAGTGGAACCGCCAATAAGGTAAATGTCAAAAGGTGCCTACTAAAGTCAGCAGGAAAAAGACATCCTAAAGGTAAAAAGGTAGTAGCAGATAAAGAAGCTGAAGGTACAGGTGTTGTTGTAGAAAGCCAAGTTAGTGGTGTTCAATCTACAAATCAAGAGCCAACAACTGAAGATCCCATCATACATGATGCATCCTGTCACAATCCCAGTCTGATTTTCAGATTCAGTCAAATGATGTTCAAGCAGTTTCTACTTCAACCCAGCCTGCTACATGAAGAATGACTAGGAAGCAGGCTGCACTGGAAAGAATGATGGCCTCACCATAGGTCAAATCTGATATGCTAATTATCTAGACAATGTTTCATCTAGTTTACTAGTTTATTTTGTATGGACAAGTTATGTAATCTAAAACATATCGTGTGTAATCTGTAGCTCTCATGCTTTGAAAAGTATGCAATTTTATGCATTGGAATTATATCCATTTGCATTAACTATGGAACCATGTCATTATTTCGTATTTTTGAGATTGACTAAGCTTGATGTGTGAATAGTTTGCGTCAAAAGTAACCAAAGCTAAAATAGAACATCATAAGAATGTTGACATTTAAAAGTCAACCCTAAACAAATTGCTAACCATCCGCATACCCATAAGGCATAGAAAATCGAAACAAACAAAAGCGAATACTTCATAACAAGGTTACTACAATTCAAGATACGTAACATTAACCAACTAGCCTCATTACATAAAAGGTTAAAAGTTATCCCAATGCATAAACAATGAAGAACAACATCCAACTTAGCACGTGTAAATCTTCCACTTCTACACATCACCTTGAGCGACTACTAATCTTGCCTCAAGCTCATTTCTCCCTCAAAAGTCCTGGTATGATCATTCTTGAACGAGCACAGATTTCAGGATCATACCATCTTATCCACCGACAAGAAGACCCTATTGATGATTATGAGAAATCATTAAACAACCACCATTGTTAGAAACTTACACAAGAAATATTAAGACGCACTTACTTGAACAGACAAGCAAAGAATCGATACTGGTTGGCGAGAGGTCCACGGTGCGAATAATAGCTTGCTTACCACACCAAAGAACGCACCATCTTGAAACAATTATCGCTTTGAAGAAGACGGGTTTTGAAGGATAGTTTAGGGATGGGTGATAAATGTAGACCAAACCTTTTACACACATATACTAGCTACATACATCGTATAACGGTTTTATTTAGTCCGCTACGGTGAAAGACGGTTTGCCTCAAAGAACATAACGTTGACAACGGCAGATTGGTCAAGGGACTAACTGCATTTAATGGCTACTGTTTGGACCCGTGGCGATGAAAAGGGCGAGGTTCGTCCCATCGCGATCCTCCGATACAAGTTTAGGGACCAACGGTGTATTTTAGTCTTTATACTAAATTTTCTGGCAATATGATATTATTTTGCCATATTTTTTGGCTGGTGGTGGTAGTGGTCGGATTGCATTGTGGTTTGCTCGTGGTGGCAGGGGTTGGCTTTTCATGGTGCTCGACTCATGGTGGCGGTCGGATGGTGGCTAGATGGTGGTTGGATGGTGTGTTGTGGAGGTTATGTGAGATGAGATGGGATGAAAATATTGGTGTTTGAGTTTTTTATTTAATATTTGTGTGATGTATAGATGACTCTTTAATGAGTTGTTACAAGTTTTATACATGGTTTAATTAAATGAGTTGCACTAATTTAGAGGGCTGTTACAAGTTTACAAATTTAATACACTTAATTTTCTAGATATAAAGTTTTTTGTGTGTATACAACAAGCTATTAAAATTTCCATAATAAACAAGTGTGTAGACTGCTTAAATGCTTTATATACTACTAGTAGTATAAATAATCTTATAAAAAAATCCGCTTTTCTTAAAAACGTCATATTAAAAATTACATAATTTAAATAAAATAAAACATTGCATTTGAGCCGAATTCAATATAATAAGTATATGTTCTTCAAATTTTAGTTAACGTCGTGTATTGTTCTGAAAAAAAAAAAAAAAACATGAGTCTTAATATATTACGTAAAATTTTGATTTAATTATTTTTAGCGAACATGACGTTAAGTTATATGTTTTAATAGGAATGACAAATTTTGAAAGTTTTTTTTTGAAGAAAATGTTATTTGGGTTGTTTTGAGTTTAGTTTCACATCGAATAGACCGATAAATAAACATTCTCCAAATCGAATAAAACCAAATGAAGTCATAGTTGGTTTTATGGTTTGGATTAGAACCGAACTAAAGTAGTTAATCGATGTTTGGGTTGGTTTATTTATTAACAAATTGTTATCAAAACGGGCCAATTGTCTTTTTAACGACACAAATAAAAACACATTTAGTCATCTATGTTATCTATCACACTTTTTTATTTTATTTTATTATGGAGAATAAATCCGATGAGAAAAAAAATAAACTGAAAAAAATAAAAAATATTTTCAGTCACATATTTTAAATAAAATCGAGAATTTCAAAAAGAGGTGCATCTCTTTTTGTAGACGTATTTGTAATATGTGATTATAGTTTTTTTCTCACCTTTCTCATTTGATCTTAACTTTATTCTATAATCTTAAACATCTTTAAAGGTAAGAAATTTTCTCGTATAACCAATTAAGTTAATTTTTCTCGTATAACGAACTAAGTTAAGGTACTTCACTTTGTTAAAAAAAAAAAGGTACTTCACTTCCATAATTTTCCATGTCGCATCTATAATGTTTATGCCATTTATCAACCATTTAACATATTATGTTAAAAAGTTAACTTAAATTTGGAACCGAACTGAAATCGAATATAATTTTTAGTTTGGATGTATCCAATTTAAAATTAGTTTGGTTTTATCTCTACGTCTTTCCAAACTGACTGAAAACCCGAACCAAACTACTAATAAACCAAAATACTGAACCAATAAACATCAGAGAAAATTTGATATCTTAGCATTTTTAGATATTGTGGTCTCATAATACAATGTTTATAGTCATCGATCGTATTACACTTAGGGTGTGTTTGTTTCATTTAGATGTTTTATGTGAATCTGACTATCACATCTTACTAGTAAAATGCGGCTATAATGTCTGAATCTGAATGAAAATGTGTTGTTTGTTTTTTTTTTATAATTGTCTGAATGGTTTTAATTTTCACTTTTTTAAGTATATATTAAACTATTGCAAATACGATTAGAGCATTGATTGGGATGTCTAACTCGTATGCCTAATAATACGCCTAAACATATGTGTCAGCATCCTATTGGGGACAGCAGAGGGACCCACTTGTTCACAAACCAATAATTTATTGACACATCTATTAGGCATACAATTAGTCACATATTTTAGGCATGCCAATCATTTTCCATACGATTAATAAGTAGATAGTATAAACTTGAAACAAAACACTTTTATCATAGGTTTAACATAATTATAAATCATTAAATAAATTATCTAAATACATATCCAAAGTTTAACATAATAAAAACTGTTACATAAATCGTCTTAAAATAAAACATAAGCTTAAAGCAATGAAACAACAATTAAGTAACTTAACCAATACCAAATAATTTAAAACCTAGCTTTGCATAAGTTGTGCCGCGATTTGATCTCGTAAGTTAATCATGTATTGTTGATCCGCGTCACTCCCAATTGGTTGAACAACTTCAACATCACCGTCATCATCATCATGTACATTTTCGTTATCATGTACCTCACTTTGATCGTATTGAGAGAACAAATCATCATTTAGACCCTCTTTTCGAATAAAATTATGAATAGCAAAACATGAAATAGTAATATCTCTTTGTGTTACCAAAGGAAATTTGGGCATACTCTTCAAGATTGGAAAACGCGCTTTTAAGACTCCAAATACCCGCTCAATTACGTTCCGAAGTTTTGCATGATCGTGATTGATTTTTTTCATCGCTCATTGCACGCTTCCGACGAAAGTCTCCTAACCAATACCGGACATTGCGGTATGGAGCCATAAACCACGCGTGTGCTTATAAGCAACATCACATAAATAATATTTATCGTAAAAAACAAACATATTAATTTTTGATATTTTGATATCTAAGTTTTCATATATATTACAATTCCAAACTTAAATACCGCAGGGGAATCGGAAACTCAAAACCGGATCTACTAAAGCTTCATTTAGTATTCTCGCATCGTGTGCCGTACCTTCCCATCCAGCGACAATGTAGGTAAAGATCATGTTGAAATCACAAATTGCCAAAACATTTTGATAACAATCACCTCTTCCTCTTGCTTTATATACATTCTGTTTATGAGATGGAACAACAACATGTATGAGGGTTCCATCAAGTGCACCAACGGCTCCCTAATTTAGAACAACAAATTGTTAAAATACAATCAAACCAAAAGACACACTAGTTATAAATTTGACAGTTACCTTAAACATTCGACGCTCCCTTCTATTGTTTCTTGGAATGTTTGGATTTGGATTAAATGTTGTCGGTCTTATAACTTCTTCGGAAAATACCAACATTTGAGCTAATACTTCATGAAAGCACGTATGAATCGCTTCCTTCGAGTGTTGAAACCCACGCTCATAATGTAAAATCGTTCATTGTGACCAATTACCATAAGGAAGATAAACATCTTCTCCTCAACCGATATATGTTTGCTATCTTTTTAACCAATTTTTTTCTTTAAACTGGTTACATAGTCGAACAAACGAGTCACGAGACATCCGTATCAACTCCGTACATTGTAAATTATTTCAGAATGCATAATTTAAACGCCATTCCAATAGCAACTAACAATTTTTTTACACAGAAAAGATAGTGATGATGAATCATAATTCACCCGGATGATGACGGAAGTAAAGAGTTGATGCAAACCCATGTTCATATGCGGACCATAACTTTTCAAAAGGTCCTACGATGCTTAACGGCGAGGAAAGAGCTGCAACGTTGAACTTGATCAACGATGCTTGTGAAAACTGGGGATTCTTTGAGGTATGCAACTATGAACTGTAATCTATATTATCAAAAAGTTTGGTTTTTTATTTATCGTAACACATATACTAATAAGTTTAAGTTTTGTAGATTGTGAATCATGGCATATCGACTGAGCTTTTGGACACTGTGGAGAAGATGACAAAAGGGCATTACAAGAAGTGTATGGAAGATAGGTTCAAGGAAATGGTGGCCAGCAAAGGGTTAGAAGCGGTTCAAAGAGAAATCGAAGATTTGGACTGGGAGAGCACTTTCTATCTTCGTCATCTACCCCAATCCAACATCTTTGAAGTCCCAGATCTTGAAGATGAGTACAGGTATGAACAGAGTTCTACACATGTATTAAATATAAATAGTAACAGGTGTCCAAGAAAGTAGGAAAAGAAGACTATAAAATATCTATTTCGTCATTGACCATTTTATTATGGGGAAATATTTGTGGTCACTTCGCTATTGAATTTATTTATTTGGTAAACTACCATTACTTCATGAAGACTTTTCACCCATTATAAATTGACATTTCTGACACTTTGCCTTATTAAGCTTTCGCTGTTGTTTGGGTTATCAACTATTTTCATAAGTTGATAACCCTTTTACGTTATCAACTATTTTCATAAGTTCATCCACAAAACCATAGCCATAACCATACATTAAACTCAGAAACGAACTACAAAGTCTACAACCGATATATCACTTGAAAAAACTTATCATTCCTAAAAGACAGAACACATTATAATTCAATTTGTCCATTAGCTAGCAAGCTGATAAATACTTTTACCTTTTTTAACAAGCTGATGATAGTTTCACAATTCTAATGATCTAATCTGTTGAAATTAATTAAGGGCCCTAAACTACATTCAATGCACCAAGCAACTTATAAATTAAAGAGACAGAAGTGGGCATATATGCAAACCTTGGTTTTGAGCTTAAACGGTTGTTTAGGAGTAGCCTTATGTGTCCTTCTTGTGGAAAACTAGAAGGGGGGGTTGAATAGTTTTGCCAATTTAAAACTTCCTTTTAAATATTTAGATCGACTTATGTCAATCTATTTGGTTGTTTATGTTGGACGTTGATAGATAGATATATAAACGTGTAATGAAAGATAAAGAGTAAGAAGCACATCACCACGACACAAGTTATTTATAGTGGTTCGCCACAAGGACACCTTCCTTGCCTTACTCCACCCCCGAGTCACCTACTCGAGTTCGTAAACACTACACCAACTCCTTATGGCGGATAAGCCTTCACAACGCCGCTTAACCTTTTTCCGGTACAAAGCTAAATACCGAGTTCCTTCACACCAAGGCGAACCACACCTAACACAACGTCGCCTACCCTTTATACGGTGCTAGGCTAACCACCGAGTTCTTTCACACCAAGGAGAACTAATCCTATCACAACGTCGCCTACCCTTTATTAGGTACTAGGCTAAGCACCTAGTTCCATTACTATGGAGGAACTACTACCCTTCACGACACAACACCTAATCTCAAGGAGATCCACTCCTTGTTACAAAATCATCAAGGATATCACCATCCTTGGAAATAAACAAATACTTATATGTATAACGATGCACCTCATCGATTATACGACCTAGGCATTCTTTCCAAATGCAACTTGATTTGATTCTTCGGCATCCTTCACTAATGCCTTTGATACAATGCTTGACACCCTTCACTAATCCCTTCTTCTTGACACCTTTAGCATTCTTCACTAATGCTTTGACACGGATGATGAGCACCTTTCACTAATGCTTTCATCTTGACACTTTCGGTATTCTTCACTAATGCCTTCAACCCAACATCTATGGAGAAAGGAAGAACTATCAACAAGAAAACCTTAGTTATCTTGATGATGACGAAGCATGGCAACTCATGGACTTGAGCTTGCTCGTCTTCAAGAAGTGGTGATCTTGCCTTTAAGAGGAACCTAGAAGATCACACAAAAACAAAAGACAAACTAATGTTTTGTCGATAACAAACATAAAATCATTTTAACGAAACAAATAGAATACGTAAATAGTTTGAGTTAATAGTTTCCTAACACACTTACGTTTTCACATAAAACACTAAAACAAGTATAAGTGATTTTATGATTTAAATACATATGTACAACAACTAGTGTTTACATATTGGGTTAGCATATAGTTAAACTAAGTATACTAAAATGGGTAAAAACAAGTATATACTAAATGGGTAAAAACTAGCAAATGGTATTGACCCATAACCCATGGTTTTATATATACCACTTAACCAAGTTCATTGTATCTAGAAAGAAAACCATGGATCAACCCATAACCCATGACCCATGACCCATAACCAAAAATACCCATGGGCAAAGAGGAGCGTTTCACGGATCCCTGGCTTTGTGCTAGCCGGATCCTAAGTGGAAGGGATCCGTGGGATCCGGGGAACAATAGAGAATTTTCTCTATAAATAGAGAGACATTTCTTCCTTTCTATTTATCACTTTACATACATACTTCCCAAGTATTATAACCCTCTAACCTCAGATCCAAGTGATCCATATAAATAAACGTTTTTACGGCTTATTTGTATTAACAATCTCCCCCTTTTTGTTGATGACAAAACATAAAATTATTTTAAGGAAAAGCTAAGATTCGTAAAAGTTTGAATTTGTAGTTTTTACTTTCTTCTCCCCCTTTTTGTCGAAACAAAAAGTGTTAAAAGAAACTAACACAATTTAAAAAATATGTAAAATGTAAAGAGAGGAAGTGACGGAATGGTACTCGTCTTAACTCCCCTTGACGAGTCCATCCTTTGAAAGGCGCCAAGGACATGACGTAAAATAAACTAATTGTGTTTGCAATTATGTTTGCAAATGGTTCGCCTAAGTGATTTAAAACGTGCTCCCCTCAAGATTGCAAAGTCGCAATGGGGTGTCATGAAGTATAGTCCAAGATCGGATTAAGTTGCAAATGTTTTTGCAATTACGTTTGACACAAAGCTCCCTAGCTTTATGGTGTCAAAATCTTCATGTGTTATTTTGAAAATCTACAAAGTAAAGGTTAGAAAACAAGAGTATAGTGCATAATTTCCCGCAAATAAAACTCAAGTTAGTAGAAATATGTGTCATACCACGGATCCCACGGTTCCCCTTATTGGAGGATCCGTCTAGGCATTTTGAGGGATCCTACTGTCTGCTGATGTTTCTTCAAGAATGAGAGTGTTTCAATCAATGCTAATGAAGTAGTATATGAAATATCAAGCACAACACATAAGGCACATAACAATTATGGCGATAGATATTCATTCAATAAAAACAAGAGATGATCGACCAAATCTCTAAAACTAAGAGAATGAACTAGCCATACAAGTGCTACTAATGCTAATGAGTTACCCAAACTCTAGATTCAACTAAAAGGCTTAATGATGATCAAGAATGAGATAGGTTTCCTAAATATTCTAAGTTTGAGCTTGTGACTTATGATGCTCATTGTAGTTTAGGCTTGTTGACCTCTTCGAAACGTTCGAGGAGGTGATAAAACATGAAACGTTGCTCTTCACGTAGTTCATGGATCAACCTTTCAACATGTTTAAATGATAGCAATCCTTGTCGTGGTTTTGAATTTCTTGAAGTGGAAGTTCAAGTGAAATGGGTTGAGGATCTTCAAATGAAGAAGGAATTGGTGGAGGCTCATTAAGTGATGGCTCTACAATGTTTGAGGATGGAGGTAAAGAAGCATCAACTTTCATGTGGTCGGGTGGTTGCCTTTGATGTCTTCTCATAATCCAAAATGGACTATTGGGGGAATGAGAGAGTTTGATGTTGGAGCAAGTGTTGATTTAACACTTTGATTTTGTTGCTCACCCTTTTCAAGTGAATTTGTTGGTAGTGGTGGAATATGAGATGGCCAAGGAGGTAAGTCTTCTACATTGTGAGAATGTGGAGATGATTGTGAGGTGGCTCTAGGCACTAATGATGTTGGTTGAGTTGTGGAGGGTGAAATCCTAGTGGGAACAATCTTTTTGGGGATTAGCTTGATTGGTTTCCTTGGTGTAGGGGAAATCCTAGCATTAGTGGACTTAACCGGAGATGATTCGGTTGAGGAAACTCCGTGTATGATCCTAGCAAGTTTCTTGGGTGGTTCTTGAGTGGATGAGTTAGCACTAGGAGCCTTTCTCATGATAAAAATGACTAAGGGAGATGGTTGTAATTGCTGTTAATTATGTTTATGTTTGATGACTAAAGTGTTCTTAGCAATATGGCTTATAAAGGGAAGAACTTGGCAAGTGCATTTAAGACTTAAGCCACTAAGATTCTTGAAAATGTGATGATTAACATGCACAAGGTTTCAGAGTTTCACTGATCTAGGAACTCATTTAAGATGAGATGGAGTGTTTGAGTTAGGAAGATGAGTTGAAATGATTGTTTTAGCAAGATTTGACATAAACTGTCACCCAGATCCCACGGTTCCCTCCTTGGAGGGATCTGGCTAGGCTAATCTTGGGGATCCGGCTCTCAGCAGTTATGACAGGTTTGAAATGAGGTTTCTAGGAGCTAAGGCCTATCTTATTTTGAGTGTTTCAGTTCTCCTAGGTGTTTTAAGATGTGAGGGTACTTGAATGATTAAGTGTAATAAGTGTTATAGCAAATGATTGCTTCTTATGGAAAGGAGATGGGACAAGATGACTACCAATGGATGTCCAAGAATAACACTAAGAGTTTTGGTGGTGTCAAGTCATAATAAATGATCCTAGTGATCAGATTTAAGCTTGAGGTGAAATTTGAAAAATTCTTAAGAATCACAAGAATTGAAAAACTAATTTTTGTCTCACTTTGAGATAAAAATGATTAGAGACACTTACCTAAAATTGTTTAAATAGTCCACTTAAGTGTTTTGAAAGATGAGAAACAGTTTGTGAGCATTGAGGAAATATGGTGAGTTTTGATGTGTTGATAAATCAAGAGGCATTTTGACTAAGATCTTAAGCCTTTAGTGAGTCTAAAACTTTCTCATCCTTGAAGTGGTTTTAGTTGGATTCTAAAATCATATGCTTAGCTAATGTGATGTTATCTAGAAAGTTATCTTGATGCAATGAATGCAGATTGTCGATCGATGTCACGGATCCGGTTGCCTCAAAGGAGGATCCGCTATGCTAATCCTAGGGATCCAGATTCTGCAGATCGAATCTTCACGGAAATGATGTGCAGATTTTGCATACTAATAAATCTATAAACAAGGCAACAAGAACAAGCATGTCATCATAAAACACCACTTATAAAAGCATGATAAAGTAATAATATCCAAATTACCATAAACCAAAAGTGCTAAAACGTAATCATCCAAACATAAAATAAAGGAAAACAAGTACATTCCTATTGTCTCTTTCGTCAATCATTTCTTTTCCTTTTTGACGGCTTAGTGAAGTTGTAAGCGAGGTTTTGAATCATGCCCCTCAATTGTTTAAATTCCGCGGTCTCGTTTGGAATGGTTGAAAGTTGTCCGTAGTAGTCAAAGGGTTCTAATTTGATGTTGGCTATGGGGTCGACATCTTCCTCATCTTCATCTTCTTCTTCACCGGCCGAGGAGTCCGAGAGGGCTTTAGGTTTCTTTCCATTGACCTTGAAGCGTTTAGAGGGTATTTTGGTAAGAGGTACCATTACATGATCGGCAAAGAAATGATCATTGTTGATAGGAGATGGTTGCAATGCACTAACATACTTACAAAGTCGTGTTAGGAGCATACCATATGGAAGTACCATGTTGAAGCTTTGAATACCCCACCATTCTCCTTACCATGTAATAGGCGAGATTAAATGGCTTTTGGTGGATAAGACAATAGATCATTTGCACAAGACATGCGTTTGGATGATCTTTGTTTCCAACTAGGCTTATGACGTTTTCCTAAGGATTTCTTCCCATTTTCTAAACATGGGATGGATTTCAAAAGTTCCATTTGAAAGGGATTACGGTGAATGAGCTTCTTGTTTCGGTCGAAACGGATTGGTCGGCTCTTATTTTGAAAATGGTGTCTCGGATGGTTTCGGGTTCATCAAGAGGAGTATGGTACATTGGTTTAGGATCAAGTGCAAGGTTTTGAGTGTTAATTGCCCAATCTTGAGAGTACATACAAATTCCTTTACAAGGAATGCGAAGAATTTGAGCAAAGGTGTTGAGAGGAAGAGTGAAGTTTTGTTTATTGATGATGAAAGCGATTGAAATGCTATCATCGATGTTTCGAATGATCCTAATGCTTCTATAAAATTCAAAGATAAAGACCGGACAAATTTGTTCATCAATGTCAAGAAGACAATCAAAATTGATTGCCGAGAAGACTTGACGAATGTCGGTATCTTCAAGGAAACATTCCTTGATTACACTACCTTCGTGGATAAGTCGTTTTCGAGCTTTTGAAGACCTTGCGGTCGATTTTGAGAATTCCTCATTACGATAATAATGAGTAAGGTAGTGAACAAAGATCATGATGATCTTGTTGAGTAGCTTTAGGCATGGTTAGTCCTAAAACACAAATTTTCCAATTAGGTAAAATTAGTTGTGGTGGGTTTATGGTTTTGATTTCTATTAACAATGTTGTGAACACAATCGATCTTAGTTATGTTAAAAGCCCCTTTCATGATTAATTTTGAAAACCCTAATTGATTAGAGATTTGTGAAACCATAAACCCTAGAATTAGGATGATGAGAATTAGAACAAGTTAATATAATTACTTACAATGGTGTTCTAGGAACGAATACTTGAGATAATGGAATCCAATGATGATGAAATCGATGGTGTAGTCGTTTTGTGTTATGTGGGTAGAGGGAAAAGATCAGTGTTTATTTTTTGAAAGCGTATAACTGAGTTCTGTTCCACGGTTCCCCCGGATCCTTTGTATTTGGGATCCGGCTAGTACAACTAGAGGGATCCGGCAATTGTGGACAGAAAAAGGGTTGTTTGGCATTATTTTTGTAGTAGGCTTATAAATTAGCTTACTAAAAAATAGTTTGGAGGTATTAGATGACGGTTGTCTTTGGATGACGACTTATGATGAATCATATATCGAGGGTTCATATGTGACGACGGCGTTAGTTTGATGAATCAAAAGGAATACCATTCTCAATGATGAAAAAGACGAAAAAGTGACGAAAGAGACTTTTAACGATGCTAGTGATTATTAAACAAAGAAAACTATGAAGTAAATTGAACTTATGTAACCTATCTAATGAAAATTAAAACATACCTCTATGCTTCTTGGTTTGGCATAATACCAAAACTACTTCATGAGCTTTTAGAGTAATCCTTTGTACTTGGTGTACGTAAGTTGTGATTACTTTTTAGATCCTTCCTTGATTGTTGACTTCATTATTCTTTGAATGAAGATTTTGAAGAGATTCTAGCATGAAGTTTTCTTGAAAACAAAAGTTGTTAGAATGATCTATCAATGTCCAACAAAATGATTAAAAAAAAATATGACCTTAAAAAATCCTTCTTTGTAGTTTTCAAACATACATGGATCGTATCAAGTTTTTAAAGTACAACATACTCTAAGAAACTTGGTAACGAAGCTCTGATGCCAATTGTGGAAAACTAGAAGGGGGTTGAATAGTTTTGCCAATTTAAAACTTCCTTTTAAATATTTAGATCGACTTATGTCAATCTATTTGGTTGTTTATGTTGGACGTTGATAGATAGATATATAAACGTAATGAAAGATAAAGAGTAAGAAGCACATCACCACGACACAAGTTATTTATAGTGGTTCGGCTACAAGGACACCTTCCTTGCCCTACTCCACTCCCCGAGTCACCTACTCGAGAGTTCGTAAACACTACACCAACTCCTTATGGCGGAGAAGCCTTCACAACGTCGCTTAACCTTTTTCCGGTACAAAGCTAAATACCGAGTTCCTTCACACCAAGGCGAACCACACCTAACACAACGTCGCCTACCCTTTATACGGTGCTAGTCTAACCACCGAGTTCTTTCACACCAAAGGAGAACTAATCCTTTCACAACGTCGCCTACCCTTTATTAGGTACTAGGCTAAGCACCTAGTTCCATTACTATGGAGGAACTACTACCCTTCACGACACAACACCTAATCTCAAGGAGATCCACTCCTTGTTACAACATCATCAAGGATATCACCATCCTTGGAAATAAACAAATACTTATATGTATAACGATGCACCTCATCGATTATACGACCTAGGCATTCTTTCCAAATGCAACTTGATTTGATTCTTCGGCATCCTTCACTAATGCCTTTGACACAACGCTTGGTACCCTTCACTAATGCCTTCGTCTTGACACCTTTAGCATTCTTCACTAATGCTTTGACACGGATGATGAGCACCTTTCACTAATGCTTTCATCTTGACACTTTCGGCATTCTTCACTAATGCCTTCAACCCAACATCTATGGAGAAAGGAAGAACTATCAACAAGAAAAACTTAGTTATCTTGATGATGATGAAGCATGGCAACTCATGGACTTGAGCTTGCTCGTCTTCAAGAAGTGGTGATCTTGCCTTTAAGAGGAACCTAGAAGATCACACAAAAACAAAAGACAAACTACATAGATCACTTGGATCTGAGGTTAGAGGGTTATAATACTTGGGAAGTATGTATGTAAAGTGATAAATAGAAAGGAAGAAATGGCTCTCTATTTATAGAGAAAATTTCTATTGTTCCCGGATCCCACGGATCCTTCCACTGGGATCCGGCTAGCACAAAGCCGTGGATCCGTGGAACGCCCTCTTGCCCATGGGTATTTTTGGTTATGGGTCATGGGTTATGGGTTGATCCATGGTTTTCTTTCTAGATACAATGAACTTGGTTAAGTGGTATATATAAAACCATGGGTTATGGGTCAATACCATTTGCTAGTTTTACCCATTTAGTATATACTTGTTTTACCCATTTTAGTATACTTAGTTTAAGTATATGCTAACCCAATATGTAAACACTAGTTGTTGTACATATGTATTTAAATCATAAAATCACTTATACTTGTTTTAGTGTTTTATGTGAAAACGTAAGTGTGTTAGGAAACTAGTAACTCAAACTATTTACGTATTCTATTTGTTTCGTTAAAATGATTTTACGTTTGTTATCGACAAAACATTAGAAGATCGTAAAATATAAATAAACGTTTTTACGGCTTATTTGTATTAACACTTCTCTTCCCTCGACTACCACCAATAGTTGCAGAAGACTCGGTACTCTACATAATCAACAGTTTAACACAAACAATATCATAATTATGCAAAAAATACGACCTTAATCATAACCAGTTTGTATCCTAGTTTTGTTTATAATGCACAAGTAATGTGAAAGAGCGGCAAACTACATAATAACGATTTTCTTTTAAATAATGGCATCTGGAGAAAGAGCGGCATTCATAAAATCAATTTAGTTTTGAAATTAGGACAATATGTGACTTTTATAGTTTTCGAGCAGGATTTAGAACTCGACATATATATAAATGAAATCATATCGCCACTTAGAAGACCTTGGTTGCTTTTTAGCTTAAGCAGCATAGTGATCAACATATCTGGTGATTTTTGGTCTATAACTAATTCACAGTTGTTTTATGTGGAATGTTGTGTATATGTTCTAGCTAGTTCACAGATGGTGTTCAAAACAACTAAACAAATATCATGTGCAGGTTTGTGTGCAAACTGAAGACAACAGGGAAGGAACTTGTTTGTGTGCAAACTGAAGACAACAGGGGAAGCTAGTTCACAGATGGTGATGTTGCTTGTTCACAAATGGTGTTCTAGCTCGTCTAGCTGGGCACAATGAAAGGCGAAGGAAGAACTCAATGGAGTATAAAGGCACGGGGAAGGAACTTGTTTGTGTGCAAACTGAAGACAACATGGGAAGGTTTCAATTGGCTATCCAAGGGAATTCAACTTATCTGCAAACTAGGTGAAAAACCGAATAAATGAAGGCCCTAAGTATGCTCTCTCTCTTTTGTCACGTCTATGAACTTAAAGGCCTATGTTGGCAAAAGACATGCCAATATTCCAGAGAGTGGCGACTATAATGTTGGCAAAAGACACGCCGATATTTCAGACACGCCAATATTCACAATAATACATCAATTTTTGGGATGATGCACTTGCAACTAATATCAGCAGGAAAAGAGACGCACATTGAATGGACAAAACCACACAACCATTATTGTCCTAAATACAGAGGTGCCCAACTCCATGCATTGGCTAAAAACCGCCTACATAGAAAATTGTTTATTTCCCTTCATTGCTAAATAATGGACTATCACAAAACAGAGGTGCCCATCTTCATATTTACACCTCAAAAAACCCAATCTCAGAATATCACTTAAAACCAACCTTATAGTTGACCAAAACAAAACCCATATCAGTTTATAACAAACCCAACAATAAAATCACTTAAAACAAACAAAAAATAACAAGTAAAGCAGGTAAAGAGAAAAAAATAGCATACCTTGGTGAAGATGGTAGCTATAGGTGGAGATGACGGCGGCTATAGGTGGAGAAGAAGGCGGCGGTGAGAGACGGCCGACCGACGCTGGAGGTGGCCGGAAGCGGGGTGATGGTTTTGAAAATGAATGGGATGATGAAAGGGTTTGGGATTTGTTGATGAAAGGAAGGATTTGTTGATGAAAGGGTTTTGATAAGAGGCGGTCAGATTTGTTCACCATCTCTTACCGAGTCAGACTTATAAGGTCTTATCACGTCTGAGTGACTATGAAAAAACAAACAACAAAAACGTCTGACCGCGTCTGACTGGTAAGATGTCAGAGCGAGTCAGACATTTTTTTTTTAAAAACAAACAAGCCCTTACTGTTGCATTGACCGTCTTTAAATTAAATATCTAAATACCATTACAAATTTGTTACAAGTATTTAACCCAAATCAACATACATGATTTTATTTCATAACGTTCTAACCTGGCCAACAAGAAGCTGACACCTGTCCACAAAACATAACCGTCTTTCATCACACGCACTCACTCACCCTCACTTAACAAACAAACAAACAAACTCACAACAAATATCCCAAAATTTCAAATCACTATTCACTCCCGCCTCTTCTTCCTCATTCAAATTAGTATTTTAAAATATATAAAAAAATGAAATCACGTTTTCCTAATTCAACTGAACAACTCGTTGCTTCTTCTCTTCTCCTTCTTTCTTCATCCTCAAGGTCACTCCAGTTTTCACCTCGGTTAATTATTTTTTATCATCACGTTACGTCAATTTCACGTTAATTTACAGTGACGTAATCATAACTAACTGTAATCTCATCACGTTAGTTCAATTTACATTGATTTTCACCTCGATTAAGCTATTTTTTACAGTTTTGATGACGTAATCATAACTAAGTGTATTAGTTCCGAATTGACGTGATTTACACTCGATTAAGCTATTTTTAACTGTTTTGATGACGTAATCACACCTAAGTGTATTAGCTTCATTTAAACGTTGATTTACACTCGATTAAGCTAGTTTAACCGTTTTGATGACGTAATCACACCTAAGTGTTGGTCTAAGTTTTACGTTGATTTACACTCGATTAAGCTATTTTTATTGTTTTGATGACGTAATCACACCTAAGTGTATTAAATTAGTTCCAGTTTTACGTTTATTTGTAGCTAGATTGATAATTTGTTACTGTTTTTTGAATGCAATAAACAGTTACGGAACGAAAACGAAGCAAGATATCGATTATTCGGAGAGCTTATTGTTATCGAGATCAACAGCTTCATCTATTGTGAGTAGCGATGATGTTTATTCGTCTGATGAAGCTCATGCACGTGGTTTGCGTATGGTTACTTCTTCTATTTCTTGTTTCGATCGTGAGTTTAAGCTTAAGGTACGTATTCATTCATACGCTCTGTTGATAGATCTAGCGTTTGATTCGTTATCGTAGAATTACGATTTCGATCTGTTGATTTGATAATTTGAACCTAATTTACTGTTATTTTACGATCGATTAGGTTTATGTTTAAATAAGTGATTAACGAGCCTAATTAGCGCTCTGTTTGGTTCAAATTTGATATATATACATATTTTTTGCTTAATTTGAAGTGTGTCCGTAAGTATACAGATGCGATAATTGCTTATTTATTATTTTGACTTGATGTGATGATCCGTACGGTTTTATATCGCGTAACTCGTCGAATTTGCTGTTACCAAGCTTAATCGATGTTAGTTGAGATCGTTAGTATACACATGTGATTGTTTAGTGAATTAATGATCCGAACGAATTTGTGTTGATGATGTGATTTGAGAGATGAATCTGTAACTAACTGATCGAATTACGGATGATGTGTAATTGTAGGTTGTTAGGAAGAGTAGATCAAGGACGTTATGGTTATCAGATTGTCGTAAGAAATCGAGTGCTCTTGTTGTTTCTGGGAGGTCTGGTAGCTCGTGTTTGACTTCAGAAGGCTCGTTGTGTTTGTCTGGTGGTTCAAGTAGCTTGGTTTCTAGCTCGAGGAGCATGGTTTCGAGCTCGAGGAGCATGGTTTCTAGCTCGAGGAGCATGATTTCTAGCTCGAGGAGCATGGTTTCTAGCTCGAGGAGCCGTGAGCTGAGGATAAGGAGAGGGAGGAAGGTGGTTAGGGATGTGAAAAGGAAGATGAAGATGAAGAAGAAGCAGCCGTTTTATGTGGTGAGTTCGGCTCATTTGTTGCGTCGATCTGAAGCGATTTTGAATGTGTTGGCTTGTATTGGATGTGCTTCTGAAGTTAGGATCAGAGAGTTGCTTGGTGATAGTCCTGATACTAGCAAAGCATTGAGAATGTAAGATGTTGACTCTGTTTTAACTTTTAAACATATTGTAGCATGCCACGTGGCATAAAGTTCATGACACGTGTGTATTTGTGATGACATGGTATAAATTTATCTATAAGGTCTATTGTTAACATTCAGTCCTGGCTTTGACATTTAAGCAAAATATAAAAAGATGTATTATAGTGATGACATGGCATAAAGTTATATATAGAAAGGTGCCACGTGGCATGGTAAATTTAGGAAGCAAGTGAAAATCACAGTGCAGCATTTGAGACTTATGTAAAAAGAAAGTAAAAAAATGTTGGTTACACGGGTAAATGACACTTGTAAATGGGTGATGACATGGCAGGTTGCTGAGGAAAGGGGAGGTGAGAAGGTCAGGAGCTGGAGGGAGAACTGACCCATTCATTTATCAGGTAAAGCTTCTTCTAGTTGTTAACTGCATTAATGTCAATTGAAAGCTATGCATTGCTATCTTAAAATATCTTATTCAGATACTCTAACAAATTTTAAAATGTTTGTTGATGGGTAGAATAGTTATATTTACTGGCCAAGATGGGTTAGAACATTAAAAAAAAATTTGTTGCTATGATCTAATTGTAATGAAATTTATTTTATATACAAACATGCTACTCTGTAAATTATCATGGTTTTATTGTATGCTTTGGGTTACCTCATCATTCAAAACCCAAATCTGAAATTCTTTTGTGTTCAATGTTTGAAAATTCCGAGTTTGAATTGTTCTGTATATGTAGTTTTGAATTACTTCATTTTAACAATTAGCTATTCAAGAAACATAGTAACATACAGTCTTTGAAAAGTTACAAAGCCATCCATGTCATTGTTAAAAGTTAAAAGCCTAATATAGTTATTGGGAAGATACATAAATATTACTGTAGTTCAAACTAGAACTAGAAGTTGGGTAAACTATGAAAATGGCTTATCACATTTACAGAAAGATATTGTTTGTTCTGACACATAGTGAAATTGTAGTATTACTTAGTGCAAAACAAATACTACTATCATATACTATTAAAGTTCTCTAATCAGTTTATTTTCTTCTTGCAGATAGCTGCAAAGTAGCTGTTTGCTTCAATTATTTGATGACACCCCTGCATATATATATGGTTATAGCAAGATGCCACTAATTTCCAAGTTTTGCTTCTACAAAGAGATGAATATTTAGATTTATCGCCTGATAATAGAAGTTATATAAGGCCAGTTCATGTGATATTTGGCTTGAATTATTAGCTTATATATATAGTTATTATACATAGTATTGTTTAGCAGAATGCATGAGAGTAGTAATTCAAATGTAAGAAAAAATCTCTCATGCATACTGCCTAGTTATTATCTCATTTATATGTCACTTCACTTCTAATAAAAAGGATACTTTATGTTATACTGAACATAACATATCTACTTAGTTGTGAATTAAGTGATTTGCACAGTTGCAATATCTTAATATATTTCTTTGCATACTTGTTATCTCATTTACTCTATTACTATTACATTGTTTTAAGTTTTTAACTGCGTGAGCTACAGATAATAGATTGGTCTATCATTCAACACTTCAAAATGTTGATAGGTGTATCAATTGAGATGAAATGGGCCAAATTGCTTGACAGATCAAAAGCAGTTATATCTTTATTGTACTAAAACTAAGAGTACTAAAATTGGGTAAATTGGCCCAAACGAAACTAATGGGCTGTCACACAAACACAAAGGTAAACCACTTATTTTCTTAAAAAGAAGGTGCGTGTGCGCCACATCTCAGTTGCTTTTACGATGAGTTCTTGAGTTCAAAATTGGAAAGAAAAGAAAAGATTCGGAAAGAACTAATAATGATGTTGTGTTCTTGAGTTTTTAAGTGGGAGGAAAAGAAAAGATCCGAGAAGAAGATGGGAGGAAGATCTAGTATTTTTTGAGGAAGAAATGTTTTGCCTAGGTTTGGGAAGAAGAGGAAAGAAGATAAGTGATTGTATCTTCTTTTCTTTTCTTTTATGAAAACTAGTTGAAGACCCGTGTTATCCACGGGCAGTCTAAATAAACGTTTGTATTATATTGAAACTCAAAGTATAATGAAATTCACTGAGAAGCAATCCGTTAAATATTTTATTAAAAGATTAACAAAGTAAAGATGAGCAACGAAGTTGCTAACATTTAAAGTCGAATTTTTTTATACCAAACTTAAATGTTGTATACATATAGAGAGACGGTATTGAACAAATATCACAATGCATAATTTCTTTGTACAGCTGGTCTAAAAGCTCAAAAAACGACTATCAATTCTGCAAAGACGCTTCATCATTCTTTACCAACAACACTCTTAGTAGCGTCTGTATGTATGTCACGAGCTTTATTAACTTGATATAAAAGATAACCACAATATAGAAATATGCAACATTGAAAAAAAATGGCAAATGAGAAGTTTAATTAGTACAAAATATTGAGTTTTAAGAAAAGATGTCATTAAGGATTTTCATCCTTAACAAAACCCAAAATACACTCGGTGTTTGAAGCTTAGACATCATACAATAGATAAATTCTTCGTCGAGTTTAACAAAATAACAACCAAAATTACAAACATCCCAACGCTACAGAAATAGAAGACCAACGACCTGCTTGATTAACCAAGCAACATCCAATAGTGTAAATCCCATCAAGGATTTTCAATTTTAAGTTTCATAAGTTTTCTATTTGTTGAAAACTTGGCAGCAAGCACCTCTCTTTCACGTTTACCCACAAAACTTGATGAATTGTTTGGATCAGCATCACTCGGAGGCAACCAATTTCCATTACCATCCTTCAAAGAATTGAAAAAAACCAAATTTATTAACTTCTTAAGTGTAACACCCCCAAAACGGCTTAGCGGAAGCACACAAGTATTGGGGTGCTACTAAATTGATATCACTACATAAGCATATAATAAATGATTTTCATTAATAAACTTTTATTCATTCTTGTAAACAATGTTTACATTATTGATTAGTGCGGAAAAATTGCCCATTATCAAAATGTGGTCCCAATACATAAATCAGAGTCGTCTATGACCATGTCATGCCTTTGCCTTGCGTCTCCAAAGATAAACTATCTTCTCAAAATCTGAAAATACATGCTAAAAAGTGTCAACACGAGGTTGGTGAGTTCATAGATTTTAGTTGTAAAAGTTTTATGGACCACAAGATTTAGTATTTAATTCATTTCATTATGTGACCAGTTCACTCGGTCATGTTACCAGTTCACTCGGCAATGTGACCCATTCATTCGGTCATGTATGTACATAGCAAATGCGACCAGTACAATCGGTCAAGTGACCAGTTCACTCGGTCATGCAGGCATAACAGTTTCAAGTACTTGTGTCCATATGTAAAAGCAAGCATTAACTTTACACTAGAATGCATTTAGGTGATCAAGTAATTGGCAAGTAAGCACATATTACATTCAATCATTCAACATAGTTTTAGTAAACAATTCACTTGTTCAAGTAAAATAACTATTTAGTTTAAGTGAAAACGAGCATGTATTCTCCCCCAAAACAGTTATGAAAACAAGTAAAAGCAAAGGCTATGAAACTCACCTTGGCCATTAGTAGTCCGAAGGGAATTAAATCAATTAGTAATAGTGCACGGCTCCGACACGCAACCTAATTTAATACGGCAATTTAGTCTTTACTCATTTTTAAGAATCGATAAAGTTTAACTAACTTTATAATTTTTCAATGTTTATGTTGTTGTTGTTGTTGCTGCTTATGTGGCATCATTTATATTAGAACAATTTACAAAGATTTGGGTGGATCTCGGCTTATGAGGGTATGACATGGAAGAAATCTTGAACAAAGAATTACGACTTTGGTTCAATGATGACCAAATGATAATATACCACTTATATAAGTGTCAATTAGTTAAAATATGTCAAACAAGCTCAGTTAAGCTATAAGGGGGGAGGGAATGGAAGTTTTGAACCCTAATACCCTAAGGGTGCCACGTCACCTCTATCCAATAAAAACCTTCCAACTCAAAACTACCCCAATACTACCCTAACAAGTGGGAGTGGTACCCTAGTACCCGAATTCCATTTTTTTTTTTTTTTTAAATACATAAAATCACATACAATATTTAAAATAAAAACATACCATTTCATTAAAAAAACATTACATAATACTTAAAAAAACTACAACTTAAAAATTGAAACTACAACTTAAAAAAAAAAAAAACATTACATAAGTTGAAATTAAAATAACTTGAAACTACAATTTAAAAATTGCAAGCCCATCCGTGTTTGGCCGCAAGTTCACGTTTCTGGGTAAGAACTAATTCCAACATAGCGGGATCGCGAATGTGATCATGCGGCTCCAAAAAAAACTTCAACTCCCGTTGTGCATTCTTGAACTTCGCCCCCTCGAGTTGTGTAGCCAACAATTGTTTCGCCATCTCGCGTTTTTCTTCCAAATATTGTGTCTTCTTTTGTGTGTACGCGTTGATTTCATCCGCAACGCTTGAGATAGACGAGGAGGATGCAGCTTGCTTCTTCTTCATTTTTCTTGATTCAATTGGAGGGGTGGGGTCTTCATTCATGTCGGGAATGGTGTTGCTTGCAGCGTCATACTCCCGACCTCCTTTTTGAAGAATTGCTTGCAAAGAGGCAATATCTTGAAAACATTCTTGCTCCGTCCATTTCTCATGTACTCGACAACCTCCCACGCCCGGTATGAAGAAATTGTTTTTTTCTTGCTGTGTAGAAATCCATTTCAGCTTGCCTCACCACGTCCAAGTCGTTGCACCCACTAGCCTTAGCACGTTTCTACATTATATACAAAATAATTTAATTGTAAATAAAAACTGCGGATTACGCAAAATAAAAAAGTATAGCTAAAAACAAAATAATGTAATTGTAAAAAATAAAGTATAGATTATGTACCGCTTGGAGGTAGTAGCCGTTGAAAATACCCATGGCCGTGTTCATTGTTCTCCACTTGGTATTCAACGCATGAAATGTTCGTGAACTCGAACCCACAGTTGCCTCGTAATGCTCGAGAATCCGTTTCAAAACCGCTCGGACTTTTGTTCATTATCGACAACACACAAGTGGAGATTTGAACCCATGCCGCCAACGCCTCTCTTGCTTGGCGTCCAAACTTCACGGGGTCTCCTCCCGAAAGCTTTTTCTTCCTCTAGGATCGACTTCTTGAACTTCATCATCTTCGTCTTCTTCATTTGGTAGTGGTTGTGTTTGGCACGCACTTCACGCCTTCACTAAGGTTTTCGAGCGGGAAAACTCGCATAGCAGATGATGTTGTAGTGTTGTGGATTCAATTGAGGAGGACCCATATTATATGGGAAAAATTGTGGAGATTGGGGTTGTGGAACATAAAATTGATTCGGGATGGTTGAGAATAAAATTGGCTAAATCCCACAGGAGTTTGTTTTGGTTGATTCGGGGATGGTTGAGACCGACCTTGACGCGAGGTGAAAGTTTTTAGCTCTCCTTGGATCCATAGTTTAGTGTTTTGAAAGATTATTGTGTGTTGTGGGTTTTTATTTTGAAAATAGAGGTGAAATATTAGTTTAAATAGGAGTGAATTTTTTTTTTTTTTTATTTGGCTCATAGCCGTTGGATAACGGCTGAAAATATCCAACGTCCATTTTTATGCAATGGTCACATGCGGTTTCAGAACTCGCAAATCCAACCCGCAGGGCGAACCCGAGCAGGGCGGAACGGTGTAGCCGTTCGGCTTCACGAACCCGCAGCCCTACCCGATGCCCACTCCGTTGGCTCTTAATAAGCAATAGTCTTTAAAATAAGTGAAACTTATATATTTGTATTATGTTGGATTTGATAAGTCCCAAAATAAGCCAAAAAGACCGCATATTAAACTTTTTACATAATTCATATCAAATAGGCAAAAGTGACCACGGATTAGACTTTTTGTATAATTTATATCAAAATAGGCCAAAGAGGCCGTAGATTAGACTTTTTATACAACCTTAAAGCCGAAAAATATAAGCTAATCAAATAAGCTTTTTAGCTTTTGAAGTAAGTATTTCAAGGCCTAAATAAGCAATATTAAACACACTCCTTTTAACTCTCGGTTGGGCTTCGGCACATCACACCCGTGACAACTTAAAACAATGAAATTACATTTTTAAATTTGAGTGGGCTCGGCCCACTGCCTTTCTTTTGTTCCTTCGACCCAGCACATCAGCACAAATATAAGTTACACTTTATTAACTTAATGATTGTGTATTGATTGACAAAAGACTATCACAGATAATAGTTACATTTGTTGAACCATTTAGTGTATCAAACACTAACACAAGCCCAAAATGTAATCATCCCAAAATTCCAAAATATTGTTTATGCCATTTTAGTGTTAAGTGGTTTGAGTTTTATTTCGACACAGTAAGTAAAAAGATTCAATATTCCCGACACAAACACAAAATAACTCATTCAAGATTAAAACCATTCACCAATTCAACTTATTACCAAGAGCCGTTCTTTATATTTTTATACTAAGAGCAGGAGGTACGGTGGTGCCAAGCTTGGTGCCAACGGGTTTTGGTGTGACGACGAGTTTCACAAGACTGCTCACGTCACGCCAAACATAACAATGCGTTTTTTTTTTTTTTTTTTTTTTTTTTTTTGAAAAGTAGCCGTTGCATTCAAATACATTGCAAACGGCTAGTTTTGTGTTTTTTGATATTTTGACCTCTTTTTACCACTTTTACCCACTTTCAAATCCTATATAAACCTTATCACTTATACCACTTCACACACACTTCAAATACATCTCAACTTCAATATTTTTCAAGAAAATGAATCCCAACAACACCCTTGGATCAATCGAATGCTTAACGATCCATCGAACCAAATGATCGGTTCGTCTTGAATCCGAATCCGAATCCGAACACCCAACAACAATACTATCCTTCGTTTTCTCAACAAAACTCATGCGTTAATCCCGAAGAATACGCTTATGTTTTCTCAATGGAAAATGCAACAACAACAACAACAAAACGAATCACAACCAAGATCGCCCCACCAATCGCTCCACCTTGTTGACGAATCAGAATCAAGAGGAAGCGGTCATCCCACCCCACGTCCAAAAACAAAATGAAGGAACCGCCAAGGCAAAGAAAACGAAAAAAGCAACCAACAATCAAGAGGAAGTCGAGACCCAAAGAACGATCGCAGAACGCATGGACCGACCAAGAAGAACTACTTTTGGCGCAAACTTACATTGAAGTATCCGAGGATCCAAAAGTCGGTGCGGATCAAGGTAATGAAACGTTTTGGTATAAAGTTTTGGAAGCTTACAACAAGGAAGCAAAACAAAAGTTTGTAACTCGTACCAAGAACACGCTTCCGGAAAGTGGACTCAGATGAATCGTTGTGTCGGGAAGTTTAATTCGATTGTGAATGAAACGGTACATTATGAGTGGGGAGAACGATATGGATTTCATGGAACGTTGCCACACTTTGTACAAACGATATCATGGCGATTTTAAACATTCGTCGGCTTGGAAGTTTTGAAGGACAAGCATAAGTGGAAAATCCGGACTCAACAAATGCAAGACGTAATCGTCTTGGTTTCTGGAAGAGGATCCCGAGCATTTTGGACCCGACGATTGCCAAGGCGGACGGGGTGTACCGGATCGCAAAGAGCCAACGTTCGTCTAACTCGACGCAAGTTTAGGTTCAAACCCGAAATGTTTTCACAAATGATGGAAAAACAATACGAGTTGGAGCGAAAATGAAGCAAGATGTTCTCGCGGGAGTCTCGGCGGTCGATTAATCGAAACTCAAAGGATAGCAGAAGATATCGGGTCTTATCTATGGACACAAAGACGCCGATCCGATGAACGCAGAATCACGAGGCCCAACAAGCACGGATCCGGCAAAATATTCACAAGAATAATTATGTTATGTTTTTAAGTTTATTGTTTTTTATTTCTTGTAATGTTTTTTTTATGAATAAAGTAATTTTAGGATATATTGTTTTGAATTTTATAAAAAAAAAAAAAAAAAAAAAAAAAAAGTTTGTAAGAGAGTGCAGTGGATACCCAGAAATGTGGTCAAACACTTTCTCGGTCTAAACTCAAAACCGGCGTGGCGGTTTGGCGCGACGAAGCGCAAGAGTTTAGCAAGACCACTGTCTCAAAGTCTTCTAAAGTTTAGATGAAAAAAAAAGACTTGAAGCAAAAGAAACAAAAGTAAGACCACCCCATTGTTTGGACAGTCACGATCACACTCAAATTAGAAGTTGGTGATGAATTCATGAATCTATTAATATTTTGCATCTATCACTTGGTGACCACATGGAGCAACAAAAACAAAATAAACCCATTTGGTGTTTGCAAGAAAAGAAAGAACAATAGAAGGGGGTACCCACTGTTTTGGACAGTGGGTCGACTGCACTCAAGATGGCAACAGAAAATGCAACAATATCTAAATATTTATCCCAATAAGCAAAGTGGTAAGTTATAGAAAGGCAATAAGCACTTCTAATCCATGAGCCAACACCTTAATCTTTTATATATCTTGTATCTAATTCATTGGTTGCCACACATATTCAACAACAACAAAATTTAATCATATTCTTAAGTAAATTTTTATGGATCGATCGGTAAGGAAGAAAAAGAAAATAATAATAATTGTGACTTTAACAAAGTACCAACATAGATTAATCAAGGATAATAAGTGAGGTTCCTTACAATGAACCCAATTAGTGGGTCGAGTGAGTATGAACACCGGATACACAAACTCCAATCGAACAGGATCAAGGATGAATTATAATAAATTGAAACTTGATTCGAACTCCCTACACCTTGCATAACAAAACCCCTTTGGAAATTTTGAAAAGCCCTCTACTTTACAAAACCCTAATTTTTCTTGAGTGTTTGTGAGAAATTGGTAAAATTGGTGGAGAAGACCTGCGAATCCTTCATCACTTTGTAGGAGGAATTATAGACTTGAAAACCCTAGACCTCTTGACCCCGTTTGGTAGGTATTTCCATATGTTGGCACAAGTCTCTTTCTCCCTAGCCACGCTTGATGGACTCATGTGATGGCTAGCATGATAGGCGACGGTTTTGGCATGTGGGGAATGATATTTTTGTGGTTGACCTTATAAAAGGGGTTGAAGACACCCAAATTAGTGTTAATTCTGCATTTGGTTTGCTTGGGAGGGACAAGGAAAGAGGGTAGAGCAGAAAAGAGGGCACGAGTTACCACAACACCTCCCAAACACTTCATAGGCCCCCCATCCGTACGGTACCTTCTTGTCCTTTTCTTTTTCTGTTTTTTGTTTTTGTTTTTTTTTTTTTTAATTGTGTATAGTTTATTTTATGTGCTATATTTAATTTGTGTAGTGTTTTTATATGTATAGTGTATTTATTTGTGTGGTATATTTAATTTGTGTAGTGTTTTTATATGTAGAGTATTTATTTGTGTATTGTTTTCATTTAATTAAACAATAACAATAAAACATTAGACATTAAAACATTAAACAAGACAACAACAAATGTTTTCAATATTACAATGAAATCTACTCCACATGAAGATTATTAATGTCATCTATGTTCATAGAGTATTCCACTCTACCGACGCGTGATCAACCTGGATTTCTTGTCAATTCCAATGATGCCTCCAACGCCTTTATTTTTGCTCGCAACAAATTGTTTTGAGCCAATAGATGTTGATCGCTTTATCTTTAGTTTCGCAGTTTGAGTAATCGTGTTAAAGAAGAGGCTTGACCAAAGTACTCTTGTTGAAATATTTCCTTCCACATGAAGTATCGACACCCATAGTCTTTAGTCCCAGGTCATTACATGATGAAACAATTATAAGAAATGTATTCTAAACAAACAAGTTATTGATATATTTACGCAAATACGCAAACGTTTAATTATTTACCTTTGACAAAGGACATGCATAATACTTGCACCACAAGTTTTGAAACATTGGGATGTTCTTTCAATTATAAATCATCGTCGACAACGACAAGAAATGATTTTCTTGTTGCATCCGGCCAAAAGAATTTGTATAATTATTCACAACATAAATCAAGAATATCATGGTTCACAAAATTAGAAGAATACATAAATAACCAATCTTGTTATAGATTAATAGTTGATACATGGTTCACAAAATTACAATATAACTAGAAACTAAGTTCAATCACGCGAGGCGTAGTCGCTCAATGATGCCGCCATCCATCACACACGAGACTCTAACTCGAAATCGCTCCTCAATCCGTCAATCTCTCGCCGTGCTTTCAACGCGAGGCCGTAATAAAAGATGAGGAAGGCCGGAGGACGGTGTATAAAATTTTCCTCATCTTGGAGATATAGCCGAGAGGAGGCACATAAGATTGTGAAGAAGGCACATAACTGGACTTGTAGGATCTTGGTTTATCACAAGTTAGGTGTAAAGAGATAAGGTTTAGAGAGAGAAAGTGGGAGAGGATGGGAACTTTAGAGACAAAGAAAATGTATTATGAAAGCCCACCCTTTGCCTTGGAGGCAAAGGGTATTTATAGGGTACAAACATGAGGCGCCTATATAAGGTTGTGGATCGTGCATACAGGTGGGTAAAGACCCGTCCGTCCTCCACGGTGTTACAAAGTAAATCAATACTATCATAGACTTACTATGACTACGAGCTTTCTAACGAGCATACATACTTGAGGTGACCGACACTTTAAGTCTTGAATTTACTAAATCCTAACAATCTCCCCAAGGAGGTCACCTCAACTTACAATGATTACAAACCGATATAACATTTCGTTGTTCTTGGTTTCTTTGATTAAGCACTTTTGTTCTTTAGCTCGTAGTCTTTGAATCATCATGTTCGCATGTTTTGAGATTTCAGTGGAGGTCTTAAAGCGATCCACGTGATGTTAGACTATTTGAACCGACATTGAGATTATCAAGAATCGTAAATCTCGACTCTTCCATTGTGGTGTTGGCGGTATGTGATGTTGTGACTTTTGGACCGACATGCTCACATTCGGATCATGATAACTTCTTATCGAGTAGCGGAAGCTTTAGGCGATTCATGATATTTCCAGCAGCAGTAGCGAAGCATGGAGTGAAAATATCGAGTCGATGATGCACTAATCATGATTTCTTCGAGATGAATGTGTTGAGTGAGCATGCGGCAATGGATTGACCTCAACATTACGATCACCGCAAACGTAGGCGCACCTGCATACAACAGATTAGCAATAAATCGCACGAAAGTGTCTTTGATCACTTCGTTGAATTGAGGTACACGCCCACGGTTCCCGTTGATAAGTACAATCTTGCTGTGATCGGTATAATTCCGAAGAATTTTCCTTGACAGGGTTTCGCAGCTGCTCTAGCTGTTCTCAAACTGGAACGTCTCAAAGAAGACAACACATAGTGAGTGAACCAGCGAATAGAGATTCACTGATTGATGAAAAGAGATTTGAAGAACAATCGTGTATTGCTCAATAGAAATTGTTTTTGCAATACAACGAAGGTTTTAATGAAAATCAATTATCAATCATAAATCACCTTTTGATTTGAAATTACACGGTCGATGAGCTAAAGAAAAGAGTTTTTAAGCACAATGACCGTTTTTTCAAAGGTATCCGTCAATCCATAACCTGAACCAGGATTGATTCAAAAGATTGAATCGCCCCATTGTTTCTGTCTAGTTGTCACATGGTTGATCTATAGAATAGATCTCACATGCTACCTACCAGGAGCTTGTTTGATGTTGGCTCCAGAAGGCTTTCCATCTTCACTGTGAATATGTTTGCATATCACTCGGATGTTCTCGCAATACCACAAGGATAATGCGTGGGACTCAAGATATAATCTCTCTTCCACATTGTGTGAAAGCAGAGTCTTCATTGAAAGTGTCCTAAGGAGATTTATTGATGATCTCGTGGCTCTAGACTCAATTAGTGCATATTTGGATCCTGTATAGGAGACTAGGGAGAGGTCTCCTTCTTCAATATCAACAATCTCTAAGAAAGTCGATAGATAATGCCGGTTCCCGTGAGAATGAAACAAGTCCTTTTAAGAGGAACTTGAGTGGTTTGGGAAGTGGAAGTGCGGTCGTCCTTTGGGTCCATGACGTCTTGTCTTCAATACCGATGTTACCTTGGTAACCACCGGTAGCATATGATTGAACCCGGTATCGCCTAAGGTTGAATAAATGGAGGGCTATTTGTTTTACCTTTTCTCATTCAATTCTTTTCATTCTTCAACCCTCGGTGCTTACGAGACTTCATAGCTAGAACCTTGTTGGGTTTATTCCGATACTAGCTCGGTCTCGATCCGCACTATTCCCATATCTCATTTTTCTCCTTTTTTTTCAATATACCTAAGGACTTCTACACTAACTAGTGGATTGTCCCTGGGTAGATCCCTCCGGTTCTGGCGGATCATGGGAACAAATACCTAACCTTATCATCCTTATATCACCATACACAAAGTAAAGTTGGTCGGTCTATTTGGTATTGTTCATCTGCCATTGGAACCAATTGAAAATCATTTGAAAATCAATCAAGATACTTATGATATATAATCAAAGCATTTTGTACCTGAATTGTTTTTGATATTTTTAGAACAAGAGCTCCCCCTCAACATGTGCATCAAGTATTTGAAATCGTTTTGCACACGGAGGCAGGAGAAAGAATTAACTTCTTTGATTACCATTTTCTAAAAGATATCAACATCACTTCCCTAATCAAATCAAGTAGATAAAGCATTTTGGGAAGGATGAGGTTTTCATAAGTTTGCTCCCCTCAATATGTGCCTTGAGGTTTGAAAGAGTTTTGCACATACAAGAGGAAACCTGCACATTGATCACGTTTCAAATCTTAGTGGTTTAAGATAGATGCTCCCCCTCAACATGTGCATGGAAAATTTGAAATCATTTGGCACATGTCGGAAGGAGAGCTTGTACATCCTTATAAAACCATTTACCGAATTTATCAGTTTAAATCCAATTTAAATGACAAATTCTCCCCCGATCACAATTATCAAATCATTTGATATTTGCGATCTCTGTAGATTTAAATTGATTTTGAAAAGCATTTAAGGAGAATTGTGACTTGATTATGAAAACTTTTTAACAGATAAGGATCGGATTTTGAGACTTTAAACTCCATTGATTAAACATGCATGATTATCTTTTGAAAACAATTGTATGACAAATAACCTTTTGATTTAATTGAAATCATTCTCCCCCTCAATCAATGACATATGTTGTTGATTGAGAGATAGATATTTTGACAAACTTTTAGGTCCAGATGATTTTCAAACTTGAGTCCGAGTTATTTTACAAAGCAATTAGTTTTCATTAGATAGCAGATAAATGTATATAGAATCAGAGCATGAGATTTGAAAAACATGATAAAGCATGGCTCTGTTCTTTCTTTGAAAAGCGGGTTACTGTCTGAAATGACAATAAACCAACATTTTTCTCCATCTCGTTTTTTTTGTTTTTTTTTTTTTTTTTTTTTTTTTTTTTGAAGTTCGAACTTCATCTAGAGACCCATGCCATTCTTTGAGTGACATCTCAAAGTCCGTAGATGTTATCGAATCGACAAGAAAAACATGATAAATAAACAATATTTTTGAAGATTTTCAAGATTTTCTGATTTTTTATGGATTTTGAAAAGGTTTATATTTTTCTATTTGTGTTTTGTTGGTTTTGTATTTTTGTATTTGGTTTTTGAAAAGATATATACAAAGAATAGATAGAGTCGAACACCTTTACTCCTCGACGTCTTCACGAAGGCGTTTGGCGTTCGGTTGAAGGCTCTTTAAGCCTAGTCTTGGAAGAATAAACTCAAAGCGTTCTCGAGAAAGAGCTTTGGTGAAGATGTCGCTAGTTGATATTTAGTCCTTACAGTATAGTTCAACCACACCGTTTTCAACTTGTTCCCGATGAAATGATGTCGAATGTCGATGTGCTTTGCTCTAGAGTGTTGAACATTGTTGCAGAGAGCAATGACACTTTGTTATCACAATACATAGGAACTTTGTTGAATACAAAGCCTTAGTCGATAATTGGGATCTCATCCATAAGATTTGAGCACAACAAGATGACATGGCTATGTATTCACCTCTGTAGAGGATATGGAAGTGCTCATTTGTTTCTTTGAAGACCGACCACGAGCTTGTCACCTAAAATTGAGCACCTCTGAAGTACTTGACGAGTGTCTTCACATCCTGCATGGTCGGCATCTCGCATAGGTCGTTAGAGACATACCGGAGTCCTTCGGATACCATAGTCCCATGTTAATGGTTCCTTGGAGATACCGAAGACTCGTTTAACCGCTTCAAGGTGCTTTTGGTAGGCTTAGCACGGTATCTAGCACACATGCATAAATGAACAAAATGTACGGTCTCATCGGGTGAGGTACATCGAGGATCCAATCATACTACGATATTTCGTTTGATCTACTATTATCCCCGAGTGGTCCTCATCCAGTTTTGTACGCTCCACCATAGGAGTGTCAACGGGGTCACTAGAGGTAAATCCAAATTTCTTTAAGATTTCATTAGCGTATTTAGATTGATTTATAAAATGCCTCCGGGACTTTGTGAAATTTGTAATCCCAAGAAAAATGACATTTGTCCCATCATTGACATTTGAAATTTGGAGCCCATCTCCATAGAAAACGATCACATTCATTAGGGTCGGTCGAGGCAAAACTAATATCATCAACGTAAATTTGAGCGTGAATTAAATGTTTGCGACTTTACGGTGAACAATGTTGGATCAATGCTCCTTTGTTGAATCCGGTGGATAGAAGAAACTTTGATAGCATATCATACCATGCCCTTGGAGCTTGCTTCAAACCGTAAAGGGCCTTTTTCAAGCGATAGACATGAGTAGGATGCTCGGATTCACAAAACCTTCGGTTGGTCGGCGATATCGACTTCTTTAAGATCTCCGTTGAGAAAAGCCGTCTTTACATCCATCGATAGACAATCATATTCTTACTTGCAAGATTAGCCGGGAAGATTACGATTGCTTCGATGCGTGCAACAGAGCAAAAGATTCCTCAAAGTCGATACCTTCTTCTTGACGATAACCTTTAGCAACTAACCATGCCTTATTTTTCGAACATCACCGTGCTCATCAAGCTTCACTTTGAAGATCCATTTGAGAGCAATGATCATTGCACAATCTGGGCGGTACTAATTCCATACATCTAGACGATCGAACTCATGAATTTCTTCTTGCATTGCATTAAACCGGTGTCCTCGGACATTGCGGTTTAACATCTTTTGGTTCGATCTTGAGAGTACTTAGTTGAAGAAGCACCATAAGGCATCGATAGCTAATTGTTTTCGAGTTGATACGGAACGAGAAGGATTCCTAATGATGTTATCCAATGGATGGTCATGTGTCCATTTTCTAAGGTGTTCGTGTGGTTGTTGTTGAAGGACCGATGTAGCGAGTTTATATCCCCGATGAAGATGGTTCAGAGTTGGTTCGGGGCAAAGATGTTTTCAAATGGAGCATCTTGGGAGTAGCAAAGGGATTAACTACATCATTGGTGCGAAACAATTCCATGATGTACATTCAATGATTGATGATTTGCAGATGAGGCGAGTGATCAAGATCAGGCGCTTCTTGGCTTAATGACATTGGCGAAGGGTTGACTTGATGATGGGGATAGAGCGACCTCGTTGTTGGAATTAATAGATCATTGGCACTTGGCTCATCTTGTTCATCAAACATTGGATCAAATAATTTCTTCAAATCATGTTCGGATGGAGGTACATATGAAGTTCTTTGGAGAGGAATTGGTACAAGGATGAACCAATTGGATTTGTTTTGAAGTGCGGGTCCAGGCTGGATTGTCCAGAGCCATTTGACGGTCGACTCATCGAGCGTAACGTGAATTGTTTCCATGATATTTTGGGTTCTCTTGTTGTAGATTCAGTAACCCTTCTTGTTTGGTGCATAACCAACAAAACTCCAATATCTGCCTTTGCTCTTAATCTTCCTAAGTCTTGACCGTCATTCGTTGGATAGCACAAGGCACCAAACACACGAAGGTAGGAGAGATCAGTTTACGTTTATGAACTAGTTCATATGGAGTTTTTCCATGAGAGGTGTGTATAAGAGAACGATTTTGGGTGTAGCAATGGCGGTGGCAATGGCTTGACCCATAAAACATTGGAACCTTTGAATAAATTAGCATTGTTCTTGCGGCTTCCACAAGAGTTCGATTTAGTCTTTCAACTACACCGTTACATTGAGGAGTTCGTGGAACACTTCTTTGATGGTGATTCCAACACTTTCATAAAAGCGAATTATGTCTTTGTTAACAAACTCGGTGCCATTGTCGATTCGAACAATTCGACAAGATTGTTGATTCGAACACAAGTCGTTTGATGAGTTTGATGATGACATCAGAAGTTTCATCCTTAGTCCTCAAAAACTTTACCCAAGTAAATCTAGAATAGTCATCAACAACTACTAAAATATATTTCTTCCCATTAATCGTTTGCACTCTCATTGGTCCGCACAGATCCATATGAAGGGTATGAAGAACTTCCATTACTGAGTTTGTGGGTTTTGGTTTGTGGGCATATTTCGTGATTTTTCCCAATTGGCAAGCTGAACAAAGGTGATCTTTTTCATATTTTAATCTGGGTAAGCCTCTAACAAGATCCTTTCTGGCAAGGTTATTAATGGTGCCGAAGTTCAAGTGATTTAGACGACGATGCCATAACCATGACTTTGTTTTCGAAGCCTTTGACAACAAGCAGATTGGATAGGACTTCATCATGTCTTCGATAGAGATGGTGTATAGGTTTGAACCACGAGTTCCTCTTAACAATTCCACACCATCAAGTTCTCTAACGAAACAAGTATGTTTTCTAAAAGCCACTTCAAGATCGGAATCACAGAATTGACCAACAGAGAACAAGTTGTGACCAAGACCTTCCACATAATATACCCGAGAAATTACACTATCTCCAACCACATAATCTCCATAACCCATAATAGCTCCAAAATGGTGGTTTCGAATCTAAGCGTCGATGAATTTACTCACGAAGTTCATGAGCCGTGACCGGTCTCCATCATATGCTTGGAGCGACTGAGTCCGGTACCACGAGCGATTTGAGCGATCTGCGGTTGAACACAGACAAGAATGGATAATCGGATAATTGGGATCCCCATGTAAGAATGGGTTCCATTTTGTTAGTTTCGATGATTGGGACACCCACATCGAAATATAAGCAATAGAATCATTAGGAATAGATGCAAGGTCTTTGGTGTATCAGATTTGTCCTATTCAAAGTATGTTCACTTCTTAAGGAAATAGTTCTACCAGTAGGCATCCATTTTCTAGTGGGCATTGTCTGATTAACCTTATGGCCAACAGGTATCCATTGATAACCTATCTTACTAAAAGTTCTTCTTGTGGGCTTCCACTGTTTTATAACTTTCTTACTGTTTTGCCTTTTAGCCTTTTTAGCATGATTTTTAGCATTAACAAAACATTCACACCTCTTTCATGGTTAGCAACAGAATTCAAGCATACATCATTACATGGTTTGCATATAGTGGCAGAATTCGAATTAATTACAGTACGCTTATAGCTAATACTAGAATCAACACGATTCGTTTTATTCAACTCAAACATAGTGTTCCTAGGGTGATCTTCTACTCTTTTCCAATGCACATTCTTAGCTTGCAAGGTCCTATCATTCCTTGTATTGCCTTGAGACTTTGACATGCTCGCTTTAATGTCACTGATTACTCATGTAGAGGGAATGGGAACATTAGTTGGTTTTGCTACTTTTTGCATTTCCTGTTTAGATGTGCTGGGTTCTGAACTACTTGAAGGCATACTAGAGTTCACATTCATGGTATTGGGCATTGAATGAGTTGTATGCTTGGCACTAGGCATAGAACATGGTATCAAGGGATTGACTTGCTCACCTAAGGTTTTAGGGCATATTGTAATTAAGCATTCTAGAAGTTCTTGAGATCGTTTGACATATAAGCATGCATGGCCAATTGCATTATCAAGTGGTTTATCTAACTTATCCTCTTCTACAATCTCACTGAGACATTCTAGGCTGTCTTTAAGGTATGAGAAATATGTTTGAATCGCAAGTTTGTTATTCCTAAGATGAGGAGGAACATATTTCACAGTCAAAGCATGTTTATTATAGACATGCACCTTTGAAGCACCATTCTCCCCATTTGTCATTGGCATTTTCCCTTTACACGACTCTTGATTCTCAATTTCCTTTTGCAACGAGGTTATTTTTTCATTATTTTTGTTACGAGTGACTTTTATTGACTCAAATAACTCATTGAAATGACGTTTAACCTTTTCATTTTCTTCTAGAAAACTCTCATTTTCCTTTTGTAAAGCATTAACCAAGTTTTGAAGATGAAAATTTTGAGAGTTCCGAGAATCTAAAGGAGGAGGCATTCGGGAGCCAGTCACATTGTTCATTTCACCCTTTAATTGAGAAATTTGGGCTTTCAACTTTCTGATCGTGTTACAGTGAGCTCGAATATGTTCATCACGTTTGCTAATTTCAAAAACTGCATCAAATTCAGGAACATCCAAGGATGTCTTGATATTTGAGGTTTTAACATTTTCTTTCAGATGTTGATATTTTAATTGCAAAGCAAGATGCTCAACTTCCAATTTAGAAAACTGCTTTTACCGAGTTATCATGATCATCTGTTCAACCTTATCATGCGGTTTAGAGTTAGTTTTTCAAGCTCAATAACACGATCATGGGAGACTTTCAGAGCAACAGATAATTCATGAAATTGAGAAGCATTAATGGAATGATTTGTAGCAGTGTAAAACACATCTTGAGCAATACATTCAGAAATAAGATTCTCATTCAAGGTATGCAAGTTCTTCCTCTCAATCTCATTATATTTAAGTTCTCTCTCATAGTCACTAACCTCAACAATCATCGCATCAAATTCCTTTTCCATTTCTTTAATATCAGAATTAATTCCAATTTTAAGACTCTCAAATTGACCTTTTAATTGTTTGAAGAAAGGCATGACCTTGGTTAAATAACATTCTTTGGTTAGCTCAAAGCCCCTTTCCCACTCAGTTATCCCTGTAGGTGTGATTCTCTTCTTACACATTTTCTCAAAATCCACAAATAGCTGATAAACAACATATAGGCTGATTAAGGTCCTGCTATTAGTGGCAATAGATCTAGGAACTAGGTGCATTGGTGTATTAGGAGGATACACAGTTGCTTTTGGCAATTTCCTAAGGGGAGGGTTAGAAACAACAAGATTCTCTCGCTTTTGCTTATCTAAATCCATTTTCCGAACACTTGTTCGGGAGTTAGAAGTGTCTCGAGTCTTAAACTTGTTTAAGGAGATCCATTTTCCTTAGTGTAATCATGAGGTTTGATCGTAATGTTATTCTTTTTACACTCGTGATTTTCAAGCTTCTTGTTCATTTTCTCCTAGTGACTTCATCGATTTCTTATCTTCCTCGGTGCACTCAACGCAACTAGGTTTACGCCTAGGCTTAAGGATTTCATTACCATCATAAAGTACCTTATGAGCATCTCTAGCCTTTTAATAACCTCTGGACTTGGTTCCTCAACAAGGGAACGCTATGCTTATCGCTAAGACTCTATGCTTAGTGATCATGTGAGCGATCGAATGGTATTCCTTGCACGCGTACAACTTATTCTCAAGTTTGTTTTCAAAGTTTTAGATTGGAAAAATCATTCAAAAGTTTTGATTCCTTAGCATTGAATTCTTGCTTAAGCATTTTCACATTTTCTTGAAGTTCTTGATTTTGCTTAGCAGCTTTAGAAAGCTTTTCTTGTAAGGAGTTTAACTCTTGTTTTAATACTTCTTCTCTAAAATTACTTTTCTAATAATTATACGCATTTGGTTATCCATATCCCGCTCACGGGTAGTTAACTCAAACTTAGCTGTTGTTCATAAATAGCAACTTGTTCCTTATAGGTATTGAGCTCGGGGTCAAGGAATCATCGAGCACAAATGCGGTGTATTCATCGAGCATGCATTCATTGTTAATTGCGGAAGATTCATCACTAGGTACAAGAAGATCTGTCATCTTGTTTCACATATTGTTCATATGGGATAACATTGTTATTTCCATATTTTCAATATCGACTCAATGACTTGATGAAATTGTACTTCATGGTGAATCTTTTGCTCATCAACCACATCATATAGTTTGAGTACCTCTTTAATGATGGATTCCTTGGATGGACTGGCTTGTTGATATGAAGAGGTCATTGGAGAGATATTAGCCATAAAAATAGTTTGTGCACATGGTTCATCATCAACGTCCGAGTCAAATGCATCACAGTTTGCAACTTGAAAGGCGTTGGGATTGTTCTCGAAAACATGCACCGGTTGTTCGTCCACATCTCCATCATATGTTCTAGCATTCCCATCATCAAGAACAACAGCTCCTCTTCATTCAACATTACACCATTATCTTGTGCTTGAACCAACAACATCTTGTCCTCAAGTATTCTGCGTTTTGAGGCGTTTTGGTTGAGTACATTTCCTAGCAATGTGCCTTCTCCACCACGGTTGTAGCACTTGATTGGCTTTGCTTGACCACGGTTTTCATTCCTCCCCAATTTCGATTTGCAAGATAGCCTCTACCGCTCCACCTCTTCCTTGTTCGTCATGCCTTTCTTGAAGCGGTTGTCTTGTAACCTTTCCATCTCGACCAAAGCATGGTTGTGTAGATTGGATGCGATCCGATTTCATTGTTAGTGTGAAGTACATTGGTATGTGGAGAGAAGGTTAAGTTTTGTTTAACCATAAGAGCCAATTTATTGATAAAGTGTTCCATGATTTGCATTGGCATCGGGTTGCTTATATCTCGAATCGGGAGCGGGTTGTGATTATAATTTCGATGGGTGTGACTTGTGATGCTTTGGTGAAGAATGCGGTTGTATCATTTGATGAGCTTGTTTCTCTGGTTGAGATTTGAACTGTTCAAGAATCCTTTTTCAAACATAGCATGTTTCTCATTACGAAGAAGGAAGGCATACAATTGCTCATAGTTGGTGTTCTTAAGTCCTTTGGTAAGCTTCACGTAGTGACAAACTTGTGCCATTCGGGGTTCATGTTGTTTACAATTTTGAGTTCGAGTTGAATGTTTGGCATAGTCATCTTGATATTCCTCATATCATTCACGACTTGTGGAATCTCGGGTAATATTCATAGACACTTTCTTGAGGTTTCATCTTAAAGTGCTCGAATTCATCATACATTTGTGATTCTCTATCTTCTATAGTCAATTCGAACCCGAGAGAAGCATCTTGACATTATCCCAAACCGCCTTGGCTTCGTGTTGTGATTGATTTTGGAAGACCACAAGTATGATGTTAGAAGCCACGATGTCGACATCAAATCTCTTTTCTCCTTATCACTCACTCATCATATGTCTTTGGTGCATCTAATCCAAAGATCATTGTACCATCTCTGCGATATCAATTAAGTCTCTTGTGGTCTCAACTTGATAAGGTCCTTCATCAATTGACTTAAGGATGTTAACCCCATTCTCCTTTCCTAAGCGAGACAAACTGATTCTTTGTGACCAAGATTCATAGTCGGTTCTATCAAGCATGGGAGGGCAGTATCGATCCCGCAACTTGCACATCATCATCAACGGAAGACATGTTTAAATTCTACGGGATTTTACAAATCTTTGACTTAACCGGGAAATAGATTCTTTCACGGGATTTTACAAAATCAAGAGAGAAACCGTAAAACTTATACACTTATGCGTAGACAACAACTTTACGCGTAGCAGCTTAGGCGTAACAACAAACTTACGCGTAGACACAAACTTACGCGTAGACAGAGCTTACGCGTAGTCTAGAGATTACGCGTAGAGTTTTAGGGTAAAAGGCTTAAGTTTATGCGTAAACCAAAGCTTAGGCGTAAGAACCTTATACGTAAGTTTCCATTAGGCGTACGACAGGCTTATGCGTAAGAGAATGCTTATGCGTAAAATTAGGGTTTTACCCACAAAAATCTCTTACACTTCACAGTGCACGAGATATCCAAAGTCGAAGTGTTTTTCGAGCTTATCCAAGCAAGAAGAACACCGAGTAACCACCGAAATGAAGATCTCGTGAAAAACACTTTACACGTAGGATTCGACTTACAGCGTAGAACTAGGGTTTTCATATGCGTAGGAAGTACAAATTTTGCCAAACACGTTTTATGATCAAAACCGTTTAGTAAACCGATTATAATGATGATACAACCTTAAAACATCAAAACAACAAAGCTTGAGGATCAAAACCACGAATCTCTCTTACGCGTAAGTCCGTAACACGTATCCAAACACTCTTAAAACCAAGAAAAACTTGTAAAGTTTGAACCTTTTGCAAGAAAGCGAAATTTAAGCACTCAATAAACCTTAACCCACAAGAATCTTGGATTAAAAAGTGTAAATTATAAAGCTTTAGGAGTACAAAAACTCGTATACGAGACTACTCCTAAATACCACGTTACGCGTAAGAAACCAAACCTTATCCCAAAAATAACAATCAAACCAAGAACATGAGAGATGGATGATCAAACCATGGCTCTTGATACCATTTGTAGGATCTTGGTTTATCACAAGTTAGGTGTAAAGAGATAAGGTTTAGAGAGAGAAAGTGGGAGAGGATGGGAACTTTAGAGACAAAGAAAATGTATTATAAGCCCAACCCTTTGCCTTGGAGGGCAAAGGGTATTTATAGGGTACAAACATGAGGCGCTCCATAAGGTCATGGATCAGGCATACAGTGGGTAAAGACCCGTCCGTCCTCCATGGTGTTACAAAGTAAACTGAATACTATCATAGACTTACTATGACTACGAGCTTTCTAACGAGCATACATACTTGAGGTGACCGACACTTTAAGTACTGGATTTACTAAATCCTAACAGGACTCTCAACATGAGCGGGTGTGTTGTTGACACAATGAATGTCCCTCCACTGAATGTCATCCGATTCCTGTAACAAAATATGAGGAGAACCGAGCAGAGGTAAATCAGAACAAAAGATGACGAGTCGTTTACTATAAATCAGTAATCGTCTATACATGTTTTGTCATTTACAATATAAATCAGTAATCGTCTATACATGTTTTGTCATTTACAATATAAATCAATAATCGTCTATACATGTTTTGTCATTTACACAAAGAATAAATAATCGTTTTCTACGTCCTTCTAAACATGTTCTGTCGTTGAGTAAACATATATGCCTATTCCCCGGCCACGTCATTTCTGAACCATATCCATTGTGGGTGATTATACGGGAGTGGTGAGTTTTCATCAAGAAACGCAAGAACGAAGTGAGCAGCCTGTTCATCCCCCACACGATGAAGCACAACGGGGGACAAAATTTGTGCTGTATTTGGACCTGTTCTCAGCGGAAGACACATAACAGATTGTGAATTGGATATACATACAATAGGATGGTTAAGAGCTGTAGCAATGCCGGGGTGCTGCACCTTCAAACCAATTCATCGAGTTACGTGTAGATGTAAAATAATCACCCCACAGTTGCCTGTAAACTTCCTCGTTATTGTCTACCTCTTCCCTAGCAACAACTCGAATCATGGGCCACATTCGTTCCTGATGACCAAAACCTACGGCAAGAGCTCGGTAGCCATAATTTCCATCACCTTCCACGTTAAAGATCCCTAGGATCCAACGTCGTAAAAGAGGTGGAATTTCAGCCATACAATATTCGCTAAAGTCATCTGAAACGTACAAGTGGTGTCTTAAGTCGCCCTCGCTAAGTCCTTCGTTAGGTCCTTCGTTTAAGTCTGGGATGTTAGAAGGCTCTCCCACATAAGAACTGTGTCTCGCAAATTCTTCATTTAAGTCTGAGACTTTTTTAGGTTTTGTGTAGCTTCTGCGGTGCCTTGTGGGGGTTCTTCGTTCAAATCAGGAATATTTTTTTTAGCCTTGGATTTGTTATCCTTTGCGCTCGGACATCCACGATTATCGTCTTTAACAGCAGGTTGTTGTGTTGACACAGATTCAGGAGCGTATATACCTCTGAGCATGTTTAACATATTTTTTTTGACAAACGACGATGCTTTGGTAAAAACACTTTGGAATTTTTGTACGTCATCTTGACAAGAAAAATATTCAGGCTCTTCAGGCAATCCTGTATTCGAAAAAAGGAACTAGTTAAAATTATCGGTATTGACAGGGAGAATAACTTGATAGGCATAAGTTTGAAATACATACCGTTTGCTTGAAGGTAATACAGTTCGTGATAGCATGGTAAACCATAAACTAACCGCAACTGATGATCACATTGATGTGGGTCGAAATCCCGTTTACTTTATGCGAGTAACAGTAGTAAAGCATCTCTTGAAACATTATAGCGCAATTCGCTAAATAGTGTGCCCTTACACGCATGCAGTTTCTTGATTTTGCTTGTATTAAATGTGGCTCGTATCGCAGTTTCTTGCGCAGCTATAATCTTGTCGACCGAACACAACAACGTGTCTAAGCTGGACTGTGTGGAGCCCAAGTATAACTTCAACAACACGTGTTGACTCTCAATCCTACATGTTGTTGTCTGGCCGAAGCTGCGATATTGATCGGTAATGTACGACACAAACATGTTGTCGTAATGTCGCAGCCAGTGACGGAAATACCGCAAAACATCTGAGAAAACAAATAATTAATAAAGTGAGAAAACAATTCGAGTAGTTATTTATTAAATAATAATAAAAAAAATGTATTAATGGGTAAGTACCTTTTTTTTGGACTAATAAATCTTGTAGGTGCTGGTAATATTGCGTGAACACTTCTTTGGTAGGAGCTGTAACGATCAAATCCCATGTCCATCTTACTCTGTCGTACTCCTTTACCGTATCGAATTTGTTTCGGCAATACTTGAGCACATTTTGATTTATATGCCATCGACAGAGTAATCTGTTAGCGTTTGGGAATTCTTCTCTGCATACCCCAAGCAACGCTAAATCTCTGTCGGTGACGATAACCTGCGGGTAATATTGTTCTTGTATCACCAACTTAATACGTTCCAACACCCATTGGAAATTTCGCTCTTTTTCCTTGTCCAAAAAGCTAAACGCCATTGAGAATGTTTTGTTTGTTGAAGTAACTCCAACAACTGTAAATAATGGCAGTTTAAACAACGTGGTGTTGTATGTAGAGTCCATCAGCATTATTTCCGGGAATGTTGTCCACAGAGCATATGACGTCGGGTGAAAAAAAAATATTTCCTCGAGCTCATCAGTGTGCTCATTTATCCTTTCGTAATAAGTATAACCTTTACGCCTCAAATGTACTAAAAGCTATTGTATCGGAGTCAAATCACCATGACTGGCACGACGTATCATGTTTTGTGCATTATATACCGTTCTAATGCCAGACACGTTTGTGGAAAACTAGAAGGGGGGGGGGGTTGAATAGTTTTACCAATTTAAAACTTCCTTTTAAATATTTAGATCGACTTATGTCAATCTATTTGGTTGTTTATGTTGGACGTTGATAGATAGATATATAAACGTGTAATGAAAGATAAAGAGTAAGAAGCACATCACCACGACACAAGTATTTATAGTGGTTCAGATACAAGGACTCCTTCCTTGCCCTACTCCACTCCCCGAGTCACCTACTCGAGAGTTCGTAAACACTACACCAACTCCTTATGGCGGAGAAGCCTTCACAACTTTGCTTAACCTTTTTCCGGTACAAAGCTAAATACCGAGTTCCTTCACACCAAGGCGAACCACACGTAACACAACGTCGCCTACCCTTTATACGGTGCTAGGCTAACCACCGAGTTCTTTCACACCAATGAGAACTAATCCTATCACAACGTTGCCTACCCTTTATTAGGTACTAGGCTAAGCACCTAGTTCCATTACTATGGAGGAACTACTACCCTTCATAACACAACACCTAATATCAAGGAGATCCACTCCTTGTTACAATACCATCAAGGATATCACCATCCTTGGAGACAAACAAATACTTATATGTATAATGATGCACCTCATCAATTATACGACCTAGGCATTCTTCCCAAATGCGACTTGATTTGATTCTTCGGCATCCTTCACTAATGCCTTAGACACAACGCTTGGCACCCTTCACTAATGCCTTCTTCTTGACACCTTTAGCATTCTTCACTAATGCTTTCATCTTGACACTTTCGGCATTCTTCACTAATGCCTTCAACCCAACATCTATGGAGAAAGTAAGAACTATCAACAAGAGAACCTTAGTTATCTTGATGATGATGAAGCATGGCAACTCATGGACTTGAGCTTGCTCGTCTTCAAGAGGTGGTGATCTTGCCTTTAAGAGGAACCTAAAAGATCACACAAAAACAAAAGACAAATTACATAGATCACTTGGATCTGAGGTTAGAGGGTTATAATACTTGGGGAAGTATGTATGTAAAGTGGTGAGTAGAAAGGAAGAAATGGCTCTCTATTTATAGAGGAAATTCTCTACTGTTCCCCCGATCCCGCGGATCCCTCCCACAAGGGATCCGGCTAGCACAAAGCCAGGGATCCGTGGAACGCTCCTCTTTGCCCATGGGTATTTTTGGTTATGGGTCATGGTTCATGGGTTGATCCATGGGTCTTTAGCTAGATACAATGTATCTCTTGAGTGCTCACCAAGGGTTCAATGTATCTAGACATTCTCTTGAGTGCTCACCAAGGGTTCAATGTATCTAGACATTGGGTATGGGTCAATACCATGGGTTATGAATATTATCCATATATGATATAAGCATGATGTCATGCAATGGGTTATGTGTCAAGCTCCATTGGTCATGGGCTTTGGGTTGTACCCAACTACATTCAATGTATTTGCCCAATAGGTTATGATACTTAAGTTTTTACCCATTTATATTACCCAATATACTACATACTAGTTATGTGTATATTTTACCCAAATATGTAAACACTAGTTGTTGTACATATGTAATATTAAATCATAAAATCACTTATACTTGTTTTAGTGTTTTATGTGAAAATGTGAATATGTTAGAAACTATTAGTTCAAACAATTTACGTATTTTATTTGTTTCGTTAAAATGATTTTACGTTTGTTATCGACAAAACATTAGAAGATCGTAAAATATAAATAAACGTTTTTACGGCTTATTTGTATTAACAACGTTATTCGGATCACTCTCTTTTAGTGAAGAAAGTATAATTCGTTGTGCTACTTGATGTTCTGTCAACTGCTTCATCAAAACTAACTCACTTTCTTTTAATCGCATGGCCTGTGAAAAACCATGGAACGAGTCTACAAAGTCATGATTATGCCTCGGACAGTTGACCTTCAAGATCCAACCACTAGTTTTAATGTTAGTTCTACCAGTTCGACCTTTTATAAATTTCGCTAGTAATCTGAATGGGCAATTACATTTATCGGTACTAGTCTGCCGTTCAAGTTCATCTTCTAAACCTTCACGTGCAGACGTCCCATGTCTAGAACACAAAAAATAGATAGAGTACTTATAGCCCCTATCTGTTTTAGTTCTTCCTTTAACAATAAGAAAACCAATCGATTCAGCAGTAGATTGCACCCAATCAGTTAAAGCAACTTCATTACCGAACACCTAAAAAATAAAAAACACAACAACTTTTATAAAAAACTTTTTAAAACTTTGATAAAAAATACAACCTTGTACAAATTTTTATAAATACTTTTATAAATACAAATTTTTTACAAACTTTTATAAATACTTTTTATTAACTTTTTTTATAAATACATTTTTTTTACAAACTTTTATACATACTTTTTATTAACTTTTTTTTTTTATAAATACATGCTTTTATAAATATTTTTATAAATACTTTTATTAACTTTTTTTATAAATACATTTTCTTATAAATACTTTTAAAAAAACGTTTTATTTACTTTTTTTTATAAATACTTAATGATAACGCTACACGCGTCGTTCGGGGTCAAAGGAACTTCCTTTTCGTCGAGCAAGTTTTTCAACACCCTAGGAAGTGAACCTAATCGTTGTAGTGTAGTATTAGGGTAAGCCACAGGTATTGATATCGTTCTATAGGGGAATAGGAATGCTAGTGAGAAGTTACTACACTAAGGTTGGGGTTGAGGAAGATTATTTTTTTATCTTTTTATATTTTTTTAAGGAAAGGAAAGGTACGAATCTCAGGGTTTAGATTTGGGGGGTTGGTATTGCTACCGATTACTCTACTTATCTAATTATCTAATCTAAGGTGTATGTAGTCTATGTCTAATTATTGTGTGCTCGTATGATAGTTTAAAGATGTGTTTACTTAGGTTTTACTACTCCTTAATTATCTCCTATTGGTGGTTGAATTGTCACGTCCTTATTCTTAGTTGCGTTGTGTGTCTAAGGTTGTAGGGTATCGTTTCTCCCTAACTCTTTGAACTTACCAAAGGGTCTCGCCTACAAAACCCACTATGGATAATAAACTCTTACTCTAAGGCACTCTTTGGATGGTTTAGCTTACAACTACTCAAGGAGTTATATTCTAGGGTTCACAAAGATTTAATCAAGCATTAAGTACACAACGAATGACCTATCGCATTACTAGATCATTAATCAACTAAGATAAGAGACAACCAATCAATATTCAATAATTAAGTTTCATATTCCTAAGCAAACACACAAGTAAATTAGCGGGACATGGAGAACATGCAAGCATACACACAAATAATCAAAGACATAATTGTATTAATGAAGTAAAACACTTATCTTGTTGTAAGATAGGGTTTGGAACCCTAAAATCTTGTATAAGACAGCCTTGGTTCGCTTAGGTTTTTACCCAAAGACTACACACAAATAATCAAAATTCGGATTCTATATATAAGATTACATCCGCGACGACGTCACCTTTTGTTTTGTGACGCCGTCGTGTCGCCGTCATTAGGGTTTCGTCTTGGCCACGTTAGACTTGCGACGGCGTCACCTTATGCTTGTGACGCCGTCCTCTCGACTTTTGACGCCGTCTGGATTGCATCTAGGCCGCCCCGAGTTGCGACGGCCTACTCTTTTATAACTTGCGTCGTCACTTGAAAATAGGAGTTTTGGCTTCGTCCCGTCACAAAATCCTCCGACGGCGTCGCTTATAAGTCGTGACGCCGTCACCTTATGTTTTCGGCACTTTGAATGTCTCGATTCGACTTTGGCCATTTTCTTCAGATATTCGCGCCTTTTCGTCCAAATAAGTGCCATTCCAAGATTTTGCCTTCAAGAGACCTAAAAGTGAAAAGGAACGATATTAAGCAATAACAGATACAAAGTGATCAAATAAGGGCTTAAACGACCCTCAAAAGGTACCTTTTAAAACCTTATCAAATATCCCTACACTTGGTATTTGCTTGTCCTCAAGCAAATGTGCTTTTAGCCAATTAATTTATAAGTTGGGGTCATGAAGCATTGGTTTAAAACAGTCCACAACACATATAAGCCCGAAAAGTCATAACAAGCACGGAATTACATACTAGCACCTCACATGGGGTGTTTGGATATTCACATCTCTCTCGGTGTATATGAAATATAACAAATTGAAATGGAAGATAAACACTCATTAACCGGTCCTAGTACATAGATTACCATAGGCTTGAGAATAGATCAAACCTCCATCGCTTTGGCGTAAGCACCTAGGAAAGACTATCAAAGAGGTCTTTAAAGGGTTATAACGTTAGGCTTATGGTAGGGAAACAAAGCGTTTGGTGGGATAGGCTATTTAGTGGTGGTAAGTCAAAATCTCTATGTTAAATGCATACGAAGAATGGCGTTGCTAAGCCAAGACTCGACACTCTAGACTCTAGCTAACGAAATAAACAAACATAAATTTAAAGGATAGATGTAGGATGGTAGCCGTATGTATTTTTTTTTTTTTTTTTTTTTTTTTTTTTTTTTTTTCACTCTATTTTTTCTTTCTCTTTTCTCTTTTTTCGATTTTTTTTCATACAATTTTACTCTACCATCCTCTACGGTAACATCAAAATGATAGGGATTTATAGGCACATCCCTACACTTGAGTTTTATTACTCTAACACTAATTTGACCCGCATTGAAAAGATCAAAACACTTGGGGTACATTATTACGCAAATAAAGGGAATTTGAATTTAACGTTCTCTTCCCGTCATTTCATAAACTTTAACTTTTCCCATGAGTCCCAATCGTCCCAAAGCGTATACAAAAGATATGACTCGACTTAGCAACTCATGCAAGCAACCGATAATTGAACTAAGGGTTTAGGGTGATAACAATAATGCACTAAAAGTGAGTGCATGTGGTAGGCTAAGGCGATTTGGGTGTATATTTGGGGTGGGGTGTAAACAATGCTCTTCATTGATATTCGGAAAACCAAACATCACGAGAACCGCGAAAAGGATAGGCTCAGAGGGGTTAACTAGGGGTGTCGTGTACTAAAGATGAGTACAACGCAAAGGGTGTGGGGGAATTACTCAACCAATGTGGAAGAAGTAATTATATTACGGGTATCAAACAAGGGTTATCCTAATGCCTCTTATCATTTAGTTATTCCTAACTACACAAGTGTAGTCTTACTAGCGATCTCGGAATACATCACAAAACAAGTTCTAGAATCTATTATACTACCGGTTCACACTCTAAGCATTAAAGATGAATACTTCAATTCCTACTAATCTAAAGGCGATCCTCACATTTTGGGTGGAATTTAGGTGGTAAAGGGTTTTTGTGCTAGTCATGCAACTTCCTATCCATGAGACGCTTTTGTTAAAACTAATGGCCCACTCCTATATGTCATGAAAAATTTTAAATTTGGTGCCAAAATTACCCTAACCGACATTTTCTCATGGTTTGTTACACAAATACAATTGGACAAAGCAAATATTCAAGGATAAGCATAGTTTCAAAGTTCCCGTTTTATTTTCCCTCCCTACACTTAAACTGAACATTGTCCCCAATGTTCCCCGAAAGTATCAAAGTTATGATAATGGAAGGTAATTAAAAACGAAAGAAACTAGTACTTCCCTGATTAGCTCGGTAGGATCCGTGTGTGAAGTAGTGGTTAACTCCTTTCCAAGAAGAATTTATGCATGAAAAGCTCCTTCCAATCTTATGTAACTTCTTCTTGATAAATTAAACCTGCACACTCGAAGAAAACAAACGAAATATTCGCTTAAAATCGGCGGTAATAATATATATAAGACTCGATTTAAACTAGGATATAACGCTTGTGGAATGGATGTTTACAGAATTTCTAGAAAATTAAGACCTGGAAATTCCAATTTTTTTTTAAGTAGCTCAGAAAACGAGAAAAAAAAGTAATATGTTGTTTTACTCCTTCCCGACGTCAGTTGCGATCTGACGCCAAAGTTATCCTAACAAAATTGGTGCGATTTTACGGAAAAATTCGGAAAATTTACATCTTTAGAATCTGGAAAAATTTCTGCAAAACACCCATTATGACTCGATACAAGCATTTGACTCGAACAAACATACATATATATCTTTTAGTTAATTATTATTCTCATGTTTACGTTTCTTTTAAAAACGTGTGTAATCCTTCCTACACTTATCCCTTATGTAAAATACCTTTATATGCAATTAAGACGAGGTTAAAAACAAAATAAAGCATTTTTACAAATTTAAACATGAGAATAAACAATCAATAAAAGACATATGACACTAACAAGCTGTTGGGATATGAAAGTACTGAAGATATGAAAGTCTTGTAGTCGCAAAGTACTAGAAGAAGTCAAAGAGTCAAAATCTTGCTAAAGACAAAGTCAAAATCTTGCACTATGAAGTCAAAATCTTGCAAGAACACAAGAACTCTATTATATTTGTTTATGGAAAGTATTGTATTCTATGTTTAGATTACTTGTCGTACAAGAATACAAATTGTAAACCGACTAGGATATCCTTGAGCCTATAAAAGGACTCCTAGATTGGCATTAGAGATACGATTTAGAATACGAGTCTATGAGTTTTAGAGTTCTGAATTCACAAGTTATTTAGTGTATTAGAGAAGTTCGATAATCTTAGAGTTGTTTAGAGTATCCGCATAATAAGCGATTTAGAGTTTATAATAAAAGTTATTCTTCTTAGCTTTGTTAAGTAAATTCGCAGACTTGATAAAGATTGCTCGGTGTTTCTTTGTTAATAACTTATGATTTATCCGAGGTTATTAAACCTTAACAAGCTAGTTAAGTTAGTTTGATTAAAGTATATCGATCCAACAAGTGGTATCGAGCTTGTGTGGAAACTCGACTAGGAAGAAACCCTACTTCTACAATATTCAAGATGTCATTCAAGTCGCTCCACCACCCTCTATCACCTCACTCGTAATTCCAATAATCAAGAAGGAGAATATGATCTCGGTGCATGAAGATGAGGCGTTATATTGCCATTACGCACCATGCACTATGGAATGTAATTGTGAATGGCAATGAGGTAGTTCCGAACCTATTAATATTCTGGACAACCTATAGCACCAAAGGCGGTTTACCAGTGAGAACCCTAAGGAATCAAGAATAGGCACTAAACATTCTCTTATCGCCATTCCGGATGGTCATCTTCTCAAATTTCATGATGCTAAAGATGCTAAGCGACTCTGGGCTGCTCTCAAGACCAGATTTGGAGGAATGAAGCCTCTAAGAAGATGCATGTAAATTTGTGAAACAACAGTTTGAAACTTTCACAGTGGGAGAAAGAGAGTCTTGATCTTGCATATGATAGGTTTCAAAATCTCCTCAACATGTTGGAGTTATACAAGGCGAAGTGTCATTGAGGATGCTAATTTGAAGTTTATATGAGTTTGCCATCTACATGGCATGTGATTGCTACAATGATCGAGGACAACAAGGTTTGGATGTCATGGACTTTGATAATCTCTATCATCAACTAAAGGTGTATGAGCATGAGATGAGTGGTCAAACAAATTCTAAGTCTCACAAGATAGCTTTTCTATCATACGAAAAGAAGGCGTGCTTACATCAAAAATACCGCTTCTCCTCAAATCTTGTTTCTCAAAATCTGCTGTTTACAACCCTTCATATGCTCAAGAGCCCCATCACCTACCACTTTGCACTCGGATGAAGTTGTATGCTCCTTCTTTGCACAACAAGCCGGTTTACTGTCATTTATGAAGAGGATCTAGCACATTGAAGAAGATGCACTTGAAGAAATTGATATCGGTGGCAAGTTGCTATGATCTTTGTAAGGATCAAAAGTATATGAAGAAGACAGCAAAAGTATTGATTTCAAACCAAAACAAGGAATAACTTTTGACAAATCACAAATTGAATGTTTCAATTGTCAAAAGACCGGTCACTTTGCAAGGAGTGCGGGTTTGCTAAGTATCAAGCAAATAAAACATCGAGAAGCCAAAACTTGAGCTCAAAGAAATTCCATTCTTGAAACAAAGGCTTTGGTTGCTCAAGAGAAGTTATCGAAGTTGGTGGAGTGAAGAGTTTGATGATGAACCAATGACTTCTTGTATGGTAGCGATGGAAGATGCGATTGAAGACACAGTGGAAGCATTGACCCATGGCGATCGCTTTTAATGAAGAATCTGAACATCTTTGCTTTGAATCGATGATGGCTTTGGAGGATTTGATTGGAGCAAAGAAAGTGAAGATGATCCTGTTCTTCTTGCTATGGTGGCTACTTCACCAACTCGGTCTCCTATCTCGAGGTTTGCTCAAACTGTTATGCTTTTATCTAAAACTACTTAATGATTATGTGATTGAAAGAGATAATTGTGTTAAGGATAGGTCCGAGGTAGCAGTTATCAAATCACTTTAGAGTCCATGGAAGCCAAAATATTAACCCATGAAAATAATGAAATGGCTTGGGTGAAAAATATGAACAACAAGATTACCGGTTAAAACTTAGTGAATGGAAGCTAAAGCGTAAAATTCTTTGAAATTGAGAAATTAACTAAGGAGAGAGATGATTTGTTAGCTAAGTTTGATGCCGGAAAGAATCAGTGCATCCCATGTTACTTATGTTGACAAACAAAGAAGAGCATACATTAGAACTGGATTAGGTTTTGGTATGAACTTTGATAACATAGACGAAAAACAACCTAGTGATCGGGATGTAGGTGATTTTGAGGACATAACCACTAGTGATGATGAACTCATTAACTATGTAGATACATCTAGTAATGAGGGCTCAATAAGTGAACCACCTCACGAGTATGAGAAAGACAGGGATATAATCTTGTCCACATCCCATTAGTCATCAACCCATAAGGCCCGATGTTTCTCGATTTGGAGTAGGCAGTCTAGAGTTTAGGAAGAAGCTTGTTGCTCAATCTAGGTCCGAAAAACCCAAAAAGTCATTAAAATAATGTTCAAAATTCAAAGATACCTTTAAATCAAAGTCTTGCTCAACAAGCGATACTTCTACAAAACCTTTTCAAAACAAACTTTGCTAAATCTTTTTGGGATAACTTTGGTCAAAACAATTTTCATCATTCACCAAAAAGGCAAAATAATTTTGGGCATAGACATAGAAGAAATCACTTTGGACATATGGGTCAAAAACTTTGTTTTGTGTGTTATAGTCCTAATCATTTAATCAAAGATTGTGATCGACACTCGAATACCTTAGCAAATTTCCAAAGAATGATCATCAAACACACATCTAGAGAGCACAAACCGATCGGAATAATTCAAATAGGATTAATCACGAAACTTCACACGGATCACGATCCCCACATCGTAGAAAACCTTTTCAAAACCTTCAAGATCTCACAAGACTTTCCAAAGCACCGCTCGAGACAAAACAAGGTACTAGTCACACTACTTGGAATAGGAATTCTAGGAGATCTCACTATTAACCTAGAAGGTATTACAATTCATATAGGGATCTAGATCACGGGAACCACGTGTTAAACCGAATGGGTTAAGAGGAAGGTGCACGAGGACACACAAGACTTTCAACAAAAAGTGAATCGATGTTTTTGTGATACAAGAAAATGCTAATAAACGGTGAAAGAGATTTATGTTGAAAACCGAAAGTTTTGAAAATCCACATGTTAAATATTATAAGATAATTTTGGATCATCATTTGAAAGATAGTGAGAATTACATACTCAAAGAATTTGAGTTTGTAACTCCACAAGGGAACACAAGTCAAGAATGGCTTGGGTTCCTAAAATCACTAACTCTTTTCTTTATGTGTGTGGCAACCCGTAAGAGGAGCTTAAAGATCATCTAATTGTGGATAGTGGTTGCTCGGGAGTATGACAGAGACAAAGATATCCCGTCTCGATTTTAGAAATATTAGTGGAGGAAGAGTTGCATTTGGGAATGATCCCAATGGAGGAAAGATTCGGCAAAGGAACTATCAAAGCAGGGCTTATTGACTTTGAAAATGTTAGATATGTGAAGGAGCTTAAATTCAACTTGTTATCAGTCTCTCAAATTTGTGATAAAAAGCATCCTGTGTTATTCACTGACACAGAATGTCTCATCCTTTCCTCTAATTTTAAGCCTATTGATGATGAATTAGTAGTCCTTAGAGTACCAAGGACAAATGATGTGTATAGCTTAGACATGAAGAGTCTACATTCTTATGGAAGAGCCACATGTTTGGTGGCTAAAGCAACATCTGAAGAAGCACATCAATGGCATAGAAGATTGGGCCATGTTAATTTCAAGAATATCAACAAACTGGTCAAAGGCAATCTAGTTAGAGGTTTACCTTCAAAGACTTACAAGAATGATCACTCATGCTTGGCATGCAAGAAGGGTAAACAACACAAAGCTTCTTGCAAGAAGCTTGAGGAAAGAACTATTAGAGAACCATTGAGTCGTTACATATGGATTTATTTGGACTGTCTCGTGGCAAGTTTAAATAAGAAAAAGTATTGTTTGGTTGTTCTGGATGACCGCAGAGATTCATTGGGTTTTCTTTTGGGTTTTAAAGATGATACCTTTGATGCTATTCGGACATTGATTATAGCACTTGAAAACCAATTAAGACTCAAGGTTAGAGGTATTAGATGTGATAATGGGACCGAGTTCAAGAACAAGCTTATGGATGATTTTGTGCAAATAAAGGCATAAAAGGGAGTTTAGTATTGCTAGAACACCACAAAAAATGGTGTTGCGAGAGAGGAAGAATAGGACTTTGATTGAAGGCAAGGACAATGCTAGCGATTCCCATCTACCTATTCAATTTTGGGCGGAAGTCGTAAGTCTCGCATGCTACGTACTTATATGAGTCTCGTCACCAAACCATGAGATGAAGACACCCTATGAATTGTCGATGGGCAATAAACCCAACATTCGCTTTATGAAGCCTTTTGGATGCCCTCTTACTATTTTAAACACCATTGATAACTGGGAAGTTTGATGGCAAGTCCGAAGAAGGATATTTATTGGGTCATTGCACTAACAAGAAAGGCTTTAGAGTCTATAATGAGTTACTAAGAAGATTCAAGATTGTCTTCATGTTGAGTTTTAGAATATCAAGACAATGAGAAAGGTAAAGGTCCCGATTGGTTGTTTGATCTTGAGGTTTTAACTCCTTCAATGAATTATGTACTGCTCGAGAAGAAAATCAACCTGTGCACAATGGAGAAGATTTACAATATGTTGTTCATGGAGTTCATATTAGACCGATGTTGTTCATGATGAAGATCATGTAAGTCCAAAACAAAATCTTGATGTTCCTAAGTAAAATCGATACTCCAAAACAAAGTATTGTTGCACCACAATCCTCATTATCTGCCGAGGATCAATCTATTCAAGAGGAACTTAATCGGATGCTTCTTCAAGATGTATTAGCACATTCTTACACCGATGAACAAAGGAGAGCTTATGAAGAGGCAAAGAAGAAGAACAAGGCTGAGTACTCTCACAAGATTTTGGACAAGATTTTCGACCAAAATCTTCTTGCACTGTTGACAACACTTTAGATGATTTGAATGATTCTACCATTCCCGGATTAGAAGAAACCGATGATGAGCTTGAAGATGAAGGTATTTTCTCATATTCCAATGAAGGTGCCGATTATACTAACTCGGATGATGCATATGGAGTTCCAGGTCTCAATCTTACAGTTCATAAGAATCATCCAAGCGATCAAATCATTGGTCCTTCTACTTCTGGAGTTATGACAAGACACAAAGCTAAGAGTTTCACAAAACCTCATAATGCTTTACTTAGCTTTGTTTACAAACAAAACAGGCTGAATCATAAGGACCATCAAACCTGCCTATTTACTTGTTTTATCTCTCAAGAGGAACCTAAGAACATTGCTCAAGCTTTGACTAAAGAAAGCTGGGTTGAAGCTATGCAGGAAGAACTTCTTCAATTTAAACTTCAAGAGGTTTGGGTTTTATGTGATCTTCCAGATGGGAAGAAAGTTATTGGAACCAGATGGGTTTTCAGAGTCAAAAGAGATGAAAGAGGTAATGTTATCAAGAAAAAGGCAAGGTTAGTAGCTCAAGGCTACAGACAAGAAGAAGGTGTAGATTATGATGAAGTATTTGCTCCTGTTGCAAGGATTGAAGCTATTAGAATATTTCTTGCTTTTGCTTCATACATGGGTTTCGTGTTTACCAAATGGATGTCAAGAGTGCCTTTCTATGGCACTATTACGTAAGAGGTGTATGTGAAACAACCTCCGTGTTTTGAAGATCCTAAACACCCAAACAAAGTCTACAAGGTGGTTAAGGCTCTTTATGGCCTTCATCGTGCACCTAGAGCTTGGTATGAAAGGCTCTCTACATTCTTATTGCAACATGGATACGGGAGGGAGCTATAGACAAGACTTTGTTTATCAAGAGAGACAAGAAGGATATCATGTTAGTTCAAGTCTATGTTGATGATATCATCTTTGGGGCTACCAAACAGTCCATGGTTAAGGAGTTTGAGCGGTGATGCGAAGGAATTTCAAATGAGTTCAATGGGAGAGTTAACTTTCTTTTGGGACTTGAGTTAAGTAGTCCAAGGAAGGAATTTTTATCATCAAGACAAGTATGTTACGGACATACTTAAGAAGTTTAATTTTGATGATATGAAGGTTGTTATTACACCCATTAAATCTATCAAATCATTGAGCAAACATGAAGATGGACTGACTGTTGAAGTCAAGTTATCTGAGATCAATGATTGGCTCTCTTATGTATCTTATCGCATCAAGGCACGATATCATGTTTGCGCTTGTTTATGTGCAAGATATCAAGTCTCACCAAAGATCTCTCACATGAATTCAAGAAAGAGAATCTTTTGTTATTTAAAACAACAACCTAAGTTGGGGTTGTGGTATCCGAAAGAGTCACCTTTTCACTTAGAAGCTTTTTGAGATAGTGATTATGCGGTGATAATTATGATGAAGATCAACCACCGGTGGATGCCAATATATTGGAAGAAGGTTAGTCTCCGGCAATGCAAGAAGCAGACAATTGCAAACAACATCATCTCAAGCGAATATGTAGTCACGCAAGCTGTTGTGGACAAGTTTTGTGGATGCGAATCAACTCTTGGACTATGGGTTCAATTTCAAAAATACTCCTATCAATATTGATAATGAGAGTACCATTTGTATTGTGAAGAACGTGTATCATTCCAAGACCAAGCACATTGATTAGGCATCACTTTATCGAGATTGCTATGAGCACGGGCTCATCAATGTTGTTAAGGTTCACACAGATGACAATGTGGTGACTTACTCACCAAAGGCTTTGATGTTTCAAGATTCAATCACTTGGTGGTGAGTATTGGTATGATTAACTACTAAGCTATATTTGAGGGAGGACTATAAGGTGTTAGTATAGTCCTGTATTGTTTGAGGGAGGATATTTGTGTATACTTAGTTTCTACGGAGGAATTTGGCAAATCTTGTTTTCCGAAAGTACCGCTTGGAAAGTATTGCTTTGGGAAAGATCTTGCATACGTGGAAAGTAATTGTTTGTCGACAAAATCTTGTTCCAACGGTTATATTGAGGGTAATTAATGCTAACGGTTGTTTTATTTTGGGCGTGATTTTCAAATCTCTCCTATAAATAACTACTTTCCGATTTTCCTTCTTATATTCTATTTCTCTCATTCTTATTCGATTTAAATTCTTATTGTGTTTACATAATCACTCATGGCAAATCGACCTACTGTTTCAAAGCACAATATGGTAGCCAATTTAGACAAGACTGAATACAATGAGGCGTTTCATGATATTATTGATTATTTAACTGGGTCGCCCATCAGTTATGCTCTTTTAGTGGAGCCGGATATTATTGAGCCTTGGATTCAAGAATTTTGGGCTACTGCAAGGGAAAATATGGAGAATGAAGAATTTTATATTAGGGCTACAGTTGTTGGAAGAACTGTGAAGATTACTGAAGCATCCATTCGAGAAGATTTGTTGTTTAATGATAATGATGGTGCTATTCGTTTTGCCAAGGAATTGATTTGGGAAACTTTTGGGCATATTGGTTATGAAGGTTCTTTAATGAACAAACATTCGTAAAGCGCTTGTTTTGTCCTTAATGGAAGTTTTAATACATGTGTTGTTACAATCGTATTAGTGTTAAAAGTACTTCTTGGGAGCAGTTTGGGTCTAATATAGCATACGCTATGGTGGGATTAGCTACGATCGTATTTTTAATTTTTCACGGCTAATTCTTGATGGCATGCTTCTCACATCAATCATGGATCAAAATGGTTAATGTATCCTGTGTTTGTACAAGTTTTTCCGAATAAACAACTTGTCGATGTACCTAAGCCTCTGGACTTATTGCTGTTATTGTTCAACAATCCAAGATTTTTACTTTTATGGCTAGAAGAAGTGATTTATTTAGAGGTCCAGATACACCATTAACTACTTCCATGATGGAAGTTGTTCAGCCGTTAGAGTCGATGATGAAGTCGATGCGAGAAGAGAAATCTTGCATCTGAAGGTACCGCACTGCAATCATCGCATCTGAAGGTCTTGCATCCGCAAGCACCGCTTCTCTAGAAGGTCTTGCATCTCCACAGTCTTGTTTCCCCGACCGAGGTTCAAGAAGAAGTTGTAAGATCACCTTCTCCATCTCTACAACGATCATTCTGTTACATCGGAGGAAACTTCACATATTCAAGGTGATGATCCACATACTATACCTCGTGAAGGTTTATCTTTGGATAATTATGCTTTGACACGGAGATTGTTAAGTTGCAAAAGACTACTAGGGTTTAAGCTAAGCGGATAAAGAAATTGAAGCTAAAATTTAGAAGGCTAAAACTTTTGTCGGCCTTTGATTAAAGAATTTTAATATCGGGTCAAATCAAAGAAGAAATCACAAAGCGGCCCAAGACAAGTAAACACCAAAAGGTTCATAAACCATCTTCATCAACTTGGGAGGAATTTAGAAGATCGAATTTGAAAGAAGATACGATTAAAGAGAATGAACACGAAAGTTCTAAAAGTCAAGAAAAGATCATTCAAGATACCGATGAGCAAGTTCAAGTTCAAAGTATTGTCGATGATCAAGGTCTTGAACAACAAAATCTTGGTTTTCGGGATACTTTCGGACAAGAAGTAATTACTCCAAGAGTGTTAGATTTTGATGAGGAAGTGGTCCTTCAACAACTGTACATGAAGAAGTTGTTGGTCTCTCAACTGTTTTCCAAGAGGAGGAAGCTATTCTCAAACCTATTCATTCGCAAGTGATGATGAGTTCATTGCTACAATTTTAGGAGATTTATCACAACCAAGAGGAGGAGTTACTATTCGAGAAGTACAAGAAGTAGAACAACAAAGAACTTCTCAACTCGCTATTGATCCTAAGGATAAAGGAAAGGGTGTTCGGTTGAAACTAAGAAGAAAAAGCTAACTTTAGCGTAACTTAGAGCAATTGAAGTTGCTAGGAATGAAGTCAGTAGCTAGAAAAGTTCAAGAAGAGTTAAATGCTAAAGATAGAGAAGCTCGGGAAGCTCAAGAAGCTCAAAATAGAGAAGCGACTCAAAAGGTACAAGATGAATTAGATCTGTCAAGTCTTTGAACCATTCTGATCACTGTTCTGTTAGATTTATGCCAAGAAGACTTAATAAAGCTAAAGATGTAAATGCTATGATGGCTTATCCGAAAAGTCAAGGGTATAAAGGATTGCGAAGTTTAATTATTTTGAGATGAAAAGATTATATGATGTTGCTAGGAGGATTATAAGAAGGATGTTGCGGGCATCAAAGATTTTAGTGAAGAAGCTACCGGATGAAGCCGAAAGAAAGAAGAGTTTGAAAAGAAAAAGGAAAAGCGAAATACTGGATGTTCGGTTCTCAAAGAAAGAAAAGTTGAATTAAGATCTGAGACTAGTGATGAATTAAGGAATTATCTCAGAGTGGTAAATTTTGATTATACAAAAGAAGATGATGACATGAAGATGAACAGATCAAAGATTAGTGTTTTTGAAGTTGTGAAATCCAAGGATGGAGATTACATGATCTTTCATAAAGAAGATGAAAGCTTCAAAGTTTTCAAAAGGCTATGGGACTTACTGCACATTATAGATAGAGTAGACCTATTCTATTTATATCATGTGGTGAAAGCTTACTTTGAACATAATCCATTAGAAGGGATTGGTTTAGTTTTACATGGTGATCTCATAACTGCATGGGAAACTGAAGAGGAGAGCACTGATGATATTTGAAAGAATCAAGAAAGCTGGGAAATTGTTTGCTGGAGATTCTTTGAAGAGTCTGGAGTTCATGTTTTAGAGCTGGAAAATGGAACAATGATACACATGTTTGCTGGAAAATGGAACAATGATACACATGTTTTAGAGCTGGAAAATGGAACAATGATACACATCTTTTAGAGCTGGAGTTCATGTCTAAACCAATACACTATATCATGAATCTTAAAGTTTCTGCATTATGTTGCCATTAGCAACTAAGTTCATATAACAATTGCTCAGATAGAAAGATGAGTTGTAATAGATTAAAATTAAGCAAACTTTAAAGTAATCCATTAAGTTAATTATATTTGAGTGGTTCGATTATTTTATTCGACGTATCAAAGCATCGGTTTTTTCCAAAGACTTCAAATTTTAACTCATGAACTAAAAAAAATGTCTCGGAATGAAACAAACTATTCTTTTGGAACGGAAACAAAATTATAACAATTAATGGATGATCAGTAGAAAGGGGTAACAAACAAACTCATCAATCTCATGAAAATTCCAAGGCTTAACTTGGCACATTGTTAGGAAAGTGATATGGCTAAAAGGTTCAGCATGAATAAAGGAAAGTTCAATTACTTATAGATACAACTTTCAGCCTATTTACTCCAATTTCTGTTCCAAGCAACCATATAACGTTTCCAATGCGAATCGGTGCCAATACCATATGATTCACAATTTCATGCTCACAAACATTATCTAAATGAATCTAAATTGCTTTAAGTAGTTTAAACCTGCAAGAAATTAGCAAAAACGAAAGTACAATACACAAGTTAACAACATACCTCTTCTTGTGTCGTTGTCATAAATGTTAATCTCTCATTATTGACATTTCACAGATGACCGAGCAAAATAAACGATCTGATTAAAAAAATAATAATAAAAAAAAAAAAAAAAAAAACCTTAAATGAGAACATGATCAAAATACGTGAAATGGAGTTACGTAATCACATAGTGAAAAACAAATTGAGAGTGACTCAAGTTAGTAGTGAAGTTGTTGATAACCTGAGCTTTCTTAATAAACATGCCATTGCTCGCAAAAACCACACATTATATGCTCTTACCAACTTTAACATGTACAACCATAAATTTTTGAAGCTTATCATTAGCCTAATGACCATAAATCATAACCAAGTTATCAGTATTTAAGTATAGGTAAAAACTGATTTTTTTTTTTTTTTTTTTTTTTTGCAAAGCACACGAAGTCAAGAACTTTCATATAGGCATTTTATCAAACACTTGGTATGCAAAAAATCTTCAAAAGAGTGATTATAAGAAAACATACCAATTCGTCTTCACTCTCGCATTTAGTCAAACAGTTGGTGTGCATAATATAGGTTATGTTTATCCAAAAAGTCTACAATTTAACACCGAAATAAAAAAACCCGTTCTCAAACACAAAACCATATACACTGACAACTTTAATTAAAACTCGAATTCAAACAGCCTCAGTCTTCGAATCCAAAATAAACTAAATTGATTAGCTTTATATCATGTCAATAGAACAGAAACAATCGAAACTAAAGACTAAAAATCTAACTTATATACCTCAACCAACATAACAAATGAACTTGATATAAGTTAAATAAAATCAAAACTTAAAAGAATGAAGACACAAATTCCGAATTAAGCATAATGGCATATAGGATTTTAATTTAATTATCATATTAACATTTTGAGAGCTATGACGAAGAAAGAATAAATCAAACATTGATGAATGTGTAATACTCTATACTCCATATGCAACACAAGTTGAAAGGTTAAAATAGAAGAAATAAATAAATAAATAAAAATTAAACATAATACAAAATAATACTTCCTCCGTCTCAAAATTATTGTAATGAGAGAGAAATCACAAAGTTTAATAAAAATGGGGCCACTATAAATCTCAACCACACAAAAAGAATATTCCTCTAATATATTTTTTAGTTTTTACTAAAAATGGAAAGTGGACAATCTTTTTTAGACATCTTAAAATGAAAATATGGATAATTATATTGAGACGGAGGAAGTAGCTCAGAAAATCCATGAGAGAAAAGTGTTTGAAGAAAAATCAAGACCATCTGAATACAAAAATTGGAGAAAATGCTACAAATATTTGTTTTAGCAAAAGCCATTTTTTTTAAAGGCATTTAAAGTTAAGCATGTAAATGTAAAACACCGTCTTTTTGAACCAATGAGCTATAAAAGTTTTATCTCATTCTTCAAGGGGCTTTTCAAAATGAGCTAAAAAAACATTTTAAATTAAATAAATAGATTTTATATTTATGACATCAGCTTTAATATTATTTTATGCACACAACCAATAACAAAACTACATCTAGTCAAAAATGACCTCACTCAAAACCATCTTTTAATAGATAGAAAGGGTTGAGTTATTAGAACGGTGCCTAGTATTTTATTGAGACCCCCCCTAGTTTTTTTGTTTTTTTTTTATTTTATTTATTTTTTTTATTTTTATTTTTATAATTTTGTTTATATCAAAAGTTTATAAACGCGAAAACGCGGAATGTAAATATAAAGTTTAATAAAAACGCTAAAACCGCGTAAATACGAATGTAAACCGACAAAAAGCGTGTTGTCTTGAAAAAAAAGGACAAAGGAATATTCCCTATGATGTCAAATCATAGGGAGGGTTCCAATAGTAGGACCCGATAGAAATAGATAGATTCTGGAAAACACAGTGACTTGTTTTCATCACGTAAGAAATGAAGTTGGAACTTCTCGCATTTTATTGATAAACTTTTTTGACACTAGTTTTTCTACATCAGATGTCGATTTTCATTTGTGTTTTATTAACGGATTGGTTTTAAATATCTAAAATTAAAAGGTTCGGCTAACATGACATCAACGAACATAATTTACAGATAATATTACATAAAGCTTGCATCCAACTCTTTATAGCGTAAACAATAATGACTTTAATGAGGATACAGTACTGTTGAAGCGATAAAAGGTTAAGTGGCATGGATTATAGACGCGCATCACGTAAGTTTTTTTTCAGCCTCACATATCTTACGTGTTAGACACCATAAATTTTTCCGTAATGGCTTTACAAAACGTGGTTAATGAAATCGAAAACCGTGGGATGTCCCTTTTTGGTCTACCACTCTACCCTATGTTTCCCAAGTTGCCCATTGTTTTCTCTTTTATAATGTATGCACGTATGTTTATTTAGGGATAACATTATTTAATTTGTACACGTGTATTGATTATTGTTTTAAAAAAGTACTTATAGAGCCTCATTTTCATTAGGGTGCACATTTTGAAAATTGATTGCGAGATTTTATTTGTGCATTAAATATTTATACAATATTAAATATTTTTCTTCAATTGTTTATATTTTGAGTGTGCAAATAATTTTTTAAAATGTGTAAATGATTAGCTTTTCGGTTATCATTGTTATTATCTCAAAGCAGTCAGGATTTTTGAATTTTAGCTTATAAAACTCTTATACGAAGTAGTTTTGTCATCATTGAAGATATTTTAAGCACTTATCCAATAGTCTGGTTAAACCATAAGAAAAAAGGATTTATTATTATTTTTTTGTTTTTCTGCCTTTTTTAAGTACCCTTGCAAATGCATTATTGGAATGTACATGCATATAAGGTAAAACTTGTACTCTTTTTAATTAGCCGTCTCTCACAAGAAACAAATTTGTTGTGTATTCCAAAACCGAAAACACAAAACCATGTACAGTCAGCCTACCAACCAAAAACCCACAGAAACACTACCCACCATGACTCACTTGCTATATATATAAAAACACGTACATTGCAACCTTAACTCATTCAACATTCATTCACACAACATTTTACAATGTCTAATCAAGCTACAGATCCTGTCACTAGTAAGCTACTAATTGCTCATCATCAATCAGCTTCAACAGCTCTTGATAAGGAGGCGGTCTTAAGGCGAATTCGTTACCATAAATGTTTACGTAAACTCGATGGTACTTTTGAGTCACTTGTGAATAAAAGCACTAATTATGATGAAAAGTGGTTGGAACCTATTGATGTTTTCACTTCGCCTTGAAGGTTAAGAATCGCGTAAACGAATGGATGTACGATAATTAAGTCGATAAGTACTGCGTCGAGTAAAAGTGCTGATTGCAAGGAGTACGTTGCAAGTCATGACACAGGCGTTAGAAGTTGGCAGGAAACATAGATGGGATGATATTTCAGCTTATTTTGTTGCAACTTTTGGTCTGTTACGATCACAGCAAAATAATATATTAATAAAATGGATACCCCTTTTCTTATATTTCGATCTGTTTCTCTATAGGATTTTACTTCAACGATTGATTTTCTTGTCAATGTTCGTTCATAAAGAAAATAAGATTGTTCGTATTCTTTTATCTTCGTTTATTAAACCGTCAAACGAAACAAATATAAAAGGACATAAAAAACAAAAATAACGCATTCAAATATACATAACAATTTGTTTTGCGTGTGCTGATCATTTGTATAAGCATACATACTTTACTAAAGATACAAATATATTAATGAACAAATAGCCATTCTAAAAAAATAAAAATAATAAAATATAAATAAATAAATGAACATAAATAACACATAAACATACGTTTATAAACATAAACAAATAAAAGAGACATTTTTCATGTTCATTTGTTTAAATAAATAAACATAAAATGTTATTCATGTTCTCTCTTTTGCTAAATAATGATTTGTTTATCTAATGGATTATGAATTATTCAATAAATGTGCAATTTGTATACAACCCTGCTTGTTATTGTTGGAATTATATAACATGACATTCAATAATAAAACACAAAACATCAAAGCAAGTGCGAACATATAACATATAATAATTAATTAACTAAAGAATAAAGTATCGTGCTTTCTCGATTCTATTTAACAAGAATCAAATCCACAAAACTAGAATTGGATGAACCCTAATTAGGGTTTATAGGATTATGTGAATTACCCTTACCTTTTGTAATTCAATCCAAGATACAATCAATAGTGTGATTGTACTGGCGTTCTTGTACACACGTCTTATAACAAATTAAAGCAATGCTAGTTTTAATCAAACCAAATAATTTTAGTTGGAAAAAGATGTGGATCGACTCCCTTAGGTGTTAGTCGACCGGTTTTAGCAAACACACACAAAACAAATTTTAGGTTTAGCTAATGAGTACAAGAGATGCAAAACACAAGACCCCTAGCCTTGTATATATACTCAACTAAACTTGGAGAACAAGTTTGAATTTGGGTTGGGTTGGGATAACCCCCTAGCCGATCGGTTATGTAATCCCAAGGGGTATTCCGGAACCTTCCAAATATTAATTTGCATTCTAGTCCTTTCCAACTATATTTAACGACTGTTAGTCCATTACACTTAATTACTTAACATCCGTTATGTTATTTCGTTTAATTAATAAATAAATATAACATTTATATTTAATTATTAACTTTAATTATCATACGCAAAGTGTGCAATACCGTGGTCTCGAGTTCGATCCTAACACACGTCTATTAATTTATTGTCCATTAAACCAACAGCTCCCACTTGGACATGTCTTAATAGAGTGATCACATCGGTTAGCGTCTAGCAACACTTCGATGCCTCTAGTACAACTCGAGCAAGGCTCCTGGAAAACCTTTTAATGATTTATCATTATTATTATCCTTTTGTTTCTAATACCATGTTAAATAAAGATATGAAATTAAGTCATTCTTTATTCAACCATTATGTTTCTCGTTATTAGTGATTGAGCAAGATTACCAAATCTTCCGAACATATTCGGGGAGAACTTTGGGCATGGCCATGCAAACATCTTGTCAACCCTACGAGGGGCCAAGAAGATTAAACTCCAAAATAAATTTGAAGGAACAAATTCTATCTTGACTACGAGAATAACCCACGAACTTTGCAACACTTCGTGAAACAACCCTTATGACTACCGCCACGATAGCGTTAAGTTGTTCCACAGACGTGCACTACATTCATGACACTTATCTGGTATCTCAAGTCTGAGGATAACTATTTATGATTTACTTAATAACAATATCCATAAAGTAAAATCATGTAGTTGAGATAAGTCATATATTCAATTCATTGAATATCATCTGAAATTGGTATGCATTCGCATCAATATACTTTCAAGTACATTCTACCATATCTCTCAGATTTGTCTTAGTTTAATGATACTCCCATATCATTAATTGACAACGGACGATTTAGAATAAATAAATTTATTCACGGATTAAACATGCAAATATAGGATACAATATATTATAAAATCAAACATACCAAGTACTTGATTTATTAGAACAATTGTTTAACATCCCTTATCCAAATACCAAATAGATCAATGCATGAAAATTCCTGTTGATGAATTATGCCTCAAGTAATGACAATCATACTTGTTGACAAGGCATAAATCAACCAACTTGATCTATCATAATTTTGAGAATACTTATTTCAAGAATTCAATTAATGAAGTCCTTGTATGTGTGCATTCAACAATCCACATAATAATTCATAAAGTGTGTGACATCCTCTATCACCAATTTATGACAATTTAAACTTTCAAACATTTTAAAGTTTAAAGTATTCTTATTCTTTTAATGTATAATGCAACTGTGCTCTTATTAGCATAACTAGTTCACATGGCTATTAACAAGGATGAAATCATACCATGACTAGTATTGAGTGTTATCTCAATTAAACCAGCATCATTGTATACAAACAACAATATGCTCATTAAAACTCCGTAAACTTTAATATCTTATTGTGTAATGTTTGATGTCTTTCAAACTTTCAAGTTTGAAGCTGATGACAATTTGCACAACAATTGACATATTGTTCATCCATAAAATCTAGGAGCAATTCCAGACTGAGGATGTAATTCTATTAGAATATTCATTACACAAGTTATCTAATAACTTTTAGTTAGATATCAATGTTGTCAAATCACTTCTTATTCAAGAATGATACAACAATTTGAATACACTACATGATGTACATGATGAATCTACATGTCAAACTTAGATTTCATTTATGTTCTATCTTGTCAAAAGATATTTATCCATTTCACAAATGATATATCATGTTTTATTAGAATCATTTATTTTACTGCACATGTTTATTAACAATAAACATATATTCCAAGGTTATATGTTTTAATTCTTAAATCTTACAAGTGAAGTTTCATTCCAATCTAAGACTTAACATTTAGCTTACAAGGAATGTTACTTCCTATATTTATCCATTTCACAAATGATATATCAAGATTTAAAAACCTTAACATAATACTCCCAACTAGCTTTCAGGAATACTTAAAATTTATCTTATTTCAATTATAAATCAAAACTAAGATTTAATAATTAAATATAAGAATAATTTCATAGATGCATGCATTTATCCATTCATGAATTATTGCACTTCGTACACTTCCAAAGATTATATATATATGAACTCAAAAAACCTTTCGATTACTTACCGTCCTCGCTCAAGTAATTTCTCAAGAGAGATTTTTGATATTCATTGTCATATTTCATATTAATGAAAACAAGTATGACAATCATCATCTTTATATATTTAATGTGTCTAGAAAAGAATATTCAATCATAATTAATTGTTTAAGTATGATTAATAATCTTGTCATAAGACATGCATTAAATATGTGTACAATTTTGTCCATATGATTTCTACATATATAGAAATTCAAACCACTAGGGTTTTCCATCTCTTTGAAGAAACTCATTTCCATTCTCTAGTCTAACTATTAAGATAAACCAAATATCCAAAATTGATTATCTTTATGGACATCATCTTTAACATTCATAGTATGAGTAATTTACCCAATTCAATATTTGGTAATCCATCATAATGATTATCAGGTTTACTATAATCCCAGAACTCATATTTCTCAAAGATATAAGTCAAATATCTGAGATATCCTTGCAGATCTATGAATGAAAATTCCATCATCATGAGGTCTATCATTTACATGTCTAACCTCATCATGATATTTTCTAGTGTGTTTTAGAAGATTATGTATCTTGTAATTTTATCTTTAAAAAAAAACTCCCACTTGCTTTTTGTAATATATAGACTATCTATATATACTTAGCAGTTAGAGCAAAACTACATTGTTCTCTTTTTGGGACATTACAAATACACATTGATAATTCCTGACTTTACTTTGTTAATAACCTATTCATAAGTAGTTTAACAAATTCAGAATCTTCAATTTTAAAACTTAATGTGATTCATCATATTCCATAGTGAAATGGTGTTTTAACAATCTTCTAGGTTTTAGTCATATTGAGTATATCCAATCCATACTCAATTTTCTAACCTTGTTACTTTTTAAGAAAGAAGTTATGGTTATCTTGAATCAAACAAATCAAATAGAGTTTGATTCTTCTAACTGAACATACCATCAACTTGTGGTATTCATTAGGATTTTAATATTGTAAGAAAATCTAACAATATATAAGATAAACATATTCCTTTTGGCTTACCTATTTACCAACTAAGTCAACTTAATGGTATGACAGACTTTTCAAGCCAATTGCATGCTTTATAACACAAGTACTTTTAACCAAGTCACTTCATATCCATGTCTCATCAAGAAAACATAAATTGTTATAATCCCATTTAACGTTATAAATCATTGATCACCTCAATGACTTCTTGTATATGTCTTAATTAAAAACATAACAAGTTAACGTTTTACTTTATTATAAGTCTTAAAAGACTTTATGTTTATGTCTTTACAATGAATCATAAACATGTTTAACTAAAGTAAGTATGAACACAACTCTTGGTTTCAATAGTAATTTCAAGTTAATTTATTTTACTTCACAATAATGTAGGACTACATTATTTTTCATTTATGTCATTCCAAAATACATAAATAAACAAATTGAAGTCGGATTAGATTACTTCATTTAATTTTATGTAATTCTAATAATACATAAATATTTAATTTGAAGTAGTCTTATATATCATTTTGACACATGTTCTAAATACTTGTCTAATTTAGAAACTGCAAATATGTCCATGCAAGGTCTGACTTCACATAGAGATTTACTTTGTTGTTGCAATCTCGCCAAGTTCTCACATGACGTAAATTGAAACACTAAGTGTTTCTTAAATTAGATATGTACAAGTTATATTAGAATGTTAGTCTCTTACCTTGCAGTCAAGAGAATCCTTTAAATCATATACCTATATGTTGTACCTTGCACACAATATAGATTTCTCCCACTTGTGCATGGAACAACATCATGTAGCAGATAAACAACACGACATATGTTTGTTTATGTGACTAATATGATTGTGTCATTGATATTAGCATAACTAGTAGATGTAGAACCACTTCATTGTCTAATAAGGAAACGTACATGACTATCCTTGAAAACATAAGTGTCTACAAGTGGAAAGTAATTATCTTAAGACATTCTAGAGATAATCTGGGTTACTACCAAGATGACAAAGCTTGTGACTTCCACTGAATTAGAGATCATTACATTAATTCCTTATTCAGAAATAAGAACAAAATACTCCCATTGGATTTGACAACATTGTAAGTATTGCATTAATCAGTGAAAGAAAATAGCGTTCTATTTACTTCCCTACACCTTTGAGAAAGTCCATACATAACAATTACTTATGTACTAAAAGAGTGTATTCTACTATGTAGATGATGAACTATCCATCAATGCTATTAACTTGAAAAATTGGGCATGCAATTTCTTTCTTAATAGTTCTACTATTCCAACAATTGTAAGTAGTACTTTTAAATGGTCAAAACAAAACAACTAGATAAAATATACTAGTTTGTCTTTTACCAATTATACAGTAATTAGTCTAGCTTCTAATTTAATAACTCAGAAAATATGCAATTTTCTTAACTATTAAAATTTGCTTACGAGTTATGTATTTAGAATTTAGACAATTCTAATTGTCCTATCATGCCTTTCTTCATTCATGAAAAGGAATAAGATTGAATCTCACTCTTTCTTATGAAAAAAGGACTAGGTTTATTCTTTTAGTAAAGTTGACTCTACCAAAAAACCCTTACATGTGTAGATCAATTTACCAATACAGGAATAACCTTCGTTTACGGTTTAATGTTGCGTTAATACATTTAAAGAATTAGCAAAATTCAATTTTAGTATTTTCGATAATTAAACTTTTCAAGAAAATAAAATACCCAAGGTAATATTCATATAACCATAGAATTTTCTCGAAAACTAAGATCCAAATTATCATAGTTCCATTACATCAGTTGATCTGCTAGTAATGAAAGCACATAATAAGGTAATCTGTCGAACAATAATTGGCAAACAATTTCTAATTCCTAGATCATTATGGGATTTATATTTTCCAACGCTATTGCAAATATAAACATGTTTCATCCCATCTTATGCCTTGAGTCCGTGTCTCACTTCCTACTCAACTTAAGTGTCTAACTTAAAGAACGCAAATATGTTCATGTAAGGTCCGACTTTACATAGAGATTTACCTGTCCATCACAATCTCGCCAAGTACTGTCATGACGTAAATTTCAACTTCAAGTGTTCCTTTTAATTAGATGGCATATAACTTAATTTAAAAGGGTACTAGTTTTGATTTTATGTGGTCAAATCAAATATGTACAAAGATGTCATGCATTCATCTTGTAGCATAATTTTAATAAAAAAAACTTTTTATTAACAATTCATAAAGATCAAATTATCAAAGTTTTGATTGAGGTATTGGGTTCACCAATCAAGGAATTTAGCGTTAATTATCGTCCATTATACCATACTTTTGCATAAGTGTAAACACTTAGTGTTTCGGGTGATTACCACCGAAGTAGCGCATGGAATTAAAACTAATTCGCCCTTAAGATGAGTTTGTACATTTATGGCTTACTTAGTAGCTCCAATCGAACTCACAGGGGGCAGAGGACCAGGTAAGCGCAAAAGCATAACCTTAGACATCATTTTCAGTGTGACTGTGCGTACTTCTTTATTAACCCCTTTATAGTTTGTTCTAGTTGGTGAGCCGTTCAGACCATTTGTACCAAAATCACAATCAATTAAACTATTGAAAACTTAACTCTTCAAAACAAATCAAATTTCACCATTGTTTAGTCCGTATTATTTTTCTATTCAAAATTACCCTTTGCTTAAAACTGCCTAACATAATAAACAAACAAGTAACAAATAAAAAATAAACAACTAAAAAACAATGCGCACATAACTAACAATTTAATACGTGTAAACAAGTAGCCACATGCAACTTATTCGATAAAACCCTATTAATAATCAATGTCTAGGTTAAATTAATGTATATATTAATTAGGGCTTTCACTCTCCCAATTGAAAGTGAGCCACATACATCGACGAATCGATTGCGTAAACCCATAATTAATGATATACCAAATTGCACATAGTTGATTCATTAATGTATATAATTGGAGTCTTCCCCAATTCAAGATTTATCGTAATAAACATGTGATAAATATATCTTAACAATTAAATAATATACAAGCAACTATCCATGACAAACATGCATGTATCATCATGGATATAACATAACAATTATTCAATAAGTCACAAGATCGCATATAATAATTCCATGTCACATAACAATTATTCACGAATAAATTCACGTAACATATATACAATTCTAGGTTTAGATATCAATTAACAAAACAATTTTATAAACCCTAAAAAAAATTTAAAAAAAAACCGACTAAAAAAAATTTAGGTCGACATAAAAAAAATTTAAAAACCAATTAGGGCAAAAACCCTAACCAAACCCTAGAATTAATCATATCAAACACAATACAATATCCGTTTTTTACGTGTTTAGTAATTAATTACTCATTAAAACCAAGCTCGTGATGCCACTGTTGGAATTATATAACATGACATTCAATAATAAAACACAAAACATCAAAGCAAGTGCGGAAGCGTATAGGAACATATAATGAATAATTAATTAACTAAAAAATAAAGTATGCGTACCTTTCTTGATTCTAGCCGAACAAGAATCAAATCCACAAAACTAGCAATTGGATGAACCCTAATTAGGGTTTATAGGATTATGTGAATTACCCCTTATCTTTTTGTAATTCAATCCAAGATACAATCAATAGTTTGATTGTACCACGTTCTTGTACACACGTACTATAACAAATTAAAGCAATGCTAGTTTTAATCAAACCAAATAATTTTAGTTGGAAAAAGATGTGGATCGACTCCCTTAGGTGTTAGTCGACCGGTTTTAGCAAAACACACACAAAACAAATTTTAGGTTTAGCTAATGAGTACAAGAGATGCAAAACACAAGACCCCTAGCCTTGTATATATACTCAACTAAACTTGGAGAACAAGTTTGAATTTGGGTTGGGTTGGGATAACCCCCTAGCTGATCGGTTATGTAATCCCAAGGGGTATTCCGGAACCTTCCAAATATTAATTTGCATTCTAGTCCTTTCCAACTATATTTAACGACTGTTAGTCTATTACACTTAATTACTTAACGTCCGTTATGTTATTTCGTTTAATTAATAAATAAATATAACATTTATATTTAATTATTAACTTTAATTATCATACGCAAAGTGTGCAATCCCGTAGTCTCGAGTTCGATCCTAACACACGTCTATTAATTTATTGTCCATTAAACCAACAGTTATTATTTCCGATCTTGTTCTTGAGGTCAACGAGAAATGCGACCGCTTATTGGCACCAAATTTGAAGGGCCTTTGGAAGTTTTGCGAAACACATATTTTATTTAGAAAGAAGCCGATAGGTGAAAATATATCTTAAGAAACTAGTGATACATTATAATTTTGATAAAAAGTGCTTGAAGGATAAATTTTTAAAACTATTATATAAACTAGACCAGTATTCACGCTTAACGGCAACGGTGTTTAATTTTGCAGAGTTCCGATGATCCGTAAGTTTCTTTCAACAAACTGTATTTGTAGCGTCAGAGAATCATTTTCGAATAACTATAATTCTGATGCGTGGTTGCATAGCAGCAGAAATATACAATTTTCAAGAAAATTATGTGGAGTCGATCTAAATGTGGGAGTATATTTCTAATAGAATTGTTTTAACTTTTAAGTTATTAAGATTTTAGTAATAATAGATTCAAGCATTACAAAAAGCAACGGTATTATGTAGTTGGCAATATTATATTGTAGTTTAGAGGTATAGCCAACGTGTGACCGCCTTTTCTTGTTTTGTCAGTAATTTAGGCAGTGATAACTATTTTCTTTTACATATGTAGCGTTTATTATTTGGTGTGTGGCTTTTAAACTTGTAACCTTACAAATTAAATATCACCATAATAAGATTATCTTGTACTATCAATTTGCATAGATATTAAGCATTGTTCAAAGCTATTTGTTTGGGGTACAAATAGTTATCGCTAAATGTGACAACCGGCAATTAGGGAGCCCTTGTAGGTGACCGCATTACGCTAAGTTAGACCGAGTAGTTGCCTTTAGGAGCTATTCCGGTTAACCATGACTTGTTTTGATATCGTTTATTGGTTTTTATGATTTATTTTATTATCGTATGAGTTTTAGTATGAGTTATAGCCCGTTGCGATAGGCACTATTTGATTCGGCACAATAAAATCCTATAACGAGAGATAACATAACTTTTAAACCGTAACACGAAACGTAACGCGTAAATAATCAAAATTCGTGGAAAAACGTAAATAAAAACAATAGAATGACGAATAAAATTCGTTAGACACTCGTAGGGTAAAATATGAGCTCGGGAGAGGTAAAACGGGATAGTTTATAAACATTTGCGGGTTTGGCCCCTCCTCTTTCCCCTAGCCGGCCACCCCCTTCCCTTTTCTTTTATTTTTAGTCCCTAGCTCCCATTATATATACCACTCACCCTACACACACACACTTTCTTTCTTTCACTGAAAACACCTAAACACACACACTCTCTCTCTAAAACCCTAACCCTAGTTCGCCGCCGCCCACTTCCGGCCATTTTTTGGCGCCGTCACAGCGCGTCACCACTCACCACCACCACCATAATGTAGATATTTTCATCCTCTTTCCATCCATTTAGGGCACGCGCCTCTAGGCCCTCGTTTGACCCTCCAAAACGTGTAAAAACTAGGCAAAAGTTCTTGGTTTTGTGTGGTATTTGTAGATCGGGTTTGATAAAGGTAAATGGAGCCTTGTACCAACTCGTTTGAGTCTTGGTGAGCCACGTACGAGACCACAAGTCTCATATAAGTGGATACTTTAGTTGAGTTTTGATGAAAACGGGTCTAAAACGTGTTTAAAACTAATAAAACTTGTAAACTAGTGTGTTGGTATCGTGTGTTATGTCGTGTTCATGTGTTTTTTCATTTTTATCAGTTATTGGTTGTAGCTAGTTGATGGGTTTTGATGTTTGATGGTGTTTGGATGTTGTTTGTGTTAGGAATTAGAAAATTCCATAGTGAAGAGTCAGTCACCCCAAATATTATCTAGCATAAGTTAGCTCGTAGACTTATAGTTATTTACGTTATGTAGCAGTTTATTAGTTAGTTTGTAGCGTAGATTAGTTTAGTGCAACACCGTGGAGGAAGGACGGGTCTTTACCCACTGTATGCCTGATCCACAGTCCGACAGGAGGACGTATAAGTTGTAAGTAGAAATACCCCTTCTATCCATGGAAGGGGTGGTGCTTCTCATTCAATCTAACCTTTCCTTTGTGTAAACCTCTAGCAAGAACACCCTCTCTCTCTACTTTCTCTCTCTAAATATGGCAAACATGTATTTTGATCATCCAAGACCACCCGAATCATCAACACAATAAATATATCGATCCTACAATTGGTACCTGAGCCAAGGTTAATTTGTTGTGTTGATTTGTGGTTGTTTTTGAATCATGTTTTAACTGTTTTAGTGTCAATTTTATGGTCAGAAAAGTTTTTCTTGTATTGTGCTAAACAGTTTTTTAAGAACAGATTCTATGGGTATCTTTCTTTGGTCTAATACAAAAAGTTTTGTGGGTTATTCAATGAGTTACATCTGTCTTTGTGTCAATCACTTTTGGTCCAAGTCAGGTTATGTAGACTTTTTGTGTTACCAATATCATTGATATTATTTGGTATGTTTTTGCTGGTCAAAACTTGTGGTCATACAGTCTTTATACAATGATTTTGCTATCATTTCCGTGAAACTTTTGTAGTCAAATGGTTACCTTTTCTTGGTCAAATGGGTCATACATTTCGTATTGCAGTTTTCTTGGTTTTATTGATGCTGATCGGAAAACTTAGTCGGAAAACTCATCGGAAAACTGTAATATCTTGCTAGCGACTTGATGAACCCAAAAACAGACCTGGCGACTTGTCTTTACAAGTCGTCTAGATTCATTGTATTTGAGTAGCGAGTTATGCTAGCGACTTGAGGAAATAATGTTAGCGACTTGTAAAAGATGAGACCTAGCTACTTGTTATTTAACAAGGTAACGAGTTGATATTAAGATATATAGCGACTTGACTTGACTCAAAAGATGTAGCAACTTGTTTCAATGAATGATAGCGAGTTGTTTTATATAAGTGGTAGCGACTTGTGTTTTGAAATGCAAAAGAGATAGTGACTTGTTGACTCATTCAAGAAATGAAGTAGCGACTTGTGATGTTAAAAGCATGTAGAATACGACCACAAAACAAATACCAAACTAGACTCATAAACTTCTGTTTCATGCGTACCTTCATCAGTCCAAGTTTTTTTTACAATAAGAAAAACGTGACACCAAGTTTATTACAAACTCTGATCCATCTACTCCAACAACATATCTCAAACTAACCTAACTCATACTCCATCTCATCTCACTAATCGATCTAGTGAATATAAAAACGACCTCAGAACTGTTCAAAGTTGTTTTCAATCCTTAAAAAGATTTTTTCTTTGAACTTTTATCCTCACTGATCTTTAATAATATCCAAACACATGAAGAAGACATTATAACTAATTAGTTATTTGTTCTCTTTGGCTCGTTTTAACAAACTCAAAATGAAACAACATCATAAATTCGTACCTACCTTAGACCATCTAAAGATCTTGAAGCCGGTCATTATCTTAACCATCCCTGTGGCATACGTCTTTGGTACGTTTAAAAGGTCCTCGAGCCATCCCTGTGGCGAGGCCTTGTGTAAGTGGTTGCTGCGTATTGAGATCATGAAAAGGTGAGTGGATTGTATTGAGTTGTGAAGGGTAATGAGATGAACAATTATAGATGCTCATCGTTTTGTTTGATCTGTTTTGAGTAGAATTAAGTGGTAGGCGATGTGTTTGAGGTGAGAGAAGTTTAGGGTTAATATTATGCTGAATATTAGGGTATCACATGTTATATATTAACCGGATTCTTGTAGTTGGACGTTGGGTGTGGTTAAGTTGAACTTGGGCCCCATTTGTTAAATAACTCTCGTGGGCTTGGCATGAACGAATCTTATGGGTTGGTCTGTAATGAAATAATCTTCTCATTGGAAGTGGGCTGAAATGTGTTATACGTATGATATAATTGATGTTATGTGATATCCGAGTTTACGTTTGTTGATGATATATGTTAAAATGAGTTACTTGATGTTCGAATTTCTGTTACCCTCATATTTGGACAAAGTTTTTATATCAATTGTTAGACGAGTGATAAATTGACTTTCACAAAGCCTTGAAGTTTACAAGCAACTAATGTTGGATAATACACATGATTGGGTCAGATTGACATCTCGAGTGTTGAGATTTGATTAGTGCTGATAATGAGACCTACTATAGGAGATCTGATGATGAGATTCGTTGTGTTAGGCGGTTTGATACTTTGGTTTATACTTTCACGGAATATTCTATTTCACGGCTTGAATTGCTTATTGGAAAATTTGAACTACGGGGTTGTTTGGACGATATTTTTATTTGGCTTTGAAGTGAGATTTTCCGGACATGGTTACTTATTTCATCTTCTTTCTTCTATCCTTCCGCGAAGATGACTTGTTTGGGCGTTTATAGAGCGTGATAAAGACTTGGCTATTTAGTTGCGTTTGTGATTCTTTCTCACTTAACCCACAACGTAGTTATCACTTCGGTGTTTCACTCAGTTGAGAATGTCAAGAGGTTTTGTACATTGGGTACACCGTTTCTTCTTCACAAGGATTAGTACAATTTTAAGTAACAAAACTGGGGAAGTTCACCTCATGATCAAGTTTGAAATATCGGGTTTACTTCTCCATGTGGTCACAGCTACAGCCGACAGAATGAGTGTGTGATGTGTTTACCAAAAGTGTTTATTGGATGGTTGATGATGTTGATGTTGTTGGATATTGAACCGTTGATGAACCGCTGCATGTTCCCCTAAAACAGACACTCACTGAAACCAAAATTGTCATTACACATTCAAGCTGACATTGTTTACGGTTTTGTCTTGATTTTGTAAAATCCCGCAAAAGAAACTATTTCTCGGTTTAAATCATAGACTTGTAAAATCCCGTGACAATGGAAACATCCTGGTAATAGTAAAGTGCATTTCCGGATCTATCTTACGGTTTATTCTTAGTCTTGTAAAATCCCGCGAAAGATACTATTTCTCGGTTTAGACTATAGAATTGTAAAATCCCATGATGATGGAACCATCCTAGAGAGAGGAAAGTGTATTTCTGGATCTTCTCTGATGCTGGTGCTACGGTTTCTGCTTCGAAGAAGGGATAAAAGGGTGTATTTCATGAATTGGATGTGTGTTTGGATTATCGTCATGGCAGTTTGGTTATTACATGGTTTTACGGGGTGATATGCTTTTAACCATGGTCGGGATGAAAACCATTATCATAGTTCACTTAAAAAGTCAAAGGAGGCTAGAGTTGAGCTTTTAACAAGATGTGACAACGGAGTTAAATCACTATTATTTATTTGAGGTTGAAGTGAAATATCACGGGCGAGTGTACTTAGTATCTGAAGGTATCGGGGATGGTTGGATGAAGATTCTTCATGATCCTTGTTCAAGCTTATTTTCAAAAACGAAGACTTAGAAATCTAGTTATTGTTGGGTGTCTTTTACCTTTTCTTTTACCACTTGGGGGAATTGGGCTCTTATCACCACAAAATAACTATCACTTAAAGGAGTTACGTTGTAGTGCTCAGTGTCACATTCAATTGTGGATTTTCAAGAGGTAATGTACGTCTTATACTTGATGGTTGGTTGGTTGAAAAGTATAGAGTACATAGAGAGTACTTAGAGATGCTAATGGAAATCGGCACCACTCTTTGTTACATATGTGCAAGTTTAAGTCACGAGTTCGGGGTAGTTTACTTCAGGGTCAAATTCATTATATTGGGTTTTCTCCATCAGTTGTCACTACAAAGTGCCTACTAAATGATAATGGGGTTGATTACTAGTTTTGCCAAGAGATTGAAAAGAGAGAGATTTATGACGTCTGTTCACATCAGTTCAGGCCTCGTACTTCAACATTATGACGTATGAACACAACAGTTCATGCCTCGTTCGCTTAAGAAAAGAAAAGTGTACGTGTCAGTGCGCTTTATCTTCTGAAGAAGAGAAATCTTCTTATTATGACCATTCTCATCAACATGCTTCATACTTTTTCCATGCGCTTCAGTCATCAAGTGAACCGGGATACCACTGATTGTTTTCTCATTCCACTTGCTCGATTATAATGAATATGGTGACATCATGTGCTTATTTTGCGGGAGAGAAGTGTGAATAGAACATTCGGATGATTTTCACTTATTTAGTCAAGAATGGCATCTCCGTATGCAATTCTTGAGGGGGAGAAGAAGTGTGATTTTTTTTGCATTGCTGATTGATATTTGAGAATTTAAATGGTCATACGGCTCTAAACTCATGTAAGAACCGAGCTTCTTATTATCGGGTCATCTTCACATGGAGTTTTTCTCTTCTAAGAGCCGTTGATTGACATCTTCACTCGGATTGATGAGTTTATCGACAAAGTGCTTCCGGTTAATGCTTCACGTATACATCAACATGATGATTCGAACAATCTCTGTTCTTGTTTGATGTGATTGGTAGTTTGGCGTTACCATCTTGTGTGTTCGTTGCTGCCTTATTGCCGATTTCCTTGATGAACATCTTTTGTTCTTGTTTGATTGGGAGAGATTTTAGTTAAGGGATTTGCAAGATGTAAGTTAATTGGGATCTTTGTTTGGTGGGATGCTTTTGGTGTGAGTTGAAGATGTTAACTATCTATTCCCCAACCGAACAATCTTGAAGAAGGTCGAGTCTGATCATTCTACATTTTCGCTACATGTTAGAAGACTAAAGACGATTTGCATTTAACGATCTAAATACTTCTTCTTAATCTGGGCATCTATCAAACAGATTGTCGGTTTAGGGAGAGCACTAATTGGGAGAGAGTTATAAGTCGATTCAATCCCAATTAGACTTGCTCATATTCTTTAGCAAATGACTCCTCGAGGACGTTGTTATTGACTATTTCACGTATTGGACATTTGACACAAGTTGATTACTTGAGTTAATCATTTATCACTTATTTGAGATTGAAGTTGACTTTCACAAAGGCGTGTTCTTATTTGATAACTTGCTCGGGCTTAAGAATTTGAGTTGAAGACTTGGTTTATCTAGTTACCAGCAATGAGGTGGATGGTTGAAGACACGGTTAACTATCACTATTAGGAGTTACTTTGTTTTACTCGATGTCACACGCATATGACGGTGTGGATAATCGCAAGAGGTGTTAATGTCTCATACTTTGTTTGGGTAGTGAGTACTTAGAAATTTGCTTGAAGCATAAATTCTATACACCGTTCTTCCATCATTAGGTGCAAGCTTAAGATACAAATGTGGGAAGTTGACTTGGTTTCAAGTAGGGTATATCGGTTTTCTTCATCGATGGTCACTTCAAATTGTCTACATAAGGGTTGATAAAATAGTCGAGAGAGTCTTCAACAAGTTGATTCTCACAAGAGTTCAAGTGTTCTTCTCATAAAGATTTCAAGTATTTGGGCTTATATTTGTTGTTGATTACAAGTATCAAAACCGAGAAAGGGCAAGGAGACACACATCTAAACACAAAGCGAGTAAACTTGATGAACTTAATACTTCTAAGTGGCGAAGATATCCCGGAAGACAAATGTTATTACGCAGAGAAACTCAAGGTTTGACTCATGGCGAGTAAACTTGATGAGCTTAATACTTCTAAGTGATTGAAGATATCCCGGAAAACAAATGTCATGACCGCAGAGAAACTCAAGGTTTTACTCATCAAGGCTTTTAGTGTTAGTATTCCAACGACATGGGGAAGTGATGTAAAAGAAAGTTTCAAGATAAAGAGGTACACAAGTGCGACATATTCGGGGAGATAAATGTGTAACATGAGGAGGTGTTATCGTTATTCTTTCGGTGGGAATGTGTACTTGATTCTTGAGCTTCATACACGATCATCGGGGAAGAAAAATGTGAACATGGGAAGGTGTTTTCATTCCCTCATGATGTGTATTCGGAGAGCTTTGGGTATTGGTGTACTTGGTTCTTGAGCTTCATACATGATCATCAGGGAAGAAAAATGTGAACATGGGGAGGTGTTTTCATTCCCCTCATGATGTGTATTCGGTAGAGTTCTTGAGCATTATACAAAGAAACTGACTACATCAATTCAACTACTTGGGGGAATTGTTCTCTTGACACCTTTTTGGAATGGATCGCTTCAGACTTCAGTGGGTATGAAAATTGAGAAGATTATTTAAATGTGGGATGATACGTAGCTGCTGTTCTTACTTGATGATATAACCCCGAACGGAGAATCTCGATTATCATTCTTAAAAGGAGCAACGGGATTTATGATAATGGTGTGCTTCTCTGTGCATCTGGCTAAGGCAAGCTTGAAATATAGCTTCGAATCTGCTCATCTAATGGATTTTCGGTTTGGGGGGAAGCTGCCAAAGTCTCTCTTTCTCAAAGGCTCATGTTCTACCTTCTATTCTGGAGCCTAGGAAGCTTTGGTGGTGAATGTTTAAGAGACGATGACTTCTATCTACAACGGGGCTGCTCGATATCCTTATCTCGGTACTCGTATCATCATCTTCTTATACTATATCATCTACTCTATCATTGTACATACTTATTCAAAAAGCAAAATACAAAAATATAAAACCAACAAAAAGAAAATAGAAAAATATAAAACCTTCAAAATCCCATAAAAAATCAGAAAAATTTTAAAATACCAAAAATATGTTTTCCAAGACATGTCTTCTGGTATCGATAACATCTACGGTCTTAGAAATGTCATTCAATAATGGCACGGGACCATAGATGATGTTCGAGCAGAAGGTGTAAATATTTCTTTTCCAATCATGTCTCAAAAATATGGCTTGCAGTTATTTCAGACTGTAACCCGTGCTTAAACTATGGTTTGCTATTATTTCAGATAGCAACCCGCTCTTCAAGGAAGGAAAGTGCTGCACTAAAACCAATTTTCAAATATTTCGTGCAGTTATACTAAAAACAATATGAGGAAAGTATGTCGAAGGAATGTTGTTCCTACACAAATGTTTTTCCGTCTAAAATTCTTGAAAGTATTTGGTGTTTTCAAAAATGGTGGTAAATGAGTTGCTTGAAATTCAATCAGTTTCAGAGTTTTCGTTAAAATTGAAAACTCAATTAATGACTTTAGCGCTTTTAAACTTTTCATAAAATGAGTCATGGATTGAGGGGGACAATGTTTTTCAAATCTGTATCATCTAATGAGATTATCTTAATCATCCTACGTGCTTATCTGTAAAATACAATTTCCTATGTTGAAGGACTAGGTTTCTAGGATGTGATTGTTAGGTTTAGATGATTAGAGTTTGATGAACACATTATTCCCATGCCATTTATATGATCTGATTGATATGTTGCATTGACTTTTATTAGTTGATTGTTGTTTGGGTGATGTCGACCACCATATATTTGTATGTGTGTTCACTAACGTATGCAGGTATATTGGTATAAAAGAATGTTCCCGATCCGGATCCCACAATTGAAGATGATTGGATGCCGAAAGGAAAGGGTAACTATATCTTGGGTTGACAAATGAAGAAACGGAGCTTAATTGGACTTCTAAGGAGAGTTGGCATAAATGCAACGTAAGAGGTGTCACTGCATCAGCATATGGTTTTCTTCTAAGTGATTGAAGAAACGGAGCTTAATTTGACCTCAGTTGGCATTCAAAATGCAACGTAAAAAGAAGTCCCACTGCATCAGCAGATGGTTTTTCTTCCAAACCCTACAACAACAAAAACGGAAGCTTCTCATCCACCTAACGTATCTTGTGCAGGAAAAGTAATGAATGATACCATTTTTAAACAATTTTTGAAAATATTGTTTTGAAAATGGAAAATATTGTTTTGAAAATAAATTGGTCTTAATTTTGAAAATCACCGGACTTCTTTTTATCAAAACCTATGTCACTCAATTATCGACTTGGGTCATCGATTGAGGGGGAGAGTGATTTAAAATATAATATTTTCAAACGATATTTCTTCACAAAAGTTCCGTTTGTACGTTAAAATGTGGTGATCTAAAGATTTAATGTTATGTCATGGTATGATTTTTCTTTTGAATCAAGGTCTTTCAAAATGAAATTTTTTACATTCTTTTTGATTGGGAAATTGTTTTATTTTACTTAAAGATCTCTTAAAACTATCATACCGACACTAACAATCTTTAATGTCTTAAAATGGTCCTTATCCGTCATTTTTCAAAATTGAATCTTGCCACGTCTTTCCCAAATTTTTCTAAATGATTTAACTCGGTTGGGATCACAAATCTCAAATGGTTTGATATTTCGATCGGGGTAGAGATCGTGATTTAAATCTCAAATCTGCTTTTAAATGGAATTAGTTTTAGTCCTTTAAAGGCACTCCCGCCTCCATGTGTCAAACGATTTCAATATACATAATGCACATGTTGAGGAGGAGGATTTATCCAAAACCGGATGAGTATTTAAACAAGGCCACATTTTCTCCCATGTTTTCTAAACCTAATTAAATCACTTGGGATCCAAAATCTCAAAGGGTTTGATATTTTTGATCGGGGGAGAATTTGTGATTTAATAATGAAATTTGATAGAAGGTGATCGTTTTGATTTAATTGTGCACGCTGCTCGCTCATATGTGCTAAAAGCTTTCGAATCTTGAAGCACATATTGAGGGGGAGCAAATAAACTATCGATGTACGAAAGCTTTTTAAAGTAATTTATAAAGTACCTTGATTGAGTTTTCAAATGGTTTCTTAATGGCTCTTGTGATTGTGGATGTGCTTCAAATTAACTCTTGCCTCTATGTGATAAAATGTTTACAAATATCCTATGCACATATTGAGGGGGAGAATTTACCAAAGAAAATAAAATGGCTTTTTCTATGAAAATTGTGATCAAAGAAAATATTTCAAAGTCCTCTTGCCTCCGTGAGCTAAACAATTTCTAAATCATATGCACATGTTGAGGGGGAGGTTTTCTAAATGATCAAAACTATTAAGGTACAAAATGCTTTGATCTAGTATCACAAGTACCTTGATTGTTTTTCCAAATGATTTTTCAATTGATTTCAAGAAGGAAAGAACAATACCAAAAGACCGACCAATTTACTTTATGCATGGTGTTATAAGGATGGTTAGGTTAGGTATTTGTTCCCACGATCCGCCAGAACCGGAGGGATCTTCCCAGGGACAATCAACTAGATAGTGTAGAGTCCTTAGGAATATTGAAAAAGGAGAAAATGAGAAATGGGAAGAGTGCGGATCGAGACAGAGCTAGTAATGGAATAAACCCAACAAGGTTCTAGCAATGAAGTCTCGGTAAGCCTTGAAGGGTTGAAGAATGAAAAGAAATGAATGTGAAAAGGGTAAAAGAAATAGCCCTCCAATAATTCAACCTTAGGGCGAATCGGGTTCAATACATATGCTACTTGTGGTTACTAAGGTAACACTAGTATTGAAGACAAGACGTCATGGACCCAGTGACGCACTGCACTAAAACTTCCCAAACCACTCAAGTTCCTTTTAAAGGGCTTGTTTCATTCTCACGGGGAACCTACATAATCTATCGACTTTCTCTTAGAGATTGTTGATATTGAAGAAGGAGACCCTCTCCTTAGTCTCTGGCACAGGAACCAAATGAGCACTATTGAGTCTAGAGCCAAGAGATCATCCACAATATCTCATTAGGACACTAAATTATTGAAGACTTGCTGTTTCACACAATGTGGAAAGTAAGTATATATTAAGAGTCCTACGCATTATCCTTGTGGTATTGCCAGAACATCCGAGTGATATGTAAAATATATTCACGATGAAGATGGAAATCCTTCTAGAGCCAACATCAAACAAGCTCTTGGTGGGTGACATGTGAAATTTTTCAAAAGATCAAACTTGTGACAACTGGATAGAAACGATGGGGTGATTCACTCGTGAATCAACCTTGGTCCAGGAATGGAATTGACGAATACTTTTGGAAAAACCGTTCGATGTGCAAACCTTCTTTTCTCTAGCACGTCGAATGTGTACTTATGTTTTCAAATTCAAAAGTATCTCGATTGAAAAATACTTTTAGAAAAACCGCTCGATGTGCGAATCTCTTCTTTTCGCTAGCACGTCGAATGTGTACTCATTCTCTAATACAAAAGTATTTTGTTTGAAAATTGATCTTTCTCATAAAACCTTCGTCAGATTGCAAAACTCTTTCTTCAAGCAATACACGATTGTTTTTCAAATCATTTTCATCAACCGTGAATCTCAATATTTGGTTCACTCACTCCGTGTTGTCTTCTTTGAGACGTTCGGTTTGAGAACAACTAGAACAATTGCGAAACCTCGTCAAGGAGATTCTTAGGAATCCTACCGATCACAGCAAGCTTGTCTCGATCAACGGGAACCGTGGGCGTGTACCTCAATTCAAAAAAGTGGTCAAAGACACTTTGTGTGTTTTATTGCTAATCGTTGTTTGCGGTACATTTGACGGTTGCGGATGATCGAATTGAGGAGTCAATCCAAAGCCGCATTCTCACGTATCCACACTTAATTGAAGAAATCATGGTGGTGCATATCTACATAACACGGTTCTCGATATTTTTATACTATGCTTCGCTACTGCCGCAAATATCATGAACCAAAGAAAGCTTCCGCTACTCGATGGAAAGATGTCATGATCCGAATGTGTGAGCATGTCGGTCCGAAAGTCACAACTTCACATGATGGCAACACAATAAAGGGTGATCCGAGATTTATGTGGTCGATGATCTCAAAGAAAGCTCAAGATCATCAAAGATGTGGATCGCTTAAAGGCCTCCACTTAAAGTACAAAGTTATCGGACCTTAAAGAATCGCTACTAATGCACAAAGATTGCGGAATTGAAGAATTGAAGTCTACGAGCTCAAGAACAAAGTCAAGAAATAGAATGCTAGGATTGAAATGTAAAACATGGGGTGACCTCCCTTAGGGGGAGATTGTTAGGAATTAGAAAATTCCATAGTGAAGAGTCGGTCACCCCAAATATTATCTAGCATAAGTTAGCTTGTAGACTTATAGTTATTTACGTTATTTAGCAGTTTATTAGTTAGTTTGTAGCGTAGATTAGTTTAGTGCAACACCGTGGAGGAAGGACGGGTCTTTACCCATTGTATGCACGATCCACATCCGGCTGGAGGACGTATAAGTTGTAGTATAAATACCCTTCCATCCATGGAAGGGTGGTGTTTTCATTCAATCTAACCTTTCCTTTGTGTAAACCTCTAGCAAGAACACCCTCTCTCTCTACTTTCTCTCTCTAAATATGGCAAACATGTATTTTGATCATCCAAGACCACCCGAATCATCAACACAATAAATATATCGATCCTACAGTTTGGTTGTGTTTGGGAATTGAAAGAGCCATTTGGAAGTGTTTGGATGGAGTTGGGATAGTGGAACGAGCCATATGGACCACTAGGGTCCATATTGGTGGCGTATTGATGGTGAACGAGACCCTCATGGACCCGTGGGTCCGGGTCGAGTCCTTGTGGTAACATATAGGTTATTGTTGTTGGAGTTTGGATGAGACACGGGGAGCCAAAGAGCTTCTAGAGCTTGTTTGATTCACGTGGTCTTAACCGGGACCGTGTCATGACCATTAGGGTCGTGACATTGGTTACGGGTATGTTTGGTACTTTGTTTGGATGGCGAGATTGATATGAGATTGTTTGGAGGTTGATTGGAGTTGTGGAGTTATTTACTTTGGACTTAATAATATATATGTCAACTTTGCGCAACGTCGGTGTTATCGTAACCTTTTAGTCTCGATTGACCCCGACAACGCCATAACATTGACTTTAGTATTTATTGGACAATATGACGTGTAAAAGCCGAGAGTCATGACTCGGACTTGTGAACTCGAAATGGATAATGACACAAAACTTATATTGAAACTTGACGTATATATATATATATATATATATATATATATATATATATATATAATATAAATAAAACAAGTAAATAAAACTAGAAATATAGATAATAAATGGTTTTTATATTAAACATTTGATAACAAGACTCGCCTTGTTATTCGACATTTTAAAAAGGAAACTAACGTCTAAAAATGGAAATGATTTGTAATTAATGAGTTGTTAAATGTTGCGAGGGCACGTTTACCAAAATGTGCCATTTATGAGTATTTAATACCCATTATGTGTTGTGCGTGAGTTACGGATGACCTAACATTAATAGCATCAATCCACATGGATAGCGGACTTATTAGGTTGACGAATCTAATAAGTGCCCGTTATGTGCGTAGGGTAGCGTTATTAATGGGCGAATTATCCTTATGACTCGTAAGGACGTGACTGGTTTTTGGGATAATAAGCGACATGAATAAATGGTTGAGTTTATCGAGTTGACGAATTCGATATGATCTAAGGATTTATTTCAAAACTTATTAAAATATAAAGCTTGTCGCTTAGACGTCTGATGCAGGTTTTACTGACCAGGTTTTAATATTTATAATTGTCTCGTTATACCTATAGTCTACCCTTATGCACTAACGGGCAATGTACCCGATCGTGTGTAGTATAGTATTCGGTAAAACCGAGGTCGTCCTAAGAGCTATGTGAGCGGATTCTAATTAAGTTTAGGTGTCACAAATTTTAATTGGTTTTAAGTTGGAAATGATTAATTAACTAAAGCAAGAAAATAAAGAAAGCGAATAAAGGCAAGGGTTGTGATCAATAGAGGAGAAGTGTGCTAACCTAGTTACCCATCCTATCAAGTTAAGTTCAAGTTTAATTACTTCCAATTGCTTCAAGTGGGGGTTTAAGTCGCTAGGATAGCATTTGGTCAGTTCGTCCTAACCTATGAGCAAAGGTTTCCACTGGAGATCAAGCTACTACCCTTGAAAGTCCATATGTTTTTAGTCCCCTAAGCCAAGTCATTAAGTTCCGCTACATGCAAGATTCATACAATGAGTGCCCGGGCGCTAGCATCTTAAACACTCATCCCTAACTTCTTAAGTTCATCCAAACGGTAGGTGATCAGTTGGTCAAATCGCACAAGCGAAGAAGGGTCGTAAGTTGGTCAATTCTTACCCTTCCTACTCAGTCTACCTACTTAGGGTCAGTTGGTCAATTCTCCTAAGCAACTAGACACTACCGCCATTCAAAACTACCGAAACAAGGGTAGCTACCAACAAACTATGCATGCATACACTAGAAACAATTATACGGAAGCAATATAAACATAAACAAAACAATTAAGGAATCATAACTAGGCTAGCACCAGAGGTGCTTAGCCGCTCATATTAACTAAAACAATCGATTCAATGTTTAACATAATGAAATACATGAATTGAAAGTAAAAGAAATGATAGATCGCTAATGCTTATCGTTAGGGAGTGATTTCTCCCTTGGAGATGGCTCCGTATGCTCCTCAAGATCTGCCTTTAGCCTCCTACCCACGTTCTCTGCTTTTGTGTGTGGAGTGAATGATGAGAAATGCAGAATTTTGGGCAGTATTTATTGCCCAGATCTGGTTACGGTGTAACTTAAGTTGAGAGTTACGCCGTAACATCAATATCTTCGTAATTTACTCTGAAAAATCTGGTTACTGCGTAACACATGGAATGAGTTACGTCGTATCTTCAATAAATCATGATTACGCCGTAATCGTTGAAAGAGTTACGGCGTAGCTTGCAGCGGCGTGGAACATCATTTGACCTAATTAGTTACGGTGTAATCCTAAGATGGAGTTACGCTGTAATCTTCAGTTTAGTTGGTCTTCTGAGCTACGCTTTTGTTACGGCGTAATGTGAGAGAAGAGTTACGCCGTAATTACTTCAAAATGGGCATACTATCATATATCTTCAATAAACTCTCCAAATCCGTGTCTCATTAGCTCCAATGCTCATAATTTACCTGAAAGTGAAATATAGAGGAAAACAAGCGTAAATCCATATAAATGATATAAAATACAAGCATTATCGGGGGAAAATGACACTTAATATTCAAGACTATTTGATGTTATCAAATATCCCCCCACTTGAACTCTACTTGCCCTCAAGTAGACCTTATTAGATAGATTCCTAAAAAGATATCTCCCATTACCTCGAAAATATAAGTTTAAAAATCCCTTATGCTAGAATAAAACAAAACCGAACACTTCACAAAATGGGAACAAAACACTCAAATCACTCAACTATTCTAAGTGTCAATTTCAGGGTGATCACTCAACGCACAGTCATAGCATGTATTCTATCATAAGCTTGGCGATTACACAAATATCCACCACTAGAGTTAAGGACTAAACAATTCTCGAAGGAAATATGGGTAGACACGACAAAGGTTAAGGGTGAGTCGTCATTACTAACATGTCACGGCGAAGTGGACAAAATCAATGATACATGACCAAGACACCAAAGATTGTTCGTTGCATCACCTAGACACGCTTCATGACTAAAGGGTAGGATAAGACATGGGATATAATTGGTGTAAAATAAAATCAAGCAAATAGTCTAAATCTATAACCAAGTCATCACCGCTTACCGTTCATCCAAAGTTCAAGTTTCAAAGCTAAGAAATCGGATTATGATATACCAGGTAGATGTGCCATTAGAGGACGTCATGATGGGCACATTACCTTTTCTTCAACTGTTGGCGCAATTACCAACGTCATTCTTCAAATGTGACCGAGGTGGCCTCCTCGATACTAAATCTATAATCAGCTCATAAACATAGTGCTTATAACTTCGCACTTTACAATCAACAAATAACTATAACTTTTTTTCTTTTCGAATCACTTCATTTTTTTTACACACATAACAACTAAACATAGCATCCCCCCACTTGAGATGAACAATATGAGAATTTGGGGGGTCTTCAATGATCTTCAAAAATATGTCGTCGACGAAAGCGTGATTTCCTAACCTTTCCACTTGAACCTTGAACTGAGGCAAACAATGACTTTCCAATCACAAATAAAGACTACAGGGTTGGCTAAGGTGTATGGGTGTAACGAAACAATATATTGGGTGAACAAAATGAAAGGAATGGCTCAGACGGGTGTATCTAGGGGTATCTTGCACTAAAGGAGAGTGCAACAAAAGGGTTTAACATGGGGGTCGAGAAGTCGAGGTGACTAATCGATAGACACACAAGGATAGGCTTTTTGGGTGATAATCCTATAATATTGCCTTTTTAAACTGAAAAGTCTAAATACATTAAGCTAACTCAACATACCTCGTCTATGGTCTCGAAATGATGCAAAGGCCAAGTTCTAAAGTTTACAAGCTACCGACACACTCATAATTTGGTGGATTTGGGGTAAATATTTGGAAACGGATAAGGCTAATCTCACCATATAATATCAAGGGTTATAATGTGCTCGGCTAAGGTCTAATCTAGTTAGGTTAAGAAAAACATGTCAAAATTTTAAAAATGGCATAATTTTTCAAAATAAACTAGAAAAACGAGGGCAAAATAAAGTTCAAAAGATAATTCTATTCCCGTCCCCCACTTGAAATGTACAAAGTCCCTTTTGTACTAAACGTTAAATAAAGGTGAAGAGAAAGTTAGAATTAGAGCGAGAACTTCTCTAAAATTCGCTCCGAAAAAGAAAGAAGGCCCACGAAAAGAATCGTGCCTTTGCTTTAAGCATCCACGAGCAAAATTCATTCCCTGAAATCACACTACCAACAAGCATAATTCTAAAAAAAGAAAAAGAAAAACGAAAAACGAAAAGAAACCTAACTCACTTTCATAGGAATCACGGTTGCATTTAGCATATGCAACAAGCCTTTTAAACCACTTGGTGTCTCAAGTGGATGAGTGTAATCTCGTGAGGGCTTACAGGAAACACACCCACAAAGTTCATTTAAAAACTAATACAAGGTTATTGTGTTTAAAGAAAGAATTATTACAGAGGATAGTTACGTCGTAACTCCTATAAGGAGTTACGTCGTAATTATTGCAAAACGTGGCAGACGCTACAGGAGTGTAGCTACGGTTTAAATATTTCATGGGATTACGCCGTAATTGGTAATGCTCTGGGAAGAACTACTGCAAGAGATGTGTTACGACGTAACCATAAGAATGAGTTACGCCGTAACTATGGACAGATCAGGTCCCCGTGTAGCATGCTGCAGCAACTTCCTCCGATTTCCAGCAAAAATGGTTAAAAACACAAAACCCAACAAAAATGAAAATAAAACAAATGAAAGGGATAATTCGGGTTGTCTCCCGAAAGAGCACTTTTCTTTATTAACGAGTCTTTAAGTTAGACTCAAGGCCATGGGCTAGAAATTCTTGTTTGTCATTTCGTGGATATGGCAATCTCCACGTTGAATCCAACTGATAAGATTCTCATCCAGCTTAATGTCCGCGCCCAGTTCTAAACACCCCAAATAAAAAAAATTCATCTTTTGGTATGGGTGGTATATTCCTTTGGCCTTATCTTCGTCACTAATGTCAAACAGTGGCCGAGCATGGCTTAACTCCTTCTTAGTCCAAATTTTAAAGTTCTTAACAGTTCTTGGCATTTTAAAAATTGTTTTATCTTTGCCAATCTTTAACCATACTAGCCCTTCCTTCTCATTCTTATCTAGCCCAGACAGTTCTTGAAAGGGTTTCTTGAAAATTACCCCGGTGAGCCCATCCTCCACGAACTCGGTAGTGTCATCCAAAACTACAAAATCGACCAAAAATGAATGTGTTCCCACAAAGACATGAATGTTTGTTGCGATCCCCAGGAAATTGTTCCCTTTATATTCTAGTTCTTTCACCATAACTTGGTTGTAGCATTCCTCCGATATGATGTTTACTGGGGAATTTGTGTCGATGAAGGGATGGAGATCAATGAACCTAATCTTGCATGAAATTTTCAGGTTATAGGGGTTCCTGTGATGGATTCGAGTTCCCATCTCGTAAAACTTAGGTTGGTCAGATTGTGAAAAAGTTTCTTCAGAATTGTTGTGCCAATGGACCATGTAGATATCACTAGAGAAATCGTCGGTACTGATTCCCAAACCATCTTCTTCTTTAAAGTTGACAAACACATCAAAATCGTTTCCCAAAGTTATCTCACCATGATTTGAAGGGGTCTTTGGGGGATCACTGAGAAACTCTTCCAACGCATCACCAAAATCGCTTATAGGGTCAATTGCGCAAACCTTTTGAGGGACGGACAGAAGTTCATTAGATCTGAACATAGCAATTTCCCCATTAGCTTCAAGAGTCATTTTCCGAGCAAAGACATCCACTTTTGTATGGGCAGTAGCGAGCATTGGTCTACCTAGAATGATAGGTATCCTGTTGTCTTCGGGAATATCCAGAATAACGAAATCCACTGGGAAGAGGAACTTGTTGATTTTTACCAAAACGTTTTCTTCGATTCCCAAGGGTGATTGCATGGATCGGTCGGCCATTTCTATTTTCATTTTTGCTGGTTTAAGATCTCCGATTCCCATGCGTAGGAACATTGAACGAGGCATTATGCTTATGCTTGCTCCAAGATCAGCCAAAGCGTTACACATGTTAAGATTCCCGATCAAGCAGAGGAGAGTGAAGCAACCGGATCTTTCTCTTTTTGCGGAAATTCATTTCTTAGAACTGTTGAACATCTTTCATTTAGTTGAACCGTCTCATCGAGATCTTTATTTAATTCTTGCAAAACATTGTTAGGATTAGTTCTAAAGGAATTAATTATAGGGATGTTTACCGGGAGAGCTCCAATATCAAGGAGTAAGAGTTTCTCCTTGCTAATTCTCTGTTTGACCTTCTCAGAGAAGGTAGTTAGCTCCTTAGAAACTGTTTCAACCGAATTGACAAGTTCTTCGTCCCGTGCAACAATGTAATCTGTAATGGCCTTCGAGCATAAGTCCACATTCTTTTCTAAACCCTTGATCCGGTCTTCATGAATCTTAAGAGAAGATACCGTGTTTTCTACGAATTTTCTCATCAATTTTTCATTCCTCTCGTCACGTTCCTTTGATTCTTCAATGTGGTCAAGAATCATCTTTTCCAAGCTGTTTTCAATCTTGGCCCCAAATACACTCTTTACTTTTTCTACCTTACAAGCTTCACTTTCACTAGCCCTTTCCAGTCTCCGCTTTTCAAAAATTGCACCATAATCATTTTCTCTCTTGGTTAATGTTTTCATCACCTTGTGATCGAAATTATCTTTTGGTCCATACCCTCTCTCCATATGCCATTTATAGCAATGCTCAGATATCCGTCGAATACACTCCAAAGCTTGGTCGGGTGCCATGCTTGGAATAGGTCTAGGAGAATCGAGTAGTTCACGGGTCTCTTCATTAATTCCTCTATAGAAGACATAGACAATTTGGTGCTTGTTCAGGTCATGAGTAGGGCAGCGGTAAAGTAGCTCATTATATCTTTCCCATGCTTGATTCAATGTTTCTTCACTCTCTTGAACGAACTGATGGATTTTTCCAAGAAGTTTAGCCATCTTTGAAGGACGGCAAAACTGTTGAACGAATTCTTTTCTTAATTGATCCCACGTTCCCTTGCACTCGGCAGAGAGTCTATTATACCATCTTTTTGCAGTCCCTGTAAGAGTCATAGGAAATTTTTTTGCTGTAACCGAATAACTAGGGATATTCCGGACGCTAAAAAAGGATGACAAGTAAAGCACTTCTTCCACATGATTTTGCACATCCTCATTCTCGTCTCCCAAAAACTGCAGCTTGTGTAATTCTCGGATAAATTGGTCCGGAATGGAGAATTTTTCCATACTAGAGTCTTGTGTGAAGGCTCTTTTACAGTTCTCATTGGGTTGCTCCATATAATGCTCCATGGTTATTCCTTCGATATTAACTTCATCAATAACTTCAGGTTCTGCATCAGATTGGTCAGATTCGTAAAAATGAGAAAATAGTATGAATAGGAATTGGTGAGTAAATTTTTTACGTCTGAAATTGTTTTTACGGATCGTCGAACTGGGTAGCCAAAAATGGATTCGAGCTTCTGGTCTTGAATCCTGACATTATGAAAAGGAAAGAAAATTAAAAATAGACTTAATAAAAACCCTAATATAACTCCCCGGCAGCGGCGCCAAAAACTTGATGCAGGTTTTACTGATCAGGTTTTAATATTTATGATTGTCTCGTTATACCTATGGTCTACCCTTATGCACTAACGGGCAGTGTACCCAATTGTGTGTAGTGTAGTATTCGGTAAAACCGAGGTAGTCCCAAGAGCTATTTGAGCGGATTCCAATTAAGTCTAGGTGTCACATATTTTCATTGGTTTTAAGTTGGAAATGATTAATTAACTAAAGCAAGAAAATAAAGAAAGCGAATAAAGGCAAGGGTTGTGATCAATAGAGGAGAAGTGTGCAAACCTAGTTACTCATCCTATCAAGTTAAGTTCACGTTTAATTACTTCTAATTGCTTCAAGTGGGGGTTTTAGTCGCTAGGACAACATTTGGTCAGTTCGTCATAACCTATCAGCAAAGGTTTCCACCGGAGATCAAGCTACTACCCTTGAAAGTCCAGTTGTTTTTAGTCCCCTAAGCCAAGTCATTAAGTTCCGCTAAATACAAGATTCATAACAATGAGTGCCCGGGTGCTAGCATCTTAAACACTCATCCCTAATTTCTTAAGTTCATCCAAACGGTAGGTGATCAGTTGGTCAAATCGCACAAGTGAAGAAGGGTCGCCAGTTGGTCAATTCTTACCCTTCCCACTCAGTCTACCTACTTAGGGTCAGTTGGTCAATTCTCTTAAGCAACTAGACACTACCACCATTCAAAACTACCGAAACAAGGGTAGCTACCAACAAACTACGCAAGCATACACTAGAAACAATTATACGAAAGCAATGTAAACATGAAAAAAAAAGGAATCATAACTAGGCTAGCACCAGAGGTGCTTAGCCGCTCATATTAACTGAAATAATCAATTCAATATTTAACATAATGAAATACATGAATTGAAAGTAAAAGAAATGATAGATCGTTAATGCTTATCGTTAGGGAGTGATTTCTCCCTTGGAGATGGCTCCGGATCTGCCTTCAGCCTCCTACCCCGCGTTCTCTGCTTTTGTGTGTGGAGTGAATGATGAGAAATGCAGAATTTTGGGCGGTATTTATAGGCCAGATCTGGTTATGGCGTAACTTAAGTTGAGAGTTACGCCGTAACATCAATATCTTCGTAATTTGCTCTGGAAAAGCTGGTTACGGCGTAACACATGGAATGAGTTACATTGTATCTTCAATAAATCATGATTATGCCGTAATCGTTGAAAGAGTTACGGCGTAGCTTGCAGCGGCGTAGAACATCATTTGACCTAATTAGTTACGGCGTAATCCTAAGATGGAGTTACGCCGTAATCTTCAGTTTAGTTGGTCTTCTGAGCTACGCTTTTGTTACGGCGTAATGTGAGAGAAGAGTTACGCCGTAGTTACTTCAAAATGGGCATACTATCATATATCTTCAATAAACTCTCCAAATCCGCATCTCATTAGCTCCAATGCTCGTAATTTACCTGAAAGTGAAATATAGAGGAAAACAAGCGTAAATCCAAATAAATGATATAAAATACGAGCATTATCAGGGGTCATTGACACTTAATATTCAGGACTATTTGATGTTATCAACGTCTCATTGTGTCGTTATGAGTCGCATTGTGTCAATTTAGTGCATTCATGGTGTCTTGTCGGGTCGATACCAGACACACGATGATACCAAACACTAGTAACTAAATGGTGAAACAAGACATTTTTAGAGATAAGAATTGGAATATATTTGGGGTAGATAACGTTGAAATTGGGAAAATATATTAAATAATGGTCTATATTAATAGGTTGTGCCAAGTCAGTAGTTGATGAGCCGAGTTAGCTGTTATCTGTGTTGCTAGTGATTATTTGTGCTTTGCTTATTTGAGGTGAGTTTCATAGCCCTACTTTTATCTTTGTTTTTAACTAAATTGGGGTGAGAAATCATGCTACTCTTTTGGACATTCTTAAACTCTTTTGATTTGCTTATGTGTTGACTAGTCTAGATAGATATGTGATAGATGTTGCCTTAGTCTAGGGTAGCAATCATTTGCTATGACACTGTTGCCTAGCTAAGAATAGATATCTACTCCGACCTATTCAATGGTAGCATTTGTTCTAGGCCTTGCTACGACTGTGCTGGCTAGAGTCGCTTGGGGCCCTGTTGTGATCTTGTTTTTGTTGTTGGTGTGTGATTGGTATGTTTATTATGTATCTATCTTAGTCTCGCATAGCAAATAAACTCTTACAGGTCCACTGATGAATTTATTCTTAAACCAATGAATTCACCAGCGTTAGCTGACCTTTTAGCATGATTTTCTCAGGTAACTAAGTTGATGTTTGGAATGCTCGTTCTGTGAAGGCTTGGCAATGAGGCATGGTTGGAGGATCATATTTAAACTCTGATAATATTATGCGGACCTATTTTATAATCTATGTTGGGCCTTACATTTAACTATTTTGGGATGTTTGTATTTGAATAATTAATTATGGGATTGGTTTTGAACTATTTATATGACTATCTTGTTTGCTATACTTGTGTGATGTACCAATCCAGTAACGCCCGAAAAACTTGTTTAAGTCTTCCGTTGTGCCAAGATTTGGGGGTGTTATAGATTGGTATCAGAGCTAAGGTTATAGAGAACTAGGTATTCAATAAAACCTAAACTATAACCACTTTTTAGAAAATCGATCCTCGACCGAAGCATGCCAGTTTGCCAAGCCGAAGCTTCTTGATTTGAGTATGGTATGAAATGTGATTTGATTGTTGAGACGTTATGTATTGTGATATGTTTATTGATTTTTTGGATATTATGAGCTTGATATATTATTGGTGTGACTTGGAAGTATATGATGCATGGATGATGTGATATAATAGAACTTATGCGCTTTTGTTTAAATGCATATTTTATGTAACGCGGTACCTTTATTTTAAAAGCTTTTACTATGTGATATACGTTTTGTTTTGATGATGCACTTTTAGAACTAGTCATTTTTAAACACTTATACCTACCCTATGCCATTGTCACAGACCATTCCTTCACTAGCTTATGATGTGTCTGAGGAGATCCTTGCTGCCACTTCTTTCCCAGCATGGACTATGATGACTCCTACGCAGGGTGATCCCTATATGATTGCCCGATATCCTACTTTCACTTCGTCATCATCTGATCGCCCTAGCTCTTCTAGGCAGCTTACATTGCATCAGGTCTTAGCACGAGTCCAGACTCATAGACTTACTCGTAGTACTGCTCGTATGTCTGTACGACCACCACCATCACCTATGCACCTGTCAGCTCACTCTCTCCTGTCATCACGACCTGCATCGCCATCTTATAGAAGACCTAGATCCCCTAATTTACCACCACATGATTCACCTTCATAGAGACACTGACTCATGGACTCCCCCTATGTTCATGATGATGAGGAGGAGTATGAGGACGAGGAGGAGTATGTAGATGAGGATGTGGACCCTCAGGAGGAGGAGGATATCCTTGATGGGGGTACTCTGCCACTTCAGAGTCCTACGCATTCGGTGCATTCTCGGGACCGTGCTCTCCTCACCCTTGCTCGAGCTCGATTCTCCGGGCGACCTTTAACTTTGAGTGAACTCCTCACTCACCTGAGATAAGCAGCCCAATAGGTTCAGATATGCCATCAGAGATTGCTTTAGAGCCCGCAAAGTATGGAGAGACGGGTCTGATTTAGGAGCGGATTATATCCTAGGGTGTTAGGCTTAGTTAGTTGTTAGACCGACTAGTTGGAGTGTCGAGGGATAGTGTAGAGGACTTGAGAGGAGATATAGGTTCTGTAGTTAGGAGGAATATGGCCTTGAGATAGGTCATGTCAGAGCTCTCTGAGCAGGTAGGGGACCTACAGAGAGGGTTCGCGACAGCCCGAGAGGCAGACCGAGCGCTATGGCGCAAGGTCAGTGAGTTGGAGAAAGAGGTCGCGGATCTGAATAGTGATCGCGATGCTCAGCGTATTGAGCTCTCATCTCTATGGAGGGAGATTAACGATGCTAGGAGATCAGTTAGAGTTGCCCGTGGCTAGATTGTCTTAGGTTCATAGTATTGTACCATCTTGAAACTGAGGAGTCCCAAGTTCGAGATGTAGACTTATCTTAGTTATCTTGTTAGTTTCATTGGTAGGATCATTTTCGATTACTCTGTATCCTTTCATATATTGTACTTCGAAAACTATGAGTTATGGTTATTAGAAAGTGGATCCTTTGATTTTGATTCGGTCTTTCGTTATTTCGTTATGATGTAGCATTATCCTTGTTAGCTTGATTTTGTATTCGTGCGGTATTCGATAGCCTTGATACCAAACCCCGTATAATAGAACGTGAGTTGTGAACTTATGAAACTCTTGTGTTAACCTTCAGATCAATGGTACCAAGACGAAACCCGCTTAGGACCACCCGAGCAGCGCCTGCTGTTGTGGTTACTCCTGTCCTTCAAGGTCGTCGTCCGACCCCGGCCACTCCACCTGTTGAGAACCAAAACACTGACAACCCCGCCGTTGAGAACCCGGGTGTTAATGACCAAGCTGAGAATGGTCATGTCCCACCGATCCCTCCACCTTTGAATCAAGCCCACATCGACCAGCTCGTGACACAGCGTGTAGCTGAGCTGCTTGCTAAGTCTAATCACTCAAAAACCTCTGCTGGAACCCCACCGCTTAATCAAGCTCGAGGTTGTACCTACAAGGAGTTCCGATTCTATGGTCCCATCAAGTTCGGAGGAACCAAGGGAGTGGTTTACCTAACGAGGTGGATGGAGAAAACTGAATCCATTTTCAGCATTAGTAATTGTGATGAGGATTCCAAGGTTAAGTACGCGGCGTTCACTCTGAAGGACGAAGCGTTGACTTGGTGGAACAACTATCACAGATCAGTAGGAAGTGAGATAGCCTATGGCATGACTTGGACCCAGTTTAAGGCCCTTCTGATCAAGACTTACTATCCTAGGAATGAGGTTAAGAAGTTAGAAGTTGAGTTCTGGAACCATAAGGTTAAGGGTAGCGACATGACGGCTTACAACCGTCGCTTCTAAGAGTTGTCGTTGCTTTGCCCAGAAATGGTTCGTACTGAGGCTCTTAAGATTGAAAGGTACACTGATGGATTGCCTCTAGCTACTAGGAATGATGTCATCGCTGTGAAGCCGGCTAACTTGCATGAGGCAGTTACCATAGCCCAACGTTTGATGGACTCTCTTGTGTTAGAAAGAGGAGACAAGAGTAAGAGTGATAAGAGGAAGAGGAATGAGACTGTTAAGGGAGATAGCAACAAACGGCGAGAGACTGTCAGGATGTATGCTATAGGTAATGGAGAGAAGAAGGTTTATGAAGGTAGCAAACCCTTGTGTAATCGTTGCAGTCGAAACCATCATAGGCAGTGCTCAGTGGTGTGTAGGAATTGCTCTAAGGTAGGACACGTGGCCAGAGATTGTAGGTCCCGACCCCTTGCTGTGGCACAAACCGCACAAGGAGCAGACTGGAAGGCCATTGTCACCTATTTTTGATGTGGAAAGAAAGGGCATTTCAATAATGAGTGCCGAGAGCCGTGGGTCAGAGGAAACCCCGGTAATGGAGGAGGTTTGGTGAACCGAGGTGTGGGAAGTAATGGGCATAACCCTGTGAACCGAGAGGCTGAAGGGAACCAGGGAAATCAGGGTGCTGGGAATCAAAAGAGAGACGCGGGAGCAACGCGAGTGTACGTCATTGGGAAGGAAGTCAGGGAGGACCCAAACGTAGTTACGGGTACGTTCCTGAAACTTAAAAAAGATCGTGAGAAAACAAAAATTAAATAAACTGAAATAAAAATAAAAGACTTAATGAAAACCCTAATATAGCTCCCCGGTAGCGGCGCCAAAATTCTTATGCAGGTTTTCCGACCAGGATTTAATATTTATAAGTCTCATCTACCTAAGGTCTACCTATTGCACTAACGAGCAGTGAACCCGATCGTGCGTAGTATAGAAGGTGGTAAATCCGAGATCGTTCCCTAGAGCTATGTAGATGAGGATCCTATTAAGTCTAAGTGTCACTATTTTAAATGGGTTTAAGGTTGAAATGATTAATTAACCTAAATACAAGAAATAAAATGCGCAAAGTAAATTAAGGTTGTGAACAATGGTGAGAAAGTGTGTTAACCTAATTATTCATCCTATCATGTAATGTCTATGTTTTCTAATTACTTCCTATTTCTTCAAGTGGGGGTTTAAGTCACGATGACAATATCTGGTCAATTCGTCATAACCTATCAACAAAGGTTCCCGACGTCAAAGGCCTACTCTTTGGGGAGTCGATGGTCTCAAGAAACCTAAGACAAATCATTAAGTACCCTACATGCAAGATTCAAAACAATGTGTGCCTGGGCGCTAGCATCTTAGACATACATCCCTAACTTTTTAAGTTCATCCATCCGAACGGTGTTCCTTTGGTCAATTCGCACAAGAGGGAAAGGTAGTCGTTTGGTCAATTCTTACTAGCCCCTTCTCTACCTACTTACTTAGGGTCAGTTGGTAAATTCTCCTAAGCAATTAGATACGACTGCACTTCTAAACTACAGAAGTTAGGGTAACTATCATCAAACTATGCATGCATACACTAGAAAAAATTATAGAAGCATGAAAACACAAACAATACAATCAATGAATCATAACTATGCAAACACCAAGGGTGCTTAGCCGATCATATTAAAAGACACAAAAGATTCAATGATTAATATAATAAAAGACATGAATTAAAGTGAAAGATAGTAGTAATCACTAAAGCTTATCGATATGGTGTGATTCCTCCCTCGGAGATGGCTCCGTATGCTTGGTATGATCTGCCCTTGGAACCCTCTTCGCTTTCTCTGCCTTTGTGTTGTGAGTGAATGATGTAAAATATAGAATTTATGGTTTGTATTTATAGGCCCTATCATAGTTACGGCGTAACCAAAGTTGAGAGTTACGCCGTAACTTCAATGTCTTCTAAACAGAAAGCTCGCATAGGTGACTACAGCGTAACCTTTGGAATAGTTACGCCGTAACAGTAGCTCCGCCATAATTTAGTAGAAAGCTACGCCGTATCTTTAGTATCTTCAAAACAGAAGGTTGTTACGTCGTAATACATGTGAGGAGGTTACGGCGTAGTTTACGGAGGCGCGAAAATCTTCATGACCTAGATGGCTGCGACGTAACTTAAGTTGAGAGTTACGCCGTAACTGCAGTTGAGTTGGTCTTCTATGACAAAATCCCAGCTACAGTGTAATTGAGAATATGAGTTACGCCGTAGCTTCTTCAAATAGCATACTAAGATAAAACCGTTAGGAAAATCTCCAAATCCGCGTTTCTAAGCTCCAATGCTCATATTTTACCTGGAAACGAAATATAAAGGAACAAGAGTATATATCCACATAAATGACATAAAATATAAGCATAATCGGGGGAAATTGACACTTAAAAGTAAGTATTATTTGATGTTATCAATGTTATATTGAGGTTGCGTTTGCAATTGATGCTTATTTGGTCCGGTTAAGGTTAGGCACCTATGTAGGTTGCGTTTGTTTGGTTTTGATCGAGGAGTGTTCATAAACTGATGTGTAACTTTGATTTTCATGTGTCACGGTTTGGAATTAATAAACTGATGTGGTTACCGTCTTGATTTCCTCGGATTTACAACAAAACACTAAGGGGTGTTTATAAGATTATATGTGTTGGTGCTAAGTCATTTTGAGTGTTGATCGGTTATAAGAAAACGGAAACTTGAGTTGTTTATACTTGTAATAAAAACTGTGTTTGTGATTACAGTTCCAAAGTATGATTTTAGTGTAGTAGATGGGCCACTAGCCCGTTGAAATTTAAGGGTGCATTTGGACTAACTTAATGGGCCTTAAGCCTGATAATTGTGTTGGTTAAATATACTTAAGGTGTATTACTTATCTTGTCAAAATATGTTTAACTTAATTTTAAGATTGAAATACTTGACTAACAGTTTTATTTGTTTGATGCTTGTGATCATTGGTACGCTTTGATAAATATGGGAATGTGACTTTGGGATTTATACATGGTTTTGGACTCGGGTATACTTAACGGATTCTAATATTGGATTGAGACTTGTATCACTGGACTTATATCGTGTTATATCATTTGGATCATTATTGGATTTACTATATTAGACGTTGGACTTATTGGACATTTTGGGACTTAACGGTATAATATATTAGACTTGAAAAGAATTTAATATATTAGACACTGAACACTCACAAAATATTCAATAAACTCAAAGCTAATAATTACGCGAATGATAACGAAACAAAATTTATAAATGTTGTAATTTCAAACTTGGTTTGATTAAAGTCACGATGACTTGAAAACTGATATAAACGGACGCGTCATGCCGAAATTTATAAATCCTTTCTAAACTTATAAGATTATAAACTCGTAAACGTATTGTGTTTTCAAATAAAGCTAAAATGGTTTTCTAAACCATTTAGGACTATGGGGTAAATTTCGAAGCAAATTAATTGACTTATTTATTGAAGTAATTATGTGTCGTTATTGTCTTGACATCTTTCTGGTCATTATCTTCTCGACTTGAGTCTTGGTCAATATTTTCTTGACTATTCGTTCATAATATATTTGGATATATATTATACTTTGATGTGAGTTACATTTGGCATGAATTACTTTTGGATGCATATATTATTACTCTTTGCATGAGTTGCATTTCAATTCTTTGCTTTCTTACTACCACACGAAACGTTAATACTAAATTTATTGAGATATTGATACTGGATTTTTGAAAAGCGTTGATACGAGTATTCCGGGAAAACTAAGGCACGTTATCTTCCAGAAATTATTTTTGCTTTGCGAGTCGTATTCTGAGATAAGTCGTATACTATTAGGTTGTGCCGATGACCTACCGTTGTTCCTGTACTCTTATACCCTTGTGCTTTACTTTGTGATACTGATGCGTTTTGCTTCACGATGTCAGTCGTGTTAGTTGTGATTCTTGCGTTGCTCTATTTGAGGTGAGTTCATGGCCCCTACTTTTACTTGCTTTTAACTGTTTTGGGGGAGAATAAATGCTCGTGTTTAATTAAATACAAATGCTTGATAGTTTTGAATGCATTTTTATGTAGACACAAGTGCTTGAGAATATATCCATGTAAAACCTTTTCGATTTGACCTGGAAATGTTTTTGTGGATTTATGGAAGTTATTACGTGGTTAGGCTAAGGTTATTATCCCAAATGTCCCATTCATGGTCCGTTAGTTCCTGCGGATAGATCTATCGGGGGTGACGCCCCGTCCAAAGTTGGTAGCGCCAACTGGTCGGGCTTATAGCATGTCGGATACAGTGGTTAGAGATAAACACCGTTAGGGGCTTGTTTATATATTTGTATGTCGAGTGTCAGTTGCATGACTTAGCCTGCGTAGTAGATAACTTGTATGATTTTGATTTGGTCCAAGCTGTGGTATTATGATTATTTTGCGGATATTGGTTTTGATACTATGAGCTAGGCATGGTATGCCTTGGTTAAACTTTTCTTGTTTGTGAGAAATGATTTGCACTTGAAAACCTTGTGATCCACATTACTATTTACGAAAGGTAAACTCTATTTTCGCGACACTGTTGATGACACCTTGGTCGCAAAGCTCTTTTGGAACTCGAAGTATTTTATGCAAACCTATGAACTCACCAGCCTCGTGTTGACACTTTTAGCATATATTTTCAGGTATTCAGGCGATAGTCTAATTTTGAAGGCGCTTGGGTAGTGGCATGGCATGGTCATAGACGACTCTAATATTTGTATTCGGGACCGCTTATTTATTATGGGCCTGTATTCCACACTATTTTTGAATAATGTAAGCTTTATACCTTTGTTTATGAAGTTTCTTAAGGTAAAACCATTGTTCTATACTTTGTGTTGTGATACCAATTAGTAGCACCCATGACTTGTATGCTTCTACTAAACCCGATTTTTGGGGGTGTTACATGGAAATATTCATCGGAGTTTTTTTACCTCTATGTCAGCAAAGATTGCTTTGCAAGACCCAAAAGTCGTCTTGCATTATACCATTGATAAGCAGCTTTCTCCCACAAAATTCTTCTTATGAATATGATCACTTAGCTTTCCTATCATGGCTTCAAGGTTCTTAAGAGATTCATCATGACTCATAAGGCTTTTGTTTGTGCTTTCTTGAAAGCTCTTTAACCAAACTCTTTAGTAGTGGAATATGAGAATACAACAATACATACGTCATGTACAGTCGAAGGGACAAGTCATACACACCCGTTCAAGAAATGTCAGGATGACGCTGTCTACAGTCGCAAAGACAATAAAGACGCTTCAATTCCCAAAGATAGCGAATAAACCTAAAGAAGGATATTCCTACACTTCCCCATGAAAACATTAAGTACACATCTTTCCCAACTCAGCTTATAACTCTGATCGAGGTAAAAAGTATGCATCTAGTCATCATCGCAAAAAAACAAATATGATCACAGCCTTGAAGCGAAGGACTTGAGAAAGAACCTTAGTAGCGCAACACGGACTGGGGGGACTCAGTTACCAAAAGTCCAACATCATATCATCAGTGCATGATCTAATACTAGACTGGGGGGGGGGGGAATTGATAGTGTATCAATATTAGCGGCCCCTAGCCCACTAATTACATGCTCGAATCAAGCCCACTACCAAGGCCCATCAATACTTGATGAAACCTCTCAGGCCAGACTAAGCATGATAGTACTACTGCTCCCCAACTGTCACTAGCGGTTAAGATGTATCATTTGACACTGTGCAATAGGGACGCATGACATGCATCATTTTGTATGAGCCAAGGAGCACATAAGACCTTTCCTCCTTGTCTTCTCTCGGATGATCAACATCTGGCTCTCTAGCAGCCGTTGATCATCCCCAAAGGGTTTATCTTCAACCCCTACAAGCCTCTCTATAAAAGGAGAGCAACACACACAACTTCACAAGTTTTATACACTTAGGAAAATACTGCCTAACAGCAGTAAAGTATAGTCTTGGTTTAAGTGTTACAGGAGCATCTTGATCATTATCAATCTCATGGGGTCCTTACCTTCAACACGGGAAACCAAACAACAAAACCATTTCGATCCCAATCTCATCGACTCTCCGAGTTTCTTACTCGAGAGTTGCTTCACTAATTAAACAAGCTCCCTTTTTGGCAGAGAAAACCGTACAACGTCGCTTACAGTTTTACCGATACTAAGTTAAATATTGAGTCCTAACTAGATAGAACCAATCTTTCTCTTGAGGTATTTTGAGGCCTAAAACACTAACCTAACTCACTCTAATTTGGTATATAATGATGAATATGACTTTCGAGTATAGTAGTGGAATATGAGAATACAACAATGTTGCAAATACAAAATACAAAACACAAAAGACTTTAACTTCTTTTTTGTTCTTCCCTTACTAGAGTGGACCACTTTTAATGAATTAAAACAAGATACTGATCAAAGATTATTATGAATGAAAGCTTTTAGTAATGACTGAGATGTGTTTGAAAGGGGTAAGTAAAGTAAAATGGTAGCAAAATGGCTTGTTTAAATAGTCAAACACTCAAACATGGGTTGTTCATAAGCTTATACGGATCCGTGATTCTGCAGATTTCAAAATTCGTATTTGTTTTGAAATGTCTTTCAACTTTTGTTTTGCATTGTTTCTATTTAGATTGTATAGGGAAGAGTTATAGCAAAGCATGTTTGATGTTTTCCTAAATTGTTGAACAACTCAAAGGCTAAAAATGGCTAATTAGTGGTCTATGCAAAAACACATATTATGCTTTAATCTTTTGTTTTGGGGGTTATCCAAGAGTGGTAAATCCTAATTTAAATGATGGATGAGGTTTGAATGGCTTCTCTAATTGGAAGACTCTAGCTAGTTATAACGTACATTCTATAAAACACTCTATTTAAAATGAAAGTAAATAAAAGTGCTATAAATGTTTATAAAATGATGCAAGAGTTTATAAAATGATGCAAGTATTTTGATGCATTATGTATAATAAAAATGTCTTTGATCATTAAGCTAGTTTAGAAATTCATATTCACCTTAAATAATTTGCGGCAAAGGATAACTATGTTTAAAACATGTTTACATAAACTTTCACGTAATACGTTTTCACATTTGTCATTAACAAAAATAGAGAAATCGTTAACTAGAATTAACGTTTTTATACGATTATTTATATTAACAATTATATTCCGATGGATATACAAATATAATTGTTGGATGTTGAGTTTACTCGTATAAAGATAGCTTAAGATGCACATTAGACAACTACTTAACCTTCATATTAGTTGTCTCCTTGCAAATCTAAACATTGCAATTATATAGTATACAAAAACACGCTATGGTTTTTAAAAACTTACAAGAAACTGGTTAAAGTTCACAAGTTTTATCTATGTTTGAATAAACCAAATAAAGTTTAAAAAACGGAACCAGTAAAATCAATGTTTTAAACACTACAAAAAATAAGCCATTTGGTGACATGTTTAGCTACTCAAGAAGTTATGTCGCAAATTTGCGACCCAAGTAGTGACATGTTTAGTGACTTACACGTCTTCTAAGTCAACTAAAAAGTCGCAAAAAATACGATGTCACCAATCAAGTCGTTGAATGTGTCGCTAGTTTGTGACATATAAAAAGTACATCGCCACTAGTGTCGCAACAATTGTGACTTCTTGCAACATGTTGTTAACTACGTCTCTAATTTTGTGACGTCTTTGAAGAAGTCGCTAAACGTGCCGCTAATTTGTGACATATAAAAAATACATCGCCAATAGTGTCGCAACAATTGCGACTTATTGCAACATGTTGTTAACTATGTCTCTAATTTTGTGACATCTTTAAAGAAGTAGCTAAACATGCCGCTAGTTTATGACATTCTAAAAACCGATCGCTACTAGTGACGCAAAATTGTGACTTTTTGCAACATGTCAATAATCTTGTCTCTAATTTTGTGACTTCCTAAAGCAAGTCGCTATCAACATCACTAATTACTACATGTTGTTACCATAATCACTATCTTTTTAAAAAGATTTCTTTTAGCGAACTAGAGGTCTCGGGCACCAGGGCCAAATATGACTGGGTACACCGATGTTTTAAAACATCAAAACACATTTCGATTAACCAGGTGACTTTAAATGTTTTAAAAAAAATTAACACTGCATCAAAAAAATCTATAAAGGTCCCGGGCACCTTCGGGAACTCTTGCTCCATCCCCGGTTATAACAAAGTATAAATTACTAAGTATGTAAACATTTTAATAAAAAAGATATTATAAATTAAAGGGTGAAAGATAAAGTGATAACGTCTTTTTCGTAATTACACATCTACTAATATATTTTGTGAAAGGTCAAATTACTAACATACTTTCAAATTTCACTCGATCTAGCTAATATGACCTGTTGGTAGTAGGTTACTGTGTCACCTTGGCGAAAAATTTGTGATTAGTCCTCTAGGACTAACGACCGTTAACTAGATGATAACGACCGTTAAAAAAAAAAAAAAAAAAAAACTTTAAAATTTTTTTAAAAACGTAAACTTTATAAAAAAACATAAAATATAAAAAAAAATTTTATTTTTTTAAATTTTAAAAATGTAATTTTTTAAAAAACGTAAAAAAAAAAAAAAAAAAAAAAAAAAAAAAAAAAACCGTAAAATTAAAAAAAAAACGTAAAATTTTTAAAAAAAACGAAAATTTTTAAAAAAAACGAAAATTTTTTAAAAAAAAAAACGTAAAATTTTTTAATTTTTTTTTAAATTAAATTTTTTTTTTAAAAACGTAAGATTTTTTTTATAAAAACGTAAAATTTTTAAATTTTTTAAATTTAAAAATAAAAACTTAAAATTTTTGAAATTTTTAAAAAAGTAAATTTTTTTTTTTTTTTTTTTTTTTTTTTTTAACGGTCGTTATCATCTAGCTAACGGTCGTTAATCCTAGAGGACTAATCGCAAATTTTTCGCCAAGGTGACATGGTAACCTACTACCAACATGTCATATTACCAGATCGAGTGAAATTAAAATATGTTAAGCAATTTTGACCTTAACAAAATATATTATAGATGTGAATTACGAAAAAGACGTTCATCTCTTTAACTTTCACCCTAAATTAAACTTTTATATTTCTTATCTTTATTATCATTAAACTTTTATTATAAATTAAACTTTTATATTATAAATTAAACTTTATTTAATGATAATAAAGATAAAGAAATATAAAAGTTTAATTTATAATAAATTACACCGATTCCCCAATTTCCCAAAACATGTAAACGGTCATCATCTCCTTCATTATCTCGTAAAATACACGGTCATCGGTCATCACAAGTTACTCCGCCATCGTCTCAGTCATCACAGTTACTCCGCCATCATCTCCGTCATCATCTCCGTCATTATCTCAGGTATACGTTTTGTATTACACATAATAATTTTGTATTTTAGTGTTGTGATTTGATTATTAACTGTGTTTATACTGTGTACTATTTTAGTGTTGCTTTAGTCTGCTATGATTTGATTATTAACTTATGCTTATATGCTTAGTCATGCTGTTTTAGGGGTTGTTTGGGATTGCAATTCAAACACTATTTAAGTTACGTTTTGCATAAATATAATATGCAGCAGGGCTGCGGTTAAAGTGTAGATCATCTGATATTGTGCGCAATGGAGCACGGAGATGGCATGAGGACTGAGGAAGTGAGGAGTGGTCTAGCCGCCTAGTAAGTTCCATTTCGTGTTTAACTTGCCTCCTCCAGCATGGACATGAGTATTAGGGATACTGTGGTTAGCTATCTTATTTAGTCACCTGTTGTATATTAAACAAACTTTTATTTGCAATAAAGTCATGTATCTCTTAACATGAGCATGCAATTCGCACCTGTTAACAAGTATCTGATCGAGTTTACGTGAAATCCGATCCCTTCTGTTTTTAGTATATCTTAGTTGACATAAAATGAGCAAGTGATGTCATTAAATTCATCAACGACCCATTAATCTTTTAATGCTATCTTGTTAAAATCTTAAAAGCTTTCTTGGACGAAGCGAAATGTAGTCCTAGTAGCTTAAAAGACTTTGAGATAACCATCATACTAGTAGCTTAAAAGACCCGTGTTTCTGATTTTGGTCAAATTATATTCAACAAGTCAAAATGGGTCACTTTTTTACAAAGATCAAGTTGACCCGAAGCACTTTTAGCCAGTAAACTTTTTTATAAACAATTGTGCATCAAATATTAATCTAAAGACCATATTAAGTCAAAACAGGTCACTTTTTTACGAAGATCAAGTTGACCCGAAGCACTTTTAGCCATAAATAGTAAACTTTTTATTAACAATTGCGCATCAAATATTAATCTAAAGATCATATTAAGTCAAAACGGGTCACTTTTTTACGAAGATCGTATTATTTCATAAATAGTAAACTTTTTATATTTTTTGAACAAAATAAATTTTTTTTACCACTTAAACATAAATTAAAATAAACTTTTTATAAAAAACACCCACTCCAATTTAGATCTCGGGTATAAAAAACCCACTCCAATCCCTAATTCCCACCATTTCCCCCAATTTCCACTTAAACATAAATACAAACCATGTAAACCCACAGTTACTTCGATTGATCTCCGCCATCACAGTTACTCCGCCATCATCTCCGCCATCACAGTTACTCCGCCCTCATCTCCGCCATTATCAGGTATACATACTTCATCATTTTTTATCGTTTAATCATACGTTTTGTAGATTGATTGTTTAATTTGTATTTGAGATGAATGTAGATTGACGCGTTTATACTGTGTGTGTTTTGTATTTACTGTGTGTATTGTTAATCATACGTTTTGTAGATTGATACGTATTGTTGATATTATTGTGTTATAATATCGGACCGTTATCGGTGTGAACTTTAGTTTGCGCGATTATTTTCGGACATAAGGAGTTGTTTAGATAGTTTGCTCGTGCGATTTGTTAGGTAGTTAGATAGTCTCAAGGCGTGCGATTTTCGAACATACTGATTGATGAAGGATAGGTAGTTAGATAGTCTGCAAGCGTGCGATTTGTTTAGATAATAATAGAGATAAAAAGCTAAAAGTGAAACGAATCAAACGAGTTAATCCTGCATACAATCTCGTGCATACTGGAAGTAGTGCTTCGTTTATGCAATGGAATACTGTGTTTAAAATTTTTTTGCATACTGGATTAGTTTATGCATACTGGATTAGTTTATGGAACTTTTCAGTTAGGCGCAAAGTGGCAGTGACTCACCATCCTTCTATTAGACATGTAGTATTTGGGTTTGGTTATGACCGAATTGCTCATGATTACAACATTGTGGGTATATTGTACGCCAGTGATAAAGGAATTGCCCCCAATGACTCTTCGTTTATTTATTCCTTGAAAACGGACTCATGAACTCATAATGAGATTCAATTTGACTACTCATGTTTTTGGTACGATTGAATTGGCAACTCCAATTACGTGATACAACTTTATTTCCATTTTAACATAGGCGTAGCATCACAAGCATTTGGATTTAGGATTACGAAGCAATCTCTGTTTATGGTGTTGCTAGATTTGTTTCTCATTTTCAATGTTAGTCACGCATAACTGGATTTAGGATTATGTAGAATATAATATAACTACTATTCCATAGTATGCAACTAATCATTGCACCTATTTACCTTTTCTTGAAGTACTCAGATGGCCGCTGTTGAAGACATAGATGATACTATTATGCAGGAGGGTGATGAACAATCGAGTAATGAAGATAGACGTATCACCATAAGAGTTCGGGGAAATGTGTAAGTTTAGAATACTTAATTTTCATTAAATGTATTTACATGCATATGACTTATGATGAATCCTTCCTTTTTTGTAGTTTTATTCCTTCTCATATCGTGACGCGTAGCATCACAAGCATTTGGAAAGCAAGATTCACGGAGCATGGGATACGTGGACTAGTGTTCCACAAGATGATAGAAACGTTTGGTTTGATGCTTTTAAGGTACTAAAATTTTGCACATGTCTCATGAATGATGGCTAACTTAAGCGATCATTGCAACTTATAAGTTCACTATGACTGCTTATATACTAGAGTTGCCTTTGGTGTGGGGCTAAAGGTAACAAAATGGGTACGATTGTGGTTGTGGTGGTTTACGGTATAACTTGAATAAAGTTAGGTTAAATGGATGCAACTAGTTTTGTTAGTTATTAGTTAGTTTGTGCAGATGATTGATTAGAATAATGGACTTGTGGCGACCACTACTGGTAGTTTATCATGTGAGGATATTAAAGTACTATTAAAACCGAGCTCTTGAGTCGGTTGATGCAACATACTACATACTACATAAGGAAATAGTTACAACATACTGATTAACAGAACTACATTATAAACATAAGTATTTGCTAGAAAGATGGACCTGACAGTCGAGTAATTCTCTTAGTATTAATATCTGTCTTCGATTTAATGCTGTTGTGTTTTAGATTTTCAGCCAAGTTACTCAGTTCTTGTTGCTGAAACTATTTCCTTATGTAGTATGTTCACTTCCAGTAATGAAATTACATTATACTAATCAATCACACTATTTCCTTATGTAGTATGTTGTAACTATTAGTATGTTGAAATTACATTATACTACATTATACTGATTAACAGAAACTAATTAGATGTGGCGACCACTACTGGTAGATTAAAACTCCTAAGGGTTTAGATTAACGTCGAATTAATGGATTAGCTGGTTCATGTTGCTATAGGTTTGGTTTAGTTAATGTCGTAGAAGCTTGTCTTGTTAGTTTTGTAGAATCGGTTGAAGATTTGTGTGAAGTGAATATGTAGCTACTTTTGTCTTGATGTTATTTTCGGAAGTAGTGTATTGTGAATTTTCCGATGAAGTAACTGTTTGTTATATAAGCACGTGTTGATTTCGATTGTCCGCGTATATAGTAAATGTACGTATTGTTCGTATTGGAAAGTTCTTTAGGTTTTCCAATAGGCAATTTCGTTCTATGTAGTTTCATAACCGAACGGTGAGACTTCAAGACAACGACATTTTTATCGTTTCGATATGTGTTGATGCGATTTTAGTTTAGCACTTAGTCGATGGATTTCTTGGTTCGGTTTGTGCGCTAGTCTGGTTTAGTTGGTAGCTTGTAGAAGTTCATTTTGTAAGTTTGGCTTGTTGTCCATTGTCAATCTGAGTCGACTTATTTTCCGGGATTTCCTTTTTGTATTTGTGAATATGATGAAACTAGTGGTATGCTCTAAAGAGCTAATGTCATTGAGATTGTCGATTAGCAAGTCGAGAAGGAGTATGGAGTAGAATGGATCTTTGTGTTTTGCTCTTGTGGTGTATCTCGTTAGCATGGACCTTTTATAGCCTTTGAAGTTTTTCTAGACCGTTAGTTATGCTTTAAGTATTAAAATGGTTTAGTTTGATTAAGCAAAGCACCGTGACCATGCCGAAGGTTAGGTAGTCGACTAGTTTCATAATCGACAATGAGACAATCATAGTTTTATACTTTTATATAACATTAAATTATTGGATTCTTGGTGATTTATAATAAGTTGTAGAAGTTCATCTTGTAACTTGTAAGTTTGTCTGCATTTGTGCATTGTTGAGCCGATTTAGTTTCGTGTTTGTGAATATGATAAAACTAGTGGTATGGCTTAAAACGGATCTAATGTCAACCGACCCTTAGGAGTTTTAATAAAACCAACTGACCCTTAGGAGTTTTAATCACATTCATAACTATTAGTATGTTTTCTTTTTGACAAAGCTAAACACAAGTGGGACCCAAGGCATGAAGATCTTGTTCGCGTGTGTTCAAAATAGATGGAGCAAAGAGCTATGGAACTTTATGTCTAAGGCAAGGATGAAAGAAAGCGAGAAACCGGAGTTTATGCATACGGTCATTGGCAAACACTTTGTAAAAGTGGAAATTGCCGAATTTATTGCAAAATCTAAGAGAGGTGCGATTGCTCGCCAAGCTAATAAAAGATTGCATTGGTGGTTCGGTCTCGAACGTTGAGCACACAATGCGTGGTATAAAACTCAATTGCTTAATATGCTACTTAGTTATATTGGTGATGGACTTATATATAAAAATTGTTTAATCTTGTATAGAAAAGAAAGCCAAACGTGACCGAGTCTTTGCTCAACTCTTTGAAAGAACCCATAAGAGGAAGAACAAAACTTTTGTTAATGATGAAGCTAGGGAAACATGGGTAAGTTTTATCACCAATCGATTTACTTTTTCTCAATTGCTCGTGAAGTGTCAATTGCTTAATCTGCACATTTTTTGTTTTTATTTTCGGTTAAATGAATCGCACATTTTACGTAACTTATTGGATAGTTATTCTGGTTTTGTGCGGTTGCATTTAGACTAAGTTGGGTTTGGTTATGTGTTCTATGTAGGAGCGATATAATGAGAAATATGGTGTAGATGATGCGCTTGATGCTCGGCCGGTAACATGTCCAACACATATCGAAGATGGGCGATCATGTTGGCTCGAAGAATGGGAGTTATTACGGTTTTGGATCCGGGGTTGATGGATTCATGCTCCAAGGTGAGAATGATGAAGAGGACTTCAATCATGGATATAATGAGGACTTTGTTCGTGTTCAAGAAATGGTAGAAGCAAAGACGATATTGATCAAGGTACCATGAAAGATCGGTTGGAAAGCTTAAAAGCGTGCACAAGAAGCACAATCAAGAAAAATAGAAGAGCTTCGGAATCTCAGACATCAAACGAGCAAAACCTGAAAAAATTTATTGCTCAGGAAGTGTCGAAGGCAGTTGCTCAAGATGTGGGAAAATTTGTTGCTCAAGAAATTGCAAAGTCTAATCGCCAACTTCTAGCAGCCCTTCGAAAATGTCCGTGATAGATGTTTGGTAGACATTTAAAACTCTCTTCTACTTAATATGATAACTAGTTTATGTGCTTGATGTTTAAGCGTTTGGTATACTTGAGATAACATTTCATAATTCTAGATGATAACTAGTTCACATGTTGTTGATGTTTTATGTGATATGGTAAATCATATTCTGTATCTTCGAATGCTCTTGTTATATTTAATAGTAGCATATTGTTTGGTTTTGAGAGACAACTAAATAACAAATGTGAAAACAATAGCAGGTGAGCATAAGCTTATAGCAGGTGAGCATAAGCTAAAACTAGCGACCCAAATAGCGATGTGATGTTGCTAATTATTGCTAAAACTAGTGACCCAAATAGCGATATGATGTTGCTAATTATTGCTAAAACTAGCGACCCAAATAGCGATGTGATGTTGCTAATTATAGCAACATGGTTAGCGATATTGACAGCGACCCAGGCAACGAATCAACAGGGACCCGGGTAACGACCCAAATTGCGACGTGACACAAATAGCGACCTAACTAAGGACATTCAAATAGACGTCGCTATTAAATCTAGCGTCACGTGAAGAGAAGTCGCTACAAGTGTCCCTAAAAATAACGACACAATTAAGGACACATAAAGAGATGTCGCTAGTTATTATAGTGACAAGTGAAAAAAAGTGGCTACATGTGTCTCTATGTATAGCGACATATCTTTGATGTCACAAAATTCTGCGACTCATTTACAGCGACTCCTTTTACTATGTCACTTAACGTGTCGCTGTGGTCAAATGCGACGCTAACGGCGTCACTAAACATGTCACTAAAAGGCTGTTTTCTTGTAGTGAAAAACCAGTTTTTTTATCGACCCGGTTTAGTCGCCGGTTCACCGGGTCACCGGTCCAACCGGTTAAACCGCCGGGTCGAACCGGTTCTATACATATATAAACTTTTTCCTATATTTAATAATTAGTATTGCATGATCTAATAATTTATCCGTTTTTATTCATACATTCGATTAAATCGATGAAAAAAATTGAGACTATATTAATAAGTTTTGCTTTTTAAGTTTACATCTGTAAAAATATAGCCAAAATTTTCAAGGTGATTCTAAATAATAAAATAATTTATAATAAAACTATATTAATTGGTGATTCTAAGATCATATATAATTATAATTTATTATTTTACAAAATTTTAACAAACATTAGTTATCAACATTTTAACTTTTCAATTAAACTTAGAAAAGTTAATGGAAAAAAAATCATTTTGTTAATTTTTTTTTGATAAAAAGTAATGACCCGGCCGGGTTTATCAACCCGGGTCAACGAAAAATCGGCGGTTCAATCTGGTTCTCAACCATGCAAAAACCCGGTTATATCCGGTCCGGTCTCCGAGCCGGTTCCCGGTTCAACCGATTGAACCGGCCGGGTCAACCCGGGTTTTAAAACAGAGTAAAATTAAGTTTGTGAACTATACTTTTTTCCCTCTACCAATTATTCACATTTCATCTTTCTTACAAGACAATTGCAACATGTGTAATTCCAATTTTTTATATTTCATCTAAATCTTTAGATTTGTCATGTGTTATCATCATAAAGAACGAATAAGAGGATAAATCATTTTCTTAATCTAAGACCTTAATTGCCTACTTATTTCCATCAAGAGATCCGATCAAAATCACATGAAAGGAACATAAAAGTACTGCAAATTTCGAAGTCAGCAAAGTGATCCCCTTTTTGCAGTCACCAAGAAGATTAAATATAGAAAGGATCATAGATACGCTAGGAATCTAAAGTCACTTGAGTGAGAGCAAATCATGGCTGCAAATGGTGCTTCTTTTGTGCTATTTTAACATGGTGCTTTTTCCTCGACACTTCCAATTATGTTGCATATATAGCTCGTGTTTGTACTTGTATAGTTGTATGTCAGGTAGGAAACGAACCTACTAAGTAGTCAATTTAAGAGGTCAAAACACATGGTCTTGTTTTTCTTTGACACACGAAAAATGGCCTCTCTCGTCTTCCATTGTATTCTCGTCGTCTCTACTATATCGTATTCTCAAGCTGCCCATCGTCCTAAAACCACGTTTCTTGATGGTAAGTTGTTGTAATGTTTCATTTGGACGAGTCTCATGTTAGATTCTTATGAACTACACTTTTCTACACTTCTCACATTATGTTTCTTTTTGTTCTTTTTATATGACAATTACTTGTGCATTTTGTAGATAAGTCGATGTAAACTAACGAATCACTATACATATTTAGTCTAAATTTTTTTAATCTTGTAATCTCGTACCTTAGCTGTATTTTTATTGACATTATAGTTTGATTGCCACAAAATTTGACATGAGTTTTTATTAGGGTTTCTTCCAAATGGCAACTTCGAACAAGGCCCAAATGCTTCAAACCTCAAGAAAACCGTGATAATAGGGAAACACTCTCTACCGAAATGGGAAATCTCAGGCATGGTAGAGTTTGTGTGTGGTGGGCCCCAATCGAATGGGTTCTACTTTGCGATCCCACGTGGGGCTCATGCAGCAAGGCTAGGGAATGAAGGCTCCATATCCCAAACTATCAATGTGAGGACGGGTAAGGTGTATTCCCTCACATTTGCGGCCACAAGGACTTGTGCTCAAGACGAGGTCTTGAGGGTCTCAGCCGCAGACCAGACGAGTGACCTTCCAATCCAAACCTTGTATAGTAGTGATGGAGGAGACACTTATGCTTTTGCGTTCAATGCCACTTCGAGTAAGGTCATGATCACATTTCATAACCCTGGGATTCAAGAGGATCCTGCTTGTGGACCTCTCTTGGATGCAATTGCAATTAAGGAGATGCGTCCTCTAAGATACAACACCAAAGGTATAACACTATATATCTTATTCCTAATACACAAAGGAACTATCTAATATTTACTTTTATAGATTGTCACCAAAATATTATATTTTTCTTTTAAGCAATTATGACAATGTTGGGGTGTTTGGCTAAGTTTACTTTTGTGCTTACCTTATTGTATTATCGTAATACAATAAGCTTAGTCAGACACTTCAAACTTAATGCCTACAAGCTTTTTCAAGAGTAAAAAGGAGCATAGAGATGAAAACTCTTATATGAAGGATTATATAGCTACACAAGGTTGTATAAATATGAGTATAATTCATAAATAATTCGTTTACGTACAGGAAACTTGGTAAAAAATGGCGGTTTTGAGAACGGTCCACATGTGTTCAAGAACTACTCGACGGGAGTCCTCCTCCTCCCCAAAATACACGACATCGTTTCCCCACTCCCGGGATGGATTATTGAATCGCTCAAGCCAGCAAAATACATAGACTCCAAACACTTTATAGTGCCAAAGGGTCTCGCAGCTTTGGAGTTAGTAGGAGGACGAGAAACAGCAATTGCACAAATCATCCGTACCGTGCCCAACAAAGCATATAGTCTATCTTTCATCGTTGGAGATGCAAAGAATGATTGTCATGGATCGATGATGGTGGAGGCTTTTGCAGGTAAAGAAACTCTAAAAGTGAAGTATGAATCTCAAGGAAAGGGCGGTTCTACAACTGCAAGTCTCAAGTTTAAGGCCACTTCGACTAGGACAAGACTCACATTTTACAGCTCCTTTTACCACTCAAAGCTCAATGACTACGGGCATTTTTGTGGCCCAGTCTTGGACAATGTCAAGGTTTGGCCAGTTGCCTAGAAACTAGTGATGAACTCAACGGACGCATGAAGACGACATCGAATTGGATCTTAGTTTCTTTTTTATATATGATACATTTTATACTAGCTGGTATATGTAGCTCCTGAATTCAACACTAAATAATCACATTTAGCTTAAGTATGATCTTTAAGCATTTAGTTGAGAATAATATGGTTTTAGCTCATGGGAAAATTTAGACGAACTTTTTACCAAACGATTTATGAGTTGTTCAAAGAATGTTCGGTTCATTTACAACACTACTCGTTTGTATTATTTTACTTGTGTATTGAAAGATATTTTGTGTTTCTATGGATTAACTGTCGTCGTTTCTATTGCCGTGAATGTACATGTTTATAATAGTTGGTTTTTGAGTTCACTCGCATAGAAATAGCTTAAGATGTACATTAGACAACTACTTTACCCATCATATTAGTTGTCTCCTTGCAAATTAAACATGCCACTATTAATTACCCATCATATTAATTGTCTCCTTGCAAATTAAACATGCCACTATTAAAGTATACGAAAACACGCTATTAACTTTTAAAGCGTACAAAAGACTGGTTAAAAGTTCACACTTCACAATAGTAACCCATGTTATGAACTAATTAATCAACAACTTAAGAAAAACTATTGGCTTGTGTCACAGTGGTACTCCATGTTATGTGAAAACTCTTCAACCAAATAGTTGTAAGTTCAAATCATGCTTAAAACATGTGAGAATATTGTGAGATAGTTAAAATTTCGTTCTAAAATAAAACTTAAGAAAAAATTTCAACACTGGCCGTTTTAAAATATAATCGTTTATCTAGAAGTCAATTGTTCATATTTCATCTTCCTTACAACACAATTGCAACATTTGTAATTCATGAAATTTATATTTCATCTCGGGGCAATTCTATATTTCCTCAATAAAAATATTAAAATTTCATATATTATTGTCATACTTTTTATGAAGATTGTAAGAATGAAAGAATAATTAAGAGGGTAAATCATTTTCTTAAGTGTCATTTGTTTTTCGGACCTTTACCTTTTTAAATCGCAAACCACGTATGCAGAAGAAGAGAATACGTTTAAGACTTCATCCGCGAAGAAGGCCAGTTTGTTTTGTCTTTATTAGATTTCTTCCATTTTTCTTCTTTTTTTTAAAGAAGTGGAAAAAGTGATTGAAAGAAGTGGAAAAAGAAATTTATGTCTGCGTAGTGGAAGAGGAAAGAAGTGATTTTACCTCTTATGTGCGAAAAAAACAAGCGGTCTTGAAAGAAATTGTCTCTGGCGCTGCAGACATAAGAGAAAAAAAAGCTTTTTGTGCTAAGAACTTACGTAGTGTTTGGTATGTCGTAATCAAAGCGTAATGGAAAAGATTATTACAATGTAATGAATAAATGTTGTTTGTTTACGTTTATAGAATGTAATGATTCATTCTGATAATGACTCATTCACCAAAACCATTCATGGGGTCCTCAACTTTTTTTCATTCTGTTTGTAATAGAATCAAAATTATATAAAACTCCATTATTAATTAACCACATTAAATAATTTTTTTTTATCACTAATGGGTATTTTATTCTTTTTATTATCGATTCCATTATGTTTTATCATACAAACCAAACATGATTAATTACTACAATGAATCATTACATTATACTCTTCATTCCATTCATCGTTTATTCCATTCACTTGACATTTTATTCCGTTTTACCAAACGAACCCTTAATTGAGAGATCCAATCAAAATCACATGAAAGGAACATAAAAGTATTGGAAATTTCGAAATCTGCAAAGCGGCAAAGTGATATACCCTTTTCACAATCACCAAAAACAATAAAAATAGAAAGGCTTATAGAAACGCTAGGAATCTAAAGTCATCTGAGTGAGAGCAAATCACGGCTGCCAATGGGACTCACTCAGTTTTGTGGGTCCAAAAGCAAACACTAAAACACAGTTATCGCCTGATTTTGTGCTATTTTAACATGCTACACTTTTTCCTCGACACTTCCTATTATGTTGCATATATATAGTTAAGCCTCATTATTGCCTTTTGTACTTGTGTGTCTAGTAGCTAGGAATAGAAAATGGCATCTCTTCTGTTTCTTTGTATTCTCTTCGTCTCTACTATATCCTATTCTCAAGCTGCCGCACGTGCTAAAACACCTTTTCTTGATGGTAAGTTGTCATAATCTTTCATTTGAGTTTCTATTGTATTCTCAAGCTGTCACGTGTGCTAAAACACTCGTTATCTTTGTTTTTGTGTTTCAGGGTTTCTTGCAAATGGAAACTTCGAACAAGGGCCAAGTCGTGCAAACCTCAAGAAAACCGTGATCATAGGGAAACACTCCCTACCCAAATGGGAAATCTCGGGTATGGTGGAGTATGTATCTGGTGGGCCTCAGCCGAATGGGTTCTACTTTGCGATCCCGCGTGGGGCCCATGCAGCAAGGCTAGGAAATGAAGGTTCCATTTCCCAAACTATCAATGTGAAGGCGGGTATGGTGTACTCCCTCACATTTTCCGCCACAAGGACTTGTGCTCAAGAAGAGGTCCTAAGGGTCTCTGCCTCTGGCCGGACAAGTGACCTTCCAATCCAAACCTTGTATAGTAGTGATGGAGGAGACACTTATGCTTACGCTTTCAACGCTACTTCAAGTAAGGTCACGGTCACTTTTCATAACCCTGGGATTCAAGAGGATCCCGCTTGTGGACCTCTCTTGGATGCCATTGCAATCAAGGAGATGCGTCCTCCAAGATACACTGCAGGTAAACATTATGTTTTTATTCCTAGTCTCCTAGACGAGGTAACACTTAAGATTTTGTGTCTCGGCGTCTGTTTTCTAATTACTCAAAACAAAGTAACACTACAGAAATTGTTATAGGTTGTCACCAAAAGAATGTTTAAATATATATTTGTCCATTAGCAATCTTCTCACGTTTTTTTCAGTCTTCTCTTAGTTACTTTGTGCTAAAAAAGAGGTCAATTCGGCAAGATTATATTTTCTAAACAATGGTTTACATGTAGGCAACTTGGTGAAAAATGGCGGTTTTGAGAACGGTCCACACGTGTTCAAGAACTACTCAACCGGAGTCCTCCTCCTCCCCAAAATACACGACACAACTTCCTCACTCCCTGCATGGATTGTTGAATCGCTCAAACCAGCAAAATATATCGACTCCAAACACTTCACAGTTCCAAAGGGTGCTGCAGCTATCGAGTTAGTAGGAGGACGAGAAACAGCAATCGCACAAATCATCCGTACTATACCCAACAAAGTCTACAGCCTATCTTTCATCATTGGAGATGCGAAGAATGATTGCCATGGATCAATGATGGTGGAGGCTTTCGCAGGTAAAGATACAGTAAAGGCGAAGTATGAATCTCAAGCTAAGGGTGGTTCTAAAACTGCGAGTCTAAAGTTTACAGCCACTTCGGCTAGAACAAGACTCACATTCTACAGCTCTTTTTACCACACAAAGCTTAATGACTACGGCCATTTTTGTGGCCCGGTCTTGGACGATGTCAGAGTTTGGCCTGCCTAGAAACTACTGATGAACTCAACGAATGCATGAAGACGGCATCGAGTTAGATCTCACGTTCTTTCTTCTATATGATCATACATGTAATACCAGTATGTAACTACCGAATTCTACAGTAATATACATTTAGATCAAGTATAATCTCTTTGAGTTACTAATTGAAAAGATTATGGTTTAATTATTACAGTAATAAATTTATAGAGTCATGCTAGTCATTCCACTATGCCGTATCATTTTAACATTGTCTTCTTAACCATCAGATCATATGTTTGAGGTCCTTTGGAAACAATAATTTGGGTACTTTGTATTTTCTACATATTTGCTATTGAAATGATTCAAAAATACACTTGGATCGTGTCAATAATGAGTTTCATAGAAGAACACAAGTCCGATATACATGTGAGCTCAACTATTATTAAATCTGAATTCTATTCCCTATATAGAGAAATGATTTGTACACCAACAAAAGGCAACAAACTAACTTGTGCACAATCTGCACAGCCAAGTCTTTTGTCATTCAAGTTGAGAGGACAAATCAAGTTTCTTCTTACGCGAACATAATATAACAATTTTTAAGGTTTCATTTCCACCCTACATTGTTTCGAAAGTTATGTATTGTGTTCTGATCCACCCTACATTGTTTTCAAAAACCATGTTCATGCCAAATGTTTGCTATTTCTACATCCCACCTTTTGTCCCATCAATTAATTAGATCCATCATTTTCTTCTAGCGCTATACAAACAAAACCACAAGATAGAAGGTTTTCTAAGTGATAAACTGAACAAGGCACAAATCATGGTCAATGGATCAACAATCATCTGATATTATGTCCCCAAACCAAAGGGTTTGTGGGTTCAAGTCCCATCATGGGAAAAAGTGAGATTGTTGTGGTTTGTGACTTGTGAGAATGTGTATATAAATGGTCACCATCCATAACTAAGCCAACCATACGCTTGCTCTTAGAAGAAAAAAGCTAAACACATTCATTATCATTTCAAAAAAAAAGAAAACGAAAGAAGCAGAAGTAGATCACATCACTAACTTGCTCCTCAATTATGACAATTTCTTTCCACAACACCAGCACCAAACACATTCATAGTATTTAGACACACATCAAACATTACTGTTTACTAACAACAAAAGAAACAGTGGCCTTCCACGAATGTTGTGGCAACAGAAAATAAACAGAACAACCTTCACCTGATGGTGAAAGTGCAATTATTAGGAACGAGTTTAAGACTTACGACTCAGCTTGGGACTTGACAATGAAGTTTTGGCGGCTGATGGGGTTCATGACCACTGGGGGACCTGCAGTGCGAGGCCATGCCTGGAACTTCTTGTCAGTCTCTTCCCACCATGCCTTGTTTGAAACTGTAGAGGGTGTGGTACCTATACATGACACGAATAATAATATTAAAAAGAGCGCATCTTAGAAAAAGGGGCCATTGCCCATTAGTATTATAAGAATAATATGTATGGTGTATCCTTGCCTCCAAAGATCTTCTTGTCGGCAATAATATAGTCACAGCTAAATGCTAGTACAAATGAACCAACAAGAGCACCAACAATCTTGGCTCCGGTCATCTGTTCGAACCCAATACGGGGAAAGAAAATAAAAGGTTAGTCACACAAGTTTTGACAGTGGTAAGTTTGGCAGGATATATCTTGTTCTGGATCATCATGAATACACATGAAGTCATCACAACTACATTTCACCACGTCGTATTAAGCACGGATTAGGTTTACTAGTAAAATACAATTACAAAAACCAACATCCAGGCTAGTATTCTAATCCAGTAAGATAAGCAACACGCCAAACAAAACCTAAGTGGGCTGTAGTTCCTCACAGTTTTGATCATTCTGTTTATTTCACCTTTTTTTCCCGCTGAATAATATTGGCCTACATATTAATGGCAGCATGTCGGTAGTTAATAAATTGCATGACAAAGTATTATGAAGTCCAATTTAAGTCTAGGCCTTCTCTAAGCAATCTCCAGAAGCTGAATATTAAGAAATAGAAAATGCAAAACAGGAAACATGTACTATTTTGGTGATTAATGCATATCTTCAACATTTTTGCAGGCCTTTTGTGAGACCAGACATCTTGCTAAGAGGACGCTAAACATACAGCAAGAAAATACAAATACTAGCTCTATTCAAGATGATGTAAATGAGTTTGAAATTCAATTTAAGGATCTGCCTGCAAGCAAATAAAACTATATATCAGCAGTATACGATATAATGGGCTGACTATTGCTGATACAGAAGTTTAATCAAGATAAGTTGTATACCACATTAATAAGAAGCATGTATACATAGAGGTTACCTGGCTATAAAGATCAAAATAATGAAAATGATAAACACGACATACATCATAGCTCTATTTGAAAAACTCAAATTGGATGCTAGAAACTTGGTTTCCTAATGAGACGTAAACTGGCTTAGTAGTTAACTAGTTATTTGTTTAAAAGGATTACCACCTAAAGTTTCACAAACGAAGTCAACCTATCTCAATATGATTCGTTCATGAAAGTTCTAGAATCTAAAAAATGTGAGAATCAACCTGATGTTACCAATACATCTCTACTAACCCGTCTGTGTTACACTTTAACTCTCATATCCGATGCCAAGCCAAGCCACAAGCAGTCCAAGCCGAGGCTCATTTTTTGGGTTGTTATATACTTGATGATGTTGCCTAAAGTTTGTTAAGTCTCGACACATGCGTGAGTCCAAAGGCATGAGGTATCCTCGATGGTGTGAGGGGTCCCTCTGACAGGCCTCTAGGTATAAATATATCCCCTCGCAACTGTAAAAAAAGCGCTAATGGAAAACTAGTATGAACGACTCGCTAGTGAAGCAGTGGACGCATGTCACTTCTTGACCATCCATTGGCATACTCAAGTGTGTGAAACCACATCCCTATCTAGACTTGACAATAAAAAACTGCATCTTAAATTTCCCTTCCAAGATATTAGCTTCCACTACAGACGACACAACAGTCTGTTGAAGATCTCCTACAATAAGGACACTCAAATTATAGCAATCGTCTAAGGTGCATCTCTGATATATGCCAAGACCCATCCTAGATGATTGATCAACCTTAAGGTGTTTTTATATCTGCATAAGGGCATTCTAATAAGTGGTGCAAGCAAAAAAGAACACTCACTAAAAGTGCAATTTATAGCCACATGATCCTGTTCAAATTTGTCAACAGTATGCCATAATATTGAAATACCTTTCCACCATATAGGTGGATAGTCAACCACACAAGTATCAAGCATGACTGTACAGAAAGGTTGTCAAGATACTTCCTTTAGAAAACAAAGATGCCTTAGGTCGTTAGTTTAAACTATCTTTAAAAATATACTCCCTTTTAAAATATGTAAGCACGTCGCTCTTACGCTGCCGCTGTTAGAATATATCTTATAAATAAATATCACTACTTTACCAAATATGCCTCTGTTTGAACTATACCTTGTTTCACATATCCTCACTCCACATATCCTCACTCCTTCTCCAAATAACCGTTACCTAAATTCCATCTTAAAAACACTCATGTTAACACTTCTGCAACACCAATAGCATACATATATTGCTCCTTGAAACTCATCATTCCGACCCTTAATCATTTAGACACCTACTTTATGCTCTAATACAAAAACTACCATTCAGATAATGTCGCTCACATTGCAAACAACACCAAAGTGTTAACTATTAACCTCGTCATTCCAAGTACTACTGCAATTGCTCACTTCTAGTGTTGTCCACAAACAGCGCTATAGTTGTCATTCCTACCTAGTTGGGTTCAGCTTGACTAACATAAACAAACCTTTAAATGCGTTTGTGGGTGACAAAACTCCCCTTTCCAATGTCCTAAAGACCATGTATAAATTTAAACTTAGTTCCATAATGTCGGCTATCTTGAAACAAAATTCGAAAAACATTCCCAAACGGCAAACAACTGATTTCACCCTGACCTCATTTCACATATCCCTAGTTCTAATCCATATTATCCTCACCTAAATTCCATCTTAAAAACGCTTATTATCACAATCCTGCAACACCAATAACATACACATTTTGCCTCTATAAAATCAACATTCCGACCGTTAACCGTATTGCACACATGCAGTTTACCCTCTACTACAAAAACTACGCCTCAGCCTCGTCTATATCACATACAATTTCAAATCATTTAACTAATATGAATATCCTCAATATCTTAATCGGGGTGCCTTTTTAAGCTTATTTGGCTGGCTTACGAGCTTATTAAACTTTTGAAAATCTCATAAGCTGTTATTTTTGGGGCTCGTGAGCTTATCCCATTATAGCTTATGAATTTGATAAGCTCATAAGCCCAAAAAGAACAGCTTATGAGGTCTTCAAAAGATTAATAAGCTCATAAGGTGGCCAAATAAGCTTAAACAAATACCCCCTATGTAGGTTCAATCTCAACTACTAGCACATTAACAAGTGGATAAAAGTTATGAAGAAAAATAGCATGATTTTTATAAAGTTAGCAAATTGAACCTAAAAAAAGGTGCAGAAGTTTAATTAAGATGTAGATAACTGAATTAATTTGATGCAAAACATTGCAGAGTATATATTAAATCAAATGAATCGATTGTGATCAGAGATACAGATTTAAGATAATGAAATAAGTAAAATGAAGAAATATTATTTATTACTTTGTGGAATGGATTGGATTGAGTTGAATCGAGATGTGAAATTTGATGATGCCCTAGATTGAAATCAAAAGTTTGTCTCCAGAACAAAGACGAACCAAGGAAATGAAATGAAATACAGTTCGCAACAAAAGGTTCAGCTTCATAAAAGTAAGGTCACTTTACAACAAGTTCAAATCTGAGTTCATTTCAAACCGTTCAAGTGTTACTTATTTTAACTTTTAAGCAGGTAGGTTCAAAGGTTTATCATATGTTGTTTTTCCTCGAAACGTTTTGTAAACCGATATAATTCGTTATGTAAAATATTTATAATTATATCACATCACAAACACATAAATCTTCAGATTTATAAAGCTATTTCCACTATAAATAAACTTATTAAACCTATATATAAATATCTTAGCGAATGATCGCGTTATGCGACGGTATCAATTAACCGAATTTTACGGTAATGTGATCTTTATCTTGGTATATTTTTAACAATTAATTTAGAAATAATAATAACGGAGATCTTGTTTAGTTTCCTTTTCATTTCAGTCTTGGTAGATCTTTGTTATTCTTGTGAGTTGGGGAGTGGGTGGGTGGCTAACAAACAAACCAAAAAGAAAATCTTACAAAGTTATAAATCTTTTCGATAATGTAACAGTTCACTTTTTGTTTTTAGTCGAGTGAGTTATCGGTCATGGGGATGAACCCTTGGTCCTCATCATTTATGATGGCGCTACTACTCTATTTACTTGAATGGCGACAAATCGGTCGACCGACCATCTGAGCAACCTAATGGCTTTATTTTTAAGTGTTTGGCTTAGCAGCTTGATTAGATTGTACATTGTGGTAAAATTGTTGTATATTTTGGTGAATGGGTAAATTAAATAGTGTATTAATTGTATATGTTGAATAATGTTTTTTTAGTTTTATTTGTGCTTCAAATAGTTATAACTTATGTTTTTTTACTTGTATTTTCTTAAAAGTTCTATATTAAGAAATCTTAAAAAATTAATAGGAGAGAAGGTACAAGATTCATTATAAGTAGTATAGATATAGATAACATAACTCAATGCATTAAATTATGAAAAGATCTAAAATATTGAACTTCTTGATGCCATGTAAGCATGAAATTATCGTCCACTATAGTTAACAATATTGTGGACCTTTTCACCTTTTTATAAACCACCATAGTGGATGCCCTTATATAAATAAATCATAAACAACATCTTTGAAGCGCAATCTTATTTTTAGAGTTAATTACATCATTCATTCTTGTGGTTTACGTTGACACAATATGTTCCTCCTTTGACACAAAAAAGTCATCGATGGTCCTCAACTGTGACAACTGGCAATTTAGGGAGTCTATTTTAGGTAACCGCATTACGTTAAACTAAACTGAGCTTTTGCCTTTAACACTATTTTTACAAACCATGACTTGATTTTACATCGTCTATTGGTTTTTACGGTTTATTTCACTACTGAATGAGTTATCGTATGAGTTTTAACTCTATTTGGTAGGCACTATTCGATTCGGCACTAGAAAAGCCTAAAACGAGAAATATTGTAACTTTTAGACCGTAACTCGAAAATTGACAAATAAATAGTCAAAACTCGTGGAAAAACGTAAATAACAATGTTAGAAAGTCGAATGAACGACGTGGGACACTCGGGTGACAATATATGAGCTCGGGGAATGGGTAAACGGGATAGTTACGAAAAATTACAACTCCGACCCCCCTATTTCACCCCTAGCCGGCGCCTCCCCTCCTCCAAAAATATTTATTTTTGAGTCATTTTGTCCAAGTATAAAAGGCCTCTCTCCCCTCATTTGGCTAGTTGGTTTCTCTCACTAAAAACACACACACAACACACTTTCTCTCTCTACTCTCTCTCTCCCCAAAAATAAAACCCTAACCCTAATTATAACCACCACCGGCCGCCGCCACTGTCCGGCCACCTCCGGCCACACGACGGCGCGTGACCACCACCTCCTCCACCACCATCTTGAAGCTCTCTTTCTCCTCTTTCCAAACATATATAATACTCTCGCTAAAACCTTCATTAACACCGTCAAATTTAAAGATTAAGATTCGGATTTTTAGGGTTTCAAGTGGGTTTTGCAATTGGTGCTTGAATAAGGTAAATGGAACATGGTTAGAGCTTGTTTAAGCTATAAAAAGCCACGTATGGGCTTATTAGGGTTTCGACCCTATGGTATAATTTGGGGCTTTTGGTTTAAACGTGGAATTAAGTCTAATTAACATCTAAATAAACAAGTAATTAGTGTTTGGTAAGCACGTGGTGTATCATTTTGATGAGTTTATGCATTTTAGGTCTAGTTTCATATTTTTGGTTAGAATAGATGATGGGTTTTGTGTTTGGTTAATGATTGGAGCTTGAATGATTGTATTTGGATGTTGTGGAATTGATTTGGGTGATGTTTGGTTGGATTTGGATGTGAGCATGGGGCGTACGAGCCACCACACCCACGTTGGGTTGTGTTTGGTTGGTGTACGTGACCCACTTGGGCCATGGGTGTAACGCCCCGACCCGACAAGGGTAAAGGAATCACAAGCAATGGTGTCATATCAAAGCAAACATAAATATCCAAAAGAAGTCTTAGCATAAATATTGAAATAATTCAAGTCAACATGACTTCAATACATAGGTCCCGTGGAAAATAAACTCAATAAAATATCCGAAATAGTAAGTCTTAAATGGCATCATAAGATCAAAGCTAAATATCTCTAAGGTAAGTCCACTCAAGACTCATCCCAAAGCAAAACCCAGCTCGATGCTTAGATACTGCGCGGGAGAAAAGAAATGCGGTGAGCTTCAAAAGCTCGGTGAGCAGATATACAAGCAAAGCCAATCTGAAACGAAACCAAATACGGAATATAGTGAGCGAAGATAGTAAAATCATAATCATTTCCAAAGTATAAATCGAATTATCGAATAAGTTTTATAGTTAACTACCTCGAGCCCGAAACAAAAATCGATCATAATCATATTCATATTCACACAAGGCAACATTTGTAAGGAGACCTACGAGTTATGAAGGGCGTGCATGCGCAGGCATCAATCATCGGATAACATATAACATATAACAAATAACGAGATAATGATCTAGGATGCATCCATCGCCTGAGACGAGATATTGGTCATATAATATAACTTGAGCTCATAACGAGATAATGAGATAAGGGGCGTGGCGAACATCACTCTATCGCCTAGAGTCATGTCGAGGTGCATCATCGACACGGACATGGAACCCCATGACTAGTTAATATTTGGCTCGGGTGTCAAACTATCTTAGGTCAAATCGAATGTCATAAGCGATACGGATCATACTTTATCGGAAGATTAATCATATTTTCAAAATCAAAGTTTTCATATCATATAGTTCAAAATCGGATGTTTCATAACTCAAAATCGAGTTCAAATAAGCAACAACTTCAAACAAGCAGAATGGGTTTCATAGCAAAGGCTTAGGAAACCCTAATATAAAAGCTAACGAAAAGCGTTATAAGGAACCTTTCTTGAAAAGGTCGAATATATGTACCTTATTCCAAAGCAAATGACCAAAAGCGAAATCTGAAAAGCAAAGGATTACTCCTTCTTCACGAACCTATACACATTAACGGTCGTACATGTTATTTATGATTCCATAATCGTCGAAATGATCTTTTAATATTTGGTGTTTATACTTAGTGTATTCGATGATCTTAATACTTTAGAGTTTTATAATTAAATGAGACTTAAGTGTTTTATAAACAATATCGTAGATTAGGGTTCATTATGTCATTTATTAAAGTTTAGGGTTAAATGTGAAAAATAGTTTAAACGTCATAACTCACACATGAAATAACAATTAATACCTTAGCTTCAAACCCTAATCGACTCTCATTTATGTTCTAGGGTTTTCTCATTCTTTTAATATCACATCAATGTGCATTTACTTTATATGTTACGTCATTTAATGACTCATTACTCTTGTTTATTTACTCAACACATTCATGTCTTAACCATACGTTACTTATACACATATTATACGTCAACTTTTATACCCATGCACGTTTATGATTTCTTGTGACAACCAAAGTTACTTATTATCCGGATTAGACACATCGACACACACATGCACAATAGTTTAGACTAGATATGACCACGTACTACGTTTACATATCGACAAGCTCACTTGACTTATAAAACACACGCATGATACGGTTCACAAACCAATTAGGGTTCGGCATGCATGGTTCGGTTCACATCTCAATCTAGGGTTTAGGTTTTACATGACCTTTTCTTATTAAACACGTTCAAAACCCTCACATGGTTCGGCTTGTATTATAGGGTTCGGCCTCCATGTTTTACGCAAACCTTAACTCTCTACGTACTTTACATATTCAAGTTTACATGTTTATACCTTGGCGAATTACATATACATGGTTCGGTTATATATATATGTGGTTCGGTTCTTTTATCTCGACATACCTATGATCCGATTCAAATATCGTATTACATTACATGTTCTCTTAACATTACAAGGTTCAATTCATATGGTTTGTCTTTGTTGGTTTCATACGGCTCGACACAAAAGAAAAACACAAGCTCGACTAAAACAAACATGATACAATATATATTAACGTAAGGTGTAACAAAGGAAGGCGAGAAAACATGTTATACCTTAGCTCGTTGAAACAAAAGTCTCGACACCAAAGGTTAGGGTTCGCCGAATGGAACAAGGAAAGAAAAGAAGAGGCAAACAAAACTAGGGTTTCAATTTTGTGTAAATGTATTGTATTTATAGGAAACAAATAGGTTAGTCTTGAGGTGGTGTGGGCTTGGCACGGGTCTAACCGAACACACAAACCCACGCCCATGGGGCTCTCGGCTTGAGTCCATCCGAACAAAACAAACACGGCCCAAGTTGTTTACGCGAGGCGTTAAATCATTAAATCGTACCATGTCGATCACGTACATATTAGTTAAGTTTTAATTATTCATAAGTTAACTTTTAACTTCGTTAAATGATTATAAACGTATTTTACGTATTTTATAAATTTCGATTTTAAGGGTATTTTAGTCTTTATTTATGTTTTAGATTTTCAGGTTTTACAACGGGTCCGGGTCGGGTCGTTTTGGTAGCTTGTTGGTTGATGTAGTTGAGGTTTGGATGAGACGCGTGGAGCCGAAAAGCTTCTAGGGCTTGTTTGGTTCACGTGGTCTTAACCGTGACCGTGTCATGACCATTAGGGTCACAACATTGGTTTCGGGTATATTTGGTTGATTGATTGGTTGGCGAGATTGTTTTGAGTTGGTTTGGGATTGAATTGCACTATTATGACTTTTAAATTGGACTTGATATATATATTGTCAACTTTGAGCTACGTCGGCGTTACTTTGACTTTTAGTCAATAGTTGACTCAAACAAAGCCGTGTTTATAGACTTTAGTATAGTTTGGACTATTGATTGATTAAAAGCGAGAAGTCATGACTCGTGCTTGTGGACTCAAACGAATAACGATATGAGATTAATATTGGAATTTGATGAAATATATATATATATATATATGAAAAATGCTAATAGACTATGAAATATAAATAATAAATGGGCTTTTGTACCAAAAATATAGATAACAAGTCTTATCTTGTTATTTACTATTTTTAAATGGAAACTAACGACTAAATTGGAAATATTTTGTAATAAATAAGTAATTAATGTTTCGAGTACACGTTCATCGATAAATGCCAATTATGGGCATTTAATATTAGTTTAAGTATTTAATTGCTTACGTTGTGTGCATGGGTTACGGATAACCTAGCATTAATAGTGTTGATCGCGTGGGTAGCGGACTTATTAGGTTGTGAATCTAATAAGAGCCCGCTAGGTACGTTAGGTAACCTTATTAATGGGTAAATTATCCTTATGACTCTTTAGGATACGATTGATTTATGGGATAATAAGCGACACGAGTAAATAAATGAGTTTATCGAGTTGACGAATTCGATAAGGTCTACTATTTATTCCGAAACTTATTGAACTATGGAGCTTATCGTTTAGAGGTCTCATTGTGTTGCATTGAGTTACATATGGGTTGTTTGAGTGCATTCATAGCATCATATTGAGTCGATACACCCACATGAGGATACCAAACACTAGGATTAAGCAGTAAACGAGACATTTTGGAAATAACGAAATGGAATACATTGGGGTGAATAACGTTGATTTTGAGAGATATATATATTAAGTTTGGTCTACATTAATAGGTTGTGCCGAGTCGATAGTTGTTGTGCCGTGATTTCCGTTATCTTCTGCTAGTGTTTATTTGTGCGTTGATTGCTTGAGGTGAGTTTCATAGCCCCACTTTTATCTCGTTTTTAACTATATTGGGGTGAGAATCATACTCTTGTTTTCGGACCGTGAAAACTATTTGGATTTGCTTATATGCTTGTTGTTTAGATAGATCTTGCGGTAGTTGTTGCCTTAGACTAGGGTAGCAATCCTAATTGCTATAAGCTGTTGCCTAGCTAAGAATAGACTTCTACCTCGACCTAGTCCGGGGTTGGCAATTGTTCTAGATTTTGCCACGTTGTCTTTGGACTAGAGTCGCTGGGCCAGTAGTCCACGGATGCGGGACATGTTTATGGTTGGTGATCCGGGTAGGATCGGTATTTATCTATCTTAGGTCTTGCATAGCAAATCAACTCCTCTTGGTCCACTATGATTTTGTTGAACTTAAACCTATGAACTCACCGATGGTGACCTTTTAGCATGATTTCTCGGGTTTTGAAAGATGTTTGGAATCGTGGTTTGTGGAAGCTTGGCAAGAAGGCGGGGTTCAAGGATCATTTCGACTCGATAAACTTTGGGGACCTATTTTATTAAATCATGTTTTGGGCCTAATATTTACTCTTTTGGATTAAATGTTTTGAATACTTAAATTTGGGATTGGTTTTGAATGTTAAATGACTATCTTTTGTTATACTTGTGTGCGATACCAATCCAATAGTAACGCCCCGAAAACTTGATTAAGTCTTCCGCTGTACCGAGATTTGGGGGTGTTACATCAACTTCCAAACGTTATCCGTTGTTTATCCTTCTCTCTAACGATTGAAACTTATGCTCATTAAATGCAAATAAAGATAAGGTGATCATTTAACTATTATGACTTACTACCAACTACACTCTTTTTTATAAATAACGCGTTGCTGCAGGATGATCGTGTTTATTTTAATGTGTTTTTGGAGTAAGCAATTATTTTAGTTTGTAATTTTTTTGTAATCGCACTGTTATTAGTATAAAAAGTTTTGTTAGTTGTTAGAAGGTTGCAAATTTATTTCATGTAAAGTAACAAATACGTTATATGAGGCTCGATAAGCGATTTAAAGTATATTGAAGTAAACAAAGAATTAAGATTACAAAATATAGTCATCAAACATGTTGAAAAGGGCTTTTCAGTAGGAAAAGGACTGAAAAGTCCAACTTTAATGCAAAAACTCAACCAACTGCAACAAACAAAAGGTGAGTAGGCTCTTTGATTCATAAACCGCATTACTGGTGGTCTTTCGCCTACTGTAGCCAAGGCTGCATTACAAATGCAAGAAAAAATACGTTAATGGTACCATTCTATGACCATACACACACAGACACACGCAACAACATTGTAGTATTCTTCCAATAAACATAATAGGGGGTTATATGCAAAAACAATAGACTTTCAAATTTTCATGACTTCAAATTTCAACCCATTCCACTTGTTTAGCCCTAAATTTTTCTTTGACTACCCCGTTCGAGATAATAGTATATAACAAAACCTAAAATCGACCCATTCTGGCAACTCTGTATTATGGTAGAGTTGACCACATTTATCTTTATATTCGAAATTTTTGGTAAAATACCTTTAAGAATTCCAAAACCTGCAGATGTTCTTGTATTGACCTGGAAATTATCAAGGTCACGACGTCTAGTATAATGGGAGATCACACTAAATAGTGTATAGCTTATGAGAGTGATCGTTGAGAGAAGTATTAGGTGGGACGTGTCGGTTACATGGTGCCAAATATTTATTAACACATTTGATAAATAAAGCATAAACTATTAATAAATTTAGAATTCAAATACGTAGTATTGTACATCTCGCTGCTAATTTCAATTTCCATTTACGATTCTCCTTAAAACAGCTTAGGGAGTCTTTTGTGTTGTGCATTTTCAGTTATTATGTTTTCAAGTCATAAAGTTACAAAAGCTCAGTATTTAGTGTGTAGGTCTTATGAGAATGAATGGATAGTTCCATGTATAAAAGAGCAAAAGTGATGCAGGTTTTACTGACCAGGTTTTAATATTTATAATTACTCGTTATACCTATGGTCTACCCTAATGCACCAACGGGCAGTGTACCCGGTCGTGTGTAGTGTAGTATTCGGTAAAACCGAGGTCGTCCCAAGAGCTATGTGTGTGGATATACTAAGTCTAGGTGTCATAGATTTTAATATGATTTCGATAAGAAATTAACTAATTAATTACTAAAGCAAATAAAGGCAAAGGATGTGATCAATAGAGGAGAGTGGTGCTAACGTAGTTATTCATCCTAACTAGTAATGTTTACGTCTAATTACTTCCAATTACTTCAGGTGGGGTCAAATTCGAGAGGGCGACATTTGGTCGATTCGTCCTAACATATCGAGAAAGAGCCACCACCGGAGAAGTCGGTGTCCCTCATAAGTCCGATTGTTCCCGGTCCCTAAGCCAGTCATTAAGTTCCGCTACATGCTAGATTTATAATAGTGAGTGCCGGGCGTTAGCAACAAATATTCACCCCTAATTCTTAAGTTCATCCAAGCGGTGGGTGATCGGTTGGTCAAATCGCACAAGTAGAAAGGGTCGTCAGTTGGTCATATCTTACCCTTCCGTCTCGATCTACTCACTTAGGGTCGGTTGGTCATATCTCTAAGCAACTAGCCTCTACCGCCATTCAAAACTACCAAACAAGGGTAACTACCAATAAACTATGCATGCATACACTTATAAATAATTATACGGAAGCAATGTAAACGCAAACAAAACAATTAAGGAATCATAACTAGGCCAGCGCCAAGAGGTGCTTAGCCGCTCATATTAACCATACAAATCAGTTCAATGTTTAATGTTACGAAATACATGAATCGAAAGTAAAGAAAAGATAAAAAGCTAATGCTTATCGTAGGGGAGTGATTTATCCCTTGGAGATAGCTCTGTATGCTCCTCTAGATCTGCCTTTGGCTTCTTCTCACGTTCTCTGATTATTGTGTGTGAAATGGGATGCTTTGAAATGTTGAAAATCATGGGGTATTTATAGGCCAGATCTTGGTTACGGCGTAACTATTAAAAGAGTTACGCCGTAACATATAACTCTTGGTAAATTGCATTAGAAATGTCGGTTACGGCGTAACCTCAGGAAGGGGTTACGCCGTATCTTCAATAAATCTTGGTTACGCCGTAGTTGATGCATGAGTTACGGCGTAATTATCGGCGGAACCTCATTTGACCTAATATGGCTCGTCGTAATCTTTGGGAGAGTTACGCGTAATCTTACGATAAGTTGGCTTTCGAGCCACGCTTTAGTTACGGAGTAATGTGAGGGAGGAGTTACGCCGTAACTTCTTCAAAGTGAGCATACTATGATAAATCTTTAATAAACTCTCCAATTCCGCGTCTCTTTAGCTCCAATGCTCGTAATTTATCTGAAAGTGAAATATAATGGAAAACAAGCGTAAATCCATACAAATGATATAAATTACAAGCATTATCGGGGGAAATTGACACTTAATATTCAGGATAATTTGATGTTATCAAATATCCCGTCACTTGAACTCTACTTGCCCTCAATTAGACCTTATTAGATAGATTCCTAAAAAGATATATCCCATTACCTAGAAAATATAAGTTTACAAATCCCTTATGCTAGAATAAAACAAAGCCGAACACCTCACTAAATGGGAGCGAAACACTCAAATCTCTCAACTATTCTAAGTGTCAATTTCGAGGTGATCACTCAATCGCATGATCATAGCATGTATTCTATCATAAGCTTGGCGGTTACACAAATCTCCACCACTAGAGTTAAGGACAAAACAATTCTCGAAGGCAATATGGGTAGACACGACAAAGGTTAAGGGTGATTTTTCATTACTAACATGTCACGGCGAAGTGGACAAAATCCATGATACATGACCAAATCCATGGCCAAGACACCAAAGATTGCTCGCTGCATCACCTAGACACGCTTCATGACTAAAGGGTAGGATAAGACATGGGATATATAAATGGTGTAAAATAAAAATCAAGCAAATAGTCTAAATCTATAACCAAGTCATCACCACTTACCGTCCGCCCAAAGTTCAAGTTTCGAAGTTAAGAAACCGGATCATGATATACTAGGTAGATGTGTCATTAGAGGACGTCATGATGGGCACACTACCTTTTCTCCAACTGTTGGGGCAATTACCAATTCCAATCTTCAAATGTGACCGATGTGGCCTCCTCGATACTAAATCTATAATAAGCTCATAACATAGTGCTTATATGATCTTTAAGAATATGTCATCGACGAAAGAATATGCCTCCTCGACACTTTACAATAACTGAATAACATAACTATTTTTTTTTTCTCGAATCACATTTTTTTTAACATAAACATAACAACTAAACATAACATCCCCCCACTTGAGATAAACAATGGGAATTCGGGGGGTCTTCAATGATCTTTAAGAATATGTCATCGATTTAAAGCGTGATTCGAACCTTTCCACTTGAACCTTGAACTTAGGCAAATGATGACTTCCCAATCACAAATAAAGACTACAGGGTAGGCTAAGGTGTATAGGTGTAACGAAGCAATATATTGGGTTAACAAAATGAAAGGAATAGCTCAGATGGGTATATCTAGGGGTATCTTGTGTTAGAATCGATGCTCGAGGTTGTTTAGACCTTATCTAGGATTATCAATAAGCACATATAACAATGAACAATAATATGTATGCACAGTGGAATAAAGAACTTTCATTGTTATTATATCAAGGTTTCGCCATCATCATGTGTTCTACAAAACACATCCACAGCCCCAATCCTAGAGCGATCAACTCTAAGGCGGTTATACAACGAGGATCAATGATCCTTGAGGTAAAACTACAAGTCGACTTTATCAAAACCCTAGGCACCCACTTGGGTTTTCCCACACACACACACCTTTGGTGTTTTACATCTTGACACACTAAAAACCTAATTCCCTATATCTCTTTATATAATAGAGATACTAGGGTTACAAATGACTACAAGGGACTAGATAATAAATACTTCTTTGACAAGTAGGTCCCTTGTCTTTCTTTGTCTTCAACAGTCCTTCATCTTTCATGTATTTTGTCTTATGAACTAAAATATAATTCTCAACAATCTTCCCCTAGTTGATAATGACAAAACCACATAAGCATGAACTTCCCCTTAAACATGTAATATCACCAAGGATCTTCAAGTTGCAATCTTCTATGTAAATATTCTTCCCCTTTTTGTCATCTTCAATTAGGGGTCATAAGTGAGCAACCTTGATCTTCACAACTACGAATCAATATCATACGTCCAATCCATCCTTTCAATGTTTCAAATTACCCACCATTAAGTTTTCCGTATCTAAAAATGAACTTGAAGCAGAGAAATCAAAATCGTGATAGTAATAACAACTAGCAGTTGTAAAACCTTCACTCGAATGATGTATGCAAATGGTTAAACATTTTAACATTAAGCTTCCCCAAACCCATATGTTAACCATTTGAAGAATGTAGGCTTTATGTAATGATTCTTGATGAAGAAAACCAAGTATAACCAACTTGATCTTTCAAGTAGAACAACCCAAACATGTGTCTTATATCTTGCACTAAAGATGACATCGAACGTATACCCAATCATGGTGTATAGGGAGACCACAATCCCTTGACAATAATCACTGAGCACAATAACGTCACTCCTTCAAGTGTTATGTCAATTCTTCGTCACAATTCATTGAAGCACGAACAAGTTATCTTAAAAGTGTAATCACCCACTTTAAGATATGATAAACACAAACCCAAATAATTCTACTTCATCTTCAAATAGGTGATAAACGCCTTTCTTCGTAATCAATTATGACAATAAGAATGAGCCATGAACCTGTTAAGAACAAAAACCAAAATTCAAACAGTGTGTGTCGTTAACCAATCAAGCCGAAAACTAAATCGACTTCCCCTCAAATCCAATAGCATGTTCAGTCCATCAATTATAAAGAATTAATGTATGCCCATAAAGCTTAATCATGTACTGGTCATGAAAATTGAAGCATGAAACCCTCGTATAGATCAACATCAGATATAGCTTCAATTCAATCGTTTAAATAATTCATTAGATCTCCACTCACGCATGCTAACAACAACCTTCAATACAACTTTACAGTAGCAGTAGTAATCTTGAAACCCAACACTAACCAAATATAAATGTAACTACTGTTGCACCAGTACAAACCGAAGGAACAATAGCAGTGGTAGCTTAAAGAAGGCAGTGGTAACATCTCAAGCGTAGCAGTGGTAACGAGATGACAAGCAGTGGACACCAAACATGCTAGCAGTGGTAACGAGTAAAGCTAGCAGTGGTAACCGATCATTAGCATTGGTAACGAGATAGCTTTGCAGTGGAAACGAGTAAAGTAGCAGTATAAACATATAAAGTCGAGCAATACTTGAACTCTGGATACAAAACCTGTTCAGATTATAACCTCCTCAAATCATTGAACTCAGAACCTACTCGAACCCTTTCAATAATCTGCTTCTATACCCATGCTACCATTCGAACTGAATAAACATGTATGAACTTCAAATCATGACACCATCTGAGTCGAACATACATTAGTTTCCATCGATCAAGGCAAGCTCACCATAGCTTCCCCTCAATCATTACCATGGTTCTGCTTTTCACAGATTACTAGGGTTTTATGATTTTGGAACAGAAGTATAATAAACCCTAACATTCAATCAATAGATAGTCTCGTCTTTTTTGTTTTGTTTTTTTAAGTATAAAGACGACACTTTTTGGTCTTTAGTGACACTTTTTAGTGTCACTAAAAACTTGAAAAACTCAACTTACATGATGGTGTCTGCAGCAGTTTTCAGGCACGTATATCTTTTGACCCAGACCTCATATCAACGATCCCTCCCGTGGAAAGTTAGATGAGTATATAGAGAAGCTCCAGCTAAAATTTCAGCCCGATCCAACGGTTCACGAAAAAGTTATCCCCTCTTGAAAACTGTGCTACTGAAACATTATGAATTTTTAATCAATAGCGAATTTTTCTTCTTCATCAAGAAACCTTGCTAAATCCCAGATATCAAGAGCAACCCGCTCTAAAACCACATGTTAGAATCGATGCTCGAGGTTGTTTAGACCTTATCTAGGATTATCAATAAGCACAAATAACAATGAACAATAATATGTATGCACAGCGGAATAAAGAACTTTCATTGTTATTATATCAAGGTTTCGCCATCATCATGTGTTCTACAAAACACATCCACAGCCCCAATCCTAGACGATCAACTCTAAGACGGTTATACAACAGGGATCAATGATCCTTGAGGCTGTAAAACTACAAGTCAACTTTACCAAAACCCTAGGCACCCCACACCTGGGTTTTCCCCCACACACACACCTTTGGTGTTTTACATCTTGACACACTAAAAACCTAATTCCCTATATCTCTTTATATAGTAGAGATACTAGGGTTACAAATGACCACAAGGGACTAGATAATAAATACTTCTTTGACAAGTAGGTCCCTTGTCTTTCTTTGTCTTCAACAGTCCTTCATATTTCATGTATTTTGTCTTATCAACTTAAATATAATTCCCAACATCTTGCACTAAAGATGAGTGCAACAAAAGGGTTTCACATGGGGGGTCGAGAAGTCGAGGTGACTAATCGATAGACACACAATGGTAGGCTATTTGGGTGACAATCCTATAATACTGCCTTCTTAAACTGAAAAGTCCAAATACATCGAGCTAACTCAACATACCTCGTCTATGGTCTTGAAATGATGCAAAGGCCAAGTTCTAAAGTTTACAAGCTACCGGCACACTCATAATTTGGTGGATTTGGGGTAAAATTTTGGAAACGGATAAGGCTAATCTCACCATATAATATCAAGGGTTATATGTGCTTGGCTAAGATCTTATCTAGTTAGGTTAAGAAAAACATGTCAAAATTTTAAAAATGGCATAATTTTTCAAAATAAACTAGAAAAACGAGGGCAAAATAAAGTTCAAGAGACGATTCTACTCCCGTCCCCCCACTTAAATTTTACAAAGTCCCTTTTGTACTAAGCGTTAAATAAAGGTGAAGAGAAAAGTAGAATTAGAGCGAGAACTTCCCTGAAATTTGCTCCAAAAAGAAAGACGGCCCACGAAAAAGAGTCGTGCCTTCGCATAAGCATCCACGAGCAAACTTCAATCCCTGAAATCACACTACTGACAAGCATAATTCTAAAAAAAGAAAAAAAAAAGAAAAATGAAAAATAAACCTAACTCACTTTCGTAGGAATTCCGGTTGCATTTAGCATATGCAACAAGCCTTTTAAACCACTTGATGTCCCGAGCGGACGAGTGAAGTCTCGTGAGGGTTTATAGGGAACACACCCACAAACTTCATTTAAAAGACTAATACAAGGTTATTGTGTTTAAAATGAAAAAAGTAATGCAGAGGATAGTTACGTCGTAACTCTAGAAGGAGTTACACCTTAACTAGGCAAAACCTGGCATACGCTGCAAAAGTGTAGCTACGGCATAACCATTGAGATGGGATTACGCCGTAATTGGTAGTGCATTAGAAGTTCTGCTGCAAGGGGCCCTAGATATTGTTTCGGAAACGGCGCCAAAAACTTGATGCAGATTTTACTGACCATGTTTTAATATTTATAATTACTCGTTATACCTATGGTCTACCATATTGCACTAACGGGCAGTGTACCCGGTCGTGTGTAGTGTAGTATTTGGTAAAACCGAGGTCCTCCCAAGAGCTATGTGTGTGGATTAATACTAAGTCTAGGTGTCACAGATTTTAATAAGATTTCGATAGGGAATTAATTAATTAACTACTAAAGCAAATAAAGGCAAAGGATGTGATCAATAGAGGAGAATGGTGCTAACCTAGTTACTCATCCTAACTAGTAATGTTTACGTTTAATTACTTTCAATTACTTCAGGTGGGGTCAAAGTCGAGAGGACAGCATTTAATCAGTTCGTCCTAACCTATCGACAAAGAGCCACCCTTGGAGAAGTCGGTGTCCCTCATAAGTCCGGTTGTTCCCGGTCCCTAAGCCAAGTCATTAAGTTCCGCTACATGCTAGATTTATAATAGTGAGTGCCGGGCTAGCATCTTAAACACTCACCCCTAATTCTTAAGTTCATCCAAGCGGTGGGTGATCGGTTGGTCAAATCGCACAAGTAGAAAGGGTCGTCGGTTGGTCATATCTTACCCTTCTGTCTCGAATATACTAACCTAGGGTCAGTTGGTCATATCTCTAAGCAACTAGCCTCACCGCCATTCAAAACTACGAAACAAGGGTAGCTACCAATAAACTATGCATGCATACACTTAGAAATAATTATACGGAAGCAATGTAAATGCAAACAAAACAATTAAGGAATCATAACTATGCCAGCACCAAGAGGTGCTTAGCCGCTCATATTAACCATACAAATTAATTCAATGTTTAATGTTACGAAGTACATGAATCGAAAGTAAAGAAAAGATAAAAAGCTAATGCTTATCGTAGGGGAGTGATTTCTCCCTTGGAGATAGCTCTGTATGCTCCTCTAGATCTGCCTTTGGCTTCTTTTCACGTTCTCTGATTGTTGTGTGTGAAATGGGATGCTTTGAAATGCTGGAAATCGTAGGGTATTTATAGGCTAGATCTTGGTTACGCCGTAACATATAACTCTTCGTAAATTGCACTAGAAATTCTGGTTACGGCGTAACCTCATGAAGGGGTTACGTCGTATCTTCATTAAATCTTGGTTACGCCGTAGTTGATGCATGAGTTACGGCGTAATTATCGCCATGTGGAACCTCATTTGACCTAATATGGTTACGTCGTAATCTTTGGGAGAGTTACGCCGTAATCTTCTGATAAGTTGGTTTTCTGAGCCACGCTTTAGTTACGGCGTAATGTGAGAGAGGAGTTACGCCGTAACTTTTTCAACGTGAGCATACTATGATAAATCTTCAATAAACTCTCCAATTTCGCGTCTCTTAAGCTTCAATGCTCGTAATTTACCTGAAAGTGAAATATAATGGAAAACAAGCGTAAATCCATATAAATGATATAAATTACAAGCATTATCGGGGGAAAATGACACTTAATATTCAGGATAATTTGATGTTATCAAATATCCCCCCACTTGAACTCTACTTGCCCTCAAGTAGACCTTATTAGATAGATTCCTAAAAAGATATCTCCCATTACCTGGAAAATGTAAGTTTACAAATCCCTTATGCTAGAATAAAACAAAGCCGAACACCTCACGAAATAAGAACGAAACACTCAAATCTCTCAACTATTCTAAGTGTCAATTTCGGGATGATCACTCAATCGCACAGTTATTAACTCACTTTCGTAGGAATCACGGTTGCATTTAGCATATGCAACAAGCCTTTTAAACCTCTTGGTGTCCCAAGTGGACGAGTGAAGTCTCGTGAGGGTTTACAGGGAACATACCCACAAAGTTCATTTAAAAGACTAATACAAGGTTATTGTGTTTAAAATGAAAGAAGTAATGCAGAAGATAGTTACGTCGTAACTCTAGAAGGAGTTACGCCGTAACTAGGCAAAACCCGCATCTGTTGCAAAAGTGTAGCTACGGCGTAACCATCGAGATGGGATTACGCCGTAATTGGTAGTGCATTAGAAGTTCTCTTGCAAGGGGCTGTTACGGCGTAACCATGAGAATGAGTTACGCCATAACTCTGGTCGATCGACAGATGTCAGAAAAGAACTTTTCTTTGTTTCCCGCAAAATTGGTTAAAACACAAAACCCAATGAAATGGAAATAAAACAAAGAAAGGGATAATTCGGGTTGTCTCCCGAAAGAGCACTTTTCTTTATTTACGAGTCTTTAAGTTAGACTCAGAGCCTCGGGGCTTTATGGTGGCCTTTGGACCCTGCCAACTTCCTCCATGTCCTTCATCAAGTTATGTCTGACCCAAGCGACATTTGTGGCAGTGCGGAGGTATTCTTTAGTCTCGATCTTCCAAATTTTGCAAAAATTTTCCTCCGGCTCTAAATGGTATCGAGTGAACTCATACTTGTTAGGATTTATAAAATCCGGTAGTTAAAGAGTCGGTCATCTCAAGTATATGTATTCGTTAGAAAGCTCGTAGTCGTAGTCATGTTATGTTAATAAGTAGTTTGATAAGTAACATCGTGGAGGACGGACCTTTACCCACTGTATGCCTGATCCACAGCCCGTAGGAGGCGTGTCTTGTAAGAAACTATAAATACCCTCTACCTCCCAAGGTAGAGGGTTGGAGCTTTCAATACTATTTTTCTTTGTCTCATCAAGTTCCCAACTCTCTTTACTTTCTCTCTCTAAAAACTCTATTCATACGCCTATACTCAATATGATTTGATGTGTTTATGAAATCCAATATATTACAAATGGTATCAAGAGCCATGGTTTGATCACTCATCTTTCATGTTCTTGGATTTCTAGTGGTTTTCATAAGGTTTTTGGGTTTGAATGAGTTTAGAGTAGTTTGCATCATTTGGATCATCTCTAGTGTTAAAGTTTGGATTTTAATAGTACTTTTATGTTTAGAATCATTATAAGTGTTTAGGTGTTGATTTGGATGGCTTGATTCAGTGTGGTTGGGTTGTTTTTTGATTAAAAAGTGGTGTTTTAGTAAGTTTCTAGTAAGCGATTTGTGTCTCGGATTACTTCTCTTGTATGCGATTTGTCCTTTTTTTTATGCGATTTGTCTCTCCAAGGATTGCTTATTGAAGCGATTTGTCTAACTCTGGGAAGCGATTTGTACTCTATGCGATTTGTCTCTTGAGACAAAACAACAAGAAAGGACAAAGTAGTGGTTGTACTTGTGCGATTTGTTTGGTAAAGCGATTTGTCTATCTAAGCGACTTGCTTATTTAAGCGAGTTGTCCATTTAAGCAATTTGTCCTGTTTAGCGACTTGTTGATTTAAGCAATTTATGTGTTTGAGTGATTTGTTTGTTCTAGCAACTTGTCAGTTTAAGCGATTTGTGAACTTGTGCGACTTGTCAAGTGAGCGATTTGTCTTTTGAGACTTAGTGTTTCTTCGTATTACGTTTTACGGTTTTCTCTTGATTTAGTAAAATCCCGTGAAAGAATCTATTTCCCAATTTAATCAAAGAGTTGTGAAATCCCGTAGAATCTGTAACCATGTCTACAATCACCTCTTCAATTGCTGATGATGTACAAGCTGCAGGATCTGACACTCGTCCTCCCATGCTAGACATAACCGACTATGACTCTTGGGCTCAAAGGATCAGACTTTATTGCTTAGGAAAAGAGAATGGGGTTAACATACTTAAGTCAATTGATGAAGGACCATATCAAGTTGAGACTACCAAAGACATTCTTGAAACTGTTGCTGATGGTTCAGTAATATTGGGATTGGATAGACCAAAGACGTATGATGAACTGACTGATAAGGAGAAGAAAAGATACGATGTAGACATCGGGGCTTCAAACATCATACCCGGGGTTTACCTAAGGATATTTACAAATTGATCAATCACAACATGAAGCTAAGGCGGTATGGGACAATGTTAAGATGCTTCTATCGGTTTTGAATTGACTAAAGAAGACGGGGTCTCGGTGTATGATGACTTTGAGAACTTTAAGATGAATCCAGAGGAAAGTGTCACTGAATATCATGTAAGATTCCACAAGCTTGTGAATGATATGAGGAATATCAAAATGACAATGCCAAATATTCAGCTCAATTCAAAGTTTGTGAACAACATGAATCTCGAATGGCACAAATTTGTCACTGCAGTCAAGCTTAACAAAGGTTTGAGGAACACCAACTATGAACAATTGTATGCATATTTGCTCCAAAATGAGAAACATGTTGTGTTTGAACAAATGATTTTGGAAAAGTTCAAGACCAATTCTGGAGATGCAAGCTCATCAAATGATTCAATTGCATTCTACACAAATGTAGGAATTACCACCAAAGCATCACAAGTCATACCAACTGGAAATGGCAATCACAAACTCATTCCAGATCCAGGGTATAAGCCTCCAGACTCAGACACATTCATGGAACATCTTGTTAATCAATTGGCTTTAATGGTCAAGCAGAACTTGAACTTCACCCCACATACCAAAAATCATCTCAGAACTGCGTCCAATCTTCAAAATCATGCTATGGTTAAAGACGAAAAGGTAGTGGTGCAAAATGTGCAAGGAAGACAGAATGCATACCTTCCACATAATGAGCAAGGGAATGTTGGTGCTGGATATGGAAATGTTGGTGCTGGATATGGGAATGTTGGTGCTGGATATGGGAATGCTGGCGGTGGTGGTGGATGTTGATCCCAGTTGAGCAAACGATCTAATATAGAAACTGACTTGAACAAAGAACTTATTAAGTATCACGCGGAATTTAATACTTAATCTTAAGAAGAAGAACAATTAACATTCAACACCTCAATATTATTTATTAATACGAATACTCTTACAGTATTAGGGTTTTGCAACTTGAAGTGTATCGACCTTTAGATATAAAACATCGTATATCTAACCTAGCCTAGGACCTCCTTTTATAGGATAAGGAGTCTATACAATATACAATACGTAACCTACAAGATAAATATCTTTTCCATATTTATCGATACAATAAACTAACCGACACTATAGAACTAGCGATGCTTACAATACTATCGTGATTACTTAATACTACTAGCCGCGGTTATCTTCATCAGTGGTTACTCTTCTTCTGTCCGTGGTTATCTTCAAGCTTGTCCGCGGTTCCATCACTTAAAGTAATTCATCATACAAGGAACCTAAAACCCAACAATCCTCCCCTAAACTTGACAAATTCCAACAGAATCTTCAAGTTTCTTTTAAGCTCAAAACATCTGATGTGGAGGATGTAGCCAAACACTTACTTTTAAGTATCTTCTCATACTTCTTCAGCAAGTCATAAGCTTGACTATCATAGGACAATAACATCTTGAAACAACCTGGCTTCAACATCGAGTAATTATTCTTTGGATGATTATTCGGTTTAGGATACTCACCTTCTACAAGCATATGAATAATCGTCCGAAGCAGTTAAAACATGAACTCCACGGGTTTGATATAAAAACCAACGAGTAACTTGACCATTGTAGAGTCCTTGCCATTCATTTCATCATGAGTAGGCTCAAATAGAATCTTCAAATTATGATACATCAACCTCTCATGATAATCATCTGGATGTACTTCACCAAAATATTTCTTGTAAAGAACCCAAAAATTCATCAATTGATTCGAATCCATAGAACTTGACCACAACAACTAGCAGACCACATATTCACCTCGGTTGTAGAATTTGCCACAATAGTTTGCTTTTACACCGCCAAGAAATTAATCGCTTCCCAAGAACCGACATCCTCCGGTGGTAGACTTCCTATCCGAGACTAGCTCCAAGATAGTCCTTTGTCGATGTAGGCCACCAAATCAAAAGGAGAATCCTTAGAGTACCAAAGGCCCAATTTAGGATGACCTTTCAAATACCTAAAAATCCTCTTAACAGCATTCATGTGTGATGCATTGGGTGTTACTTGAAATCTTGCACACACACATACTGAGAACATAATATCTGGCCTAGATGCAGTCAGATACATCAAAGATCCAATCATGGATCTATACAACTTCAGATCAACTTTGGGACTCCCATCATCAGGTAGCATAGGTTTCTGAGTCTCCATAGGTGTACTTGCACTTTTTACATCTTGAAACCCAAATTTCTTCAACACATCTGCCACATACTTGTCTTGACTAATGAATATACCATCAGTCCTTTGTTGAACTCAGAGCCCCTAAAAGAAAGTGAGTTCTCCCATAGAACTCATCTCGAAACTTATCATGCATAAGTTTCTCAAAATCTCTGCATAGCTCCTTGTTAGTAGAACCAAAGATGATGTCATCTACATAAACACGAACCGAAGAAATATCATCTTTGTGCTTTCTAATGAACAAAGTTTTATCAATCGAGTCCTCTTTTAAACCCATTGTCCATCAAATAAGTAGATAGGCATTCATACCATGCCCTAGGAGCCCGATGATCCATACATAGCCTTCCTCACCCAGTAAACTAACTCTATATCCTAAGTTATCTAGAGTCAATCTATCTACTTCTTTTCTCATACTCGGTGATAGCCTTTTGAGACTCTAAGTTTTGAACATGATTTAAAAGAACATGTAGATGCTTTAGAATCATTAGATACCTCGAATCTGAACGGAAGATGAAGCATAGGCCATTAGAGCAAAGTTATGCTCTTTTGAAGCTTCACTAGCAAGAAAAGCTGCATTTGGACCTTCTTCAACTGATCACCCAATCATAATCACCAAGTCCATCCCGAGCAACCAAAGTGAAGTCGGCTCTTCGGTTGTCTTCTTAATTCCCTCAAGTCTTTTAGAGCTCGACATTCCCTAGCAAAATGACCTTTCTTCTTGCGATTAAAGCACTCCATCTTGCTTTTGTCAAATCCACTTTCCTTTGACCATCATACCTAACATGTCTTCCAGTCCTCCTCGAAACTTCCTTGCTTGGAGAGTCGGCATTGCCATTTGCCATTGAAGATTAACTTCATCAAGATCATCGGGATCAATTTGATCTAGATCTTGATTCAAAACATCAACACTAGTAGTTAAATCGTGAAAAGCACAAATTGCACCATCACGACATTATCACTAATGATGGTATTGTTTGCAATAGCCGTGGTTATACCATAAGCAGCAGTGGATACATCTTGTGAGCTTTTGTGATTTGTGGATACAAAAGCGATGTTTTGATTAGAAGAAGACGAATTAGTGAAGGTATTCTCAGACTCATAGACCTTCAAGTTGTTGAAGAGATTGTCTAGAGTCATTGTAGGAAAGTCCGTCATGTTTCTCCACACAATGGTATGAATAGCCCAATCAGATGATAAACTCCTTATGAACTTCAAATTAATGTCTTCTTGAAGGAACTTGTAACCCACTGCCTTCAGTTGACTAATGAGTTTTTGAAGCCTATTGTATGTGCCATCAATCTTTTCTCCACTTTGAGCAGTGAAGGTGTCAAACTGATGCTTAAGCATGTTCATCCTAGACTTCTTTGTTGCTTCATTACCAGCAAACCTTAATTCAAGAGCATCCAATAGTTCTTTAGCTGACTCATACTGATCAAAGTCTAATGCATACTCATTAGGTATTCCCATGGAGAGAATATTGTGAGCCTTAATCTCCATCTTCCTCTTAGCTTTATCAGGTTCACTTATAATAGCAATCTCCTTACCATCATCACCCTTCAAAGGAAGAGAGTCTCCTTTTTCAACAACATCCCATAGAGCATAATCAATCATGCGAATGTATTGCCTCATTCGCATCCTCCAGTTGATATTCACCATGTTTGAGCATGGGAACCTTAGAAGCGATCACCATGTGAGTTTCTTGAGACATCTTAACTTTCTTGAGTACAAATTAATGAGACTTCTTCTTGTTATCAGTTTCTAGATCACAAGCTCGATACCACTTGTTGATCCCGGTTGAGCAAACGATCTAATATAGAAACCGACTTGAACAAAGAACTTATTAAGTATCGCGAATTTAATACTTAATCTTAAGAAGAAGAACAATTAACATTCAACACCTCAATATTATTTATTAATCTGAATACTCTTACAAGATTAGGGTTTTGCAACCTTGAAGTGTATCGACCTTAGATATAAAACATACGTATATCTAACCTAGCCTAGGACCTCCTTTTATAGGATAAGGAGTCCTATACAATATACAATCGTAACCTACAAGATAAATATCTTTTCCATATTTATCGATACAATAAACTAACCGACACTATAGAACTAGCGATTAGCTTACAATACTATCGTGATTACTTAATACTACTAGCCGCGGTTATCTTCATCAGTGGTTACTCTTCTTCTGTCCGTGGTTATCTTCAAGCTTGTCCGCGGTTCCATCACTTAAAGTAATTCATCATACAAGGAACCTAAAACCCAACAGTGGATATATGGGTAATCAGAATCATGGAAGGATCATGGCTCAGGGTCAAGCAAAGCCTATCAAGTGTTACAACTGTGGTGGAGAAGGTCACATCGCAAGGAATTGCACTCTTCCAAAACGTCCACAAGATACAGAGTACTTCAGGGACAAGATGTTGCTTGTGCAAGCTCAAGACAGTGGAGCTTTGTTGAAGAATTGCTATTCCTTGCTAAGGGAAACGCCAGAACTTATGATGCTGATGTGGATGAACAGCCAGTGCAGGGTATGGGTCAGAACAATCCCAACGCATTTCAAGTTGCAGACTGTGATGCATTTGATTCATATGTTGATGATGAACCAACTGCCCAGACCATCTTCATGGCTAGTATTTCACCAATGGTCACTCCAAGGGCTTCTTCACCAAAACAGACCAATCCTTCCAGGTAATCTTTCATCTCAGAGGTATTAAAACTATACGATGAGGTTGATGTGCAAAAGATGCATGACAAAGTACAATCAACTGAAATTATTGAACTAGATATTGAAAATATGGGTAATAGCAATGTTGTCCCATATGATCAATATGTGAAGCAAGATGGAAGTGAATATATACCAAGTAATGCATCTTCCGTCAATGATGACTATGTTTTTATGAATACTTTGCATGTGCCTCGATGATTCCATAACCTCCGAACTTAATGCCTATAAGGAACAAGTTGCCATTTATGAACAACGTGCTAAGTTTGAATTGACCACCCGTGAGCGGGAGATGGATAACCAAATACATACGGTCATTAGAAAAAGTAACTTTAGGGAAAAATGTTAAAACAAGAGTTAAACTCCTTACAAGAAAAGCTTACTAAAGCATTAAGCAAAAGCAAGAACTTCAAGAAAATGTAAAAGTGCTTAAACAGGAATTCAATGCTAAGGAATCAAAACTTTTGAATGACTTTTCCAACCTAAAAACCTTGAAAAACAAACTTGAAAACAAACTGTACATACAAGGGAACACCATTCAGACTGCTCACATGATCACTAAGCATAAAGTCTTAAGCGATAAACATAGCATTCCCCTTGTAGAGGTACCCAATCCCGAGTATGGAAAAGTTGCTAGAGCAGCTCAAAAGGTAATCTATGATGGAAATGAGATTCTTAAGTGTTGGGTTCAGTAAATACCCAAACCCCTTAATCTAGGATTTGAATAGAAAATAGCCCAATTGTTTAATCCGTTAAACACAAACAGGTCACTGAGTGCATAGTCTCTCAGTGAGTCGTCTTCGAGGATACTCGATGAGGCAAAGAAGAAGTCTCCACTCGGAAGGCGGTACTTAAAGGGTGAAGACCGAGTCAAGAAGAAGATGATGGATTCGGTGGTGATGACAATAACTCATCGAATACCTAAGATTCCTCTCCAACTTCTTACATCAAGACAAACCAAGTAGAAGGCGAAGGATGCAAAGCGAAGAAAGAGCGGGACAAGGCGGAAAGGTTGAATCGAGAAGACGAAGTCCTTATCAACCAAAGTCAACTTTCCCGAATGGCAAAGATCGTGCTCGGTGTCATCACCGAACTTAGGAAAGTAGTCTTGTCTCTTACCTAGAATAGTCTTTAGAATGAGACAAAATACATAAGTATTTTGTCTTCGCATGATGTCGGTTGTCACTTAGGAAAGAGTCAAATATCATACATGTATAAATAACATAAGAGATGGAGTGAAAGGTTAAGCTTGTGAATTGTAAAATACACATACACGCAAGCCATCTTTTCACTCCTCCAAATACAACTTAGTTCTGAGATAGCTCGGTGAGCTCTAAGAGTTGTGCTCATACTTAGCCCGAGCTTAGAGAGAGTCACCCAACTTTGTCATTTCAATCCCAAGTACTATTCGCAAGTACTTGGGTAGCGATTCTTTGTGGATTTATTTCTAATAAGAATATGATGTTGAAAATTACTTAGTGTGCTTTTCTTATGTTAATTTGGGTCATAGTTCACTATTAACTCGCTTTATTAACTTAAGTTTGTTTTAAGCGATAGTGAGCGGGGAACAACAAGTGGTATCGAGCAAGGCTAATTATAAAACTCGTTTTTTAGGCCGCTCTAAAAGTTTTAAATTAGGATCCTAAATGGTCAAATTGATGTACCCCAACTAGTCGATAAAAGGGTGGAGCTTATTCAATTTGTTGCCCTAGACTTGAAGTTGGCAAATTCAACAAATGGAAAAGCGAATGCTTTGCTATTTGATTAGGATGGAACCTTATTATATCAATCAGTATAAATGAAGGTCCATTTGTCCCAAAGATCTTTGAAGGGTTGCCCAAACACAAGCCAGTGGACCAGGATGAAAGGAGAGTGGTCAACCAGGACCAAAGACTCAAAAGTATCATAATATCTTGTCTTCGACGATATTATGGAGTGCATTATAAGGTCGTAGTACAACTAAGCAAACTGGGATGACCTAGTTCATAGTCATGAAGGACCATCGATACCAAGGAAAGCAGGATAATGGACACGAAACTTGAGTATAACACCTTGTGGCTAAGGACTCGAAACTCTCTCAAACTTACACGGTACAAAACTCTTTTAAATGAATTGTCAAGCGATGGTGTTAAGTTGTCCAAACATGAAATCAATGTTGGTTTTGTCAACGGTCTCCACGAGAAGTGGTTGAATTTCTCTCGGGGACTTAGGAATGCTAATCATATCCAAAATCTTGAGTTTCACGAAATTTATGGGAAATTTGTCTATGAGGAAAATCTCATCAGCAGACGATACCACGACTTAAAGAAGTCTCGGGAAGTCAAGAAGTCCCCGCCCACCACCTCATCACCAATATCAATCGCTTATTCTAACAATGTTGTTCAAGATTTTCGGGAAAATTCAGATGATGAGCTTGATGAGAGATCAAGTGAGAGTACCTAAATGACCGAACACGAATTTCGTGAAAGGGCACCTTGCTAACTCTCAAAGGTTTATAAAAGAAATAAAAGTTCTTGAATGCCAAAGCAAATGAGGACCTTGAATGCTTTAAGTGTCACAAAAGAGGTCATTTTGCAAAAGACTATTTTTCAAAACAATTTCGAACCTCTTATAAACCATCGTGGTCAAATCGGTCCTCGTGCTTTAGCAAATTTCAACCAAAATCTATCGGTCTCATCAAAATTTTCAAAACAAATCGATCAAAACAAAACTGCTGACTTTGAAGCTAAGTATAAGAAAGTCAAAGCTAAGCTTGCATTGCTCGAGGCGATCCCTCATAAACAACAAAAGTGTTCAATGCATGCGGGGTAAAACAAAGGCCTTGTTCTTGAGACCTTCAACTGGGATGAAGAGCCGGTGTCATCGAGATGATGAAATGGTGCATGTCGGTGCACCGATGGCCCTCTCGTAAGAGGACAAGCTAGCGAGTTGGAAAGAATCATGCCGAAGCGGGAATGGGTCAACATCACTATGAAGAAGGTAAACATCTTACTATCCATGGATGATGACTCGATTGGCGATCTTATATGAATTATCTTAATGTTGACCTTAAGTTCGTAGAAGAGCAAAGATTAAATCTCTTTTCAAAATACAACAAGCTAAGTTTTGAATTAAACAAGTGTAGAGATGAAGCGCTTATTTTAAAACAAGCAAGCTTGAGGTCACACCTTGCAAATTCAAAACACCGATCTAGTTAAGAGAAATCAAGCTCTTCAAGACGAACTTAAAAGGAACAAGATATTCTTGATAGTTGGATCGCTAAGAATCCTGTGGTCTTTGATGTTGTGGGTGCCCCAAGAGCAAAAAGAGAGTCATAGGTGAAGATCATCTCACGACTCGCAACAAAGACCAAAGTTCAAAACCATTTGTGTGCGGTGGTATGATTACCAACATGTTGACAACTCCAAATTCCGGTGATTGGATTGAGCGGGTTAATCGAGAGTAAGCTTCAAACTTTGATTCGGAAGGATTCTTGAGCCTAAGAGCCAAGCTCTTAAGAGCATGCTAGGACTTCACGAGATGACCGGTGGTACTGAGCACATCTCGAGTGCGAGGCGAATCAAACACCGCTTCCACCCACGAAACCTCTTGAGGTGCCGATCCAAGCTCTAAGCTTACCCTCTAAAATTCAATCCTCACTCACCAAAGGAAAGGTCTGGACTTGGTAGAAACATCCTTCAAAGACAAGCAAAACTAATCCAACAAGAGTCTACTCCTCGAGACTTCAACATCCCCCGTCCCCATCGAAGTCGACCAAATTCAAAGAATCGATCGAACTTGTGAGGAAGCTTCTTGAAAAAATGGAATCCATTGAAAAGGTCCCTGAACCAATCAAGGAGACAAAGTCGCTTCCTCCGGTTCCTCAAAATCTAAGTCGACCTCCAAAACAAACAAAATGTGAGATGTGTCATTATACCGGCCATACCATCGACAATCGCTATAGAATCCTTTTTGCATGATCGCAAAAGGATGATCACAGACGGTGATCATCTACAAGATGTCGGTCAAGCAAACTATACCAAAGTTGGTCATCGGTATGCTTCATCCTCCAAAAGCTGCCCAAAGAATAGAGCAAAACCTTTTCCTCTGTGTCCTCATTTGTGGGTTTAATGATCATCATCAGGATGATTGTCTCATGAATACATCTTTGTGATATATGCGTAATCTGACTCATGAGACATCCCAACATGACAAATGTTGTCATTCATGCAAGGAGAAATTCAAACAACCGAGAGTCACCGAGTCATCCTCGGCCTCTAAATGCAAAACCTGTGGTAGCACTATACACACAACTCGACCATGAGTCAATTGCAAACTTCAAAGAGACCTTGAGATCCAAGCCCACTAGTAAGTGGGTCACGAAGAGAAACTAATTAGGTTTACTACTTGTGCGAGAGACATGCCGGGGAGCCTATTTGGCATCTAGACAGTGGATGCTCAAGAAGCATGGTGGTGTGAAGGAATATCCGCACAAGTATGTAAAGGAACCAGGACCCAAGGTAGTATTTGGTGATAACTCATCATGTCCCATCAAGGTTATGGTTCAAGAACCGCAATGGAATAGTTTTCTAGAATAGCCTATGTCAATGGTCTCAAATACAATCTCATCGATGTCGGTCAACTATGTGATGCTAAATACATTGTACAATTCAATGATAAACAAGGTACCATTTTCAATGCCAACAAGGAAGTTGTGTTGATAGCTCCTAGAGAGATGATGTTTATGTGCTAGACATGTCAACACTCTCCCAAGATGGAACGTGTCTCTTTGCTAAAGCCACCGAAACTATCAATTGGGCGTGGCATAAGAGACTCTCACACTTAAACTTCAAAACCTCAACAACTTGGCAAAACAAAACAAGGTCCTTGCTTACCATCACTAGTTTTTGCAAAGACAAACCATGCTCGCCTGTGAAAAGGGTAAACACCACGAGCATCATTCAAAACCAAACAAAATTTCTCCATCAAAGTCGCCTTCACCTCCGCACATGGATCTCTTTGGACTGTCGGTCCCGGATCAATCCGGCATGAGAAGTATACACTTGTCATTGTTGATGAGTTCTCAAGATACACTTGGGTATACTTTATTTCCAAGAAGAGTCAGCGGTGATACAATAATGTCATTCATCGTGAAGATTGAAAACCGTAATGACATTACGAGTTAAACAAATCGAATCGACAATGGCACTGAGTTCGTAAATCAAGAACTTGAGAGTTTCGTGATGAAAAGGAATTTCTCATCTCCTTATACCCCGAACAAAATGGGGTTCTTGAAAGGAAAATAGAACTCTCATTGAGGTGCTAGAACTATGTTAAATGGCTCACCCTCTCAAAACATTTACGGATGAAGCGATCAAAGCGCCGTTACACTCAAAACAGTCGATCATTGTCAAAAGACACAACAAAACCCCATATGAGATCTTCAAAGGTAGACTTCGACATCGCTATTTTCATGTATTTGGATGTCCTGTGTTCATTCATAATCACAAGGATCATCTAGGAAAGTTTGATGCAAAAGTCGATGATGGATACTTTTAGGCTACTCACCGATCTCCAAAGCCTTCGTGGTTTTTAACACAAGGAGACAACAAGTTGAGGAAACCTTTCATGTCACCTTTGATGAAAGTCTTGAAAGCATCAGTTCACCAACACCTCGGTGGAGGAAATAGGAATTGATAACTCATCAAGATATCCTCCCGATGAGTACAACAACGAACTCAATTCCTCATATCAAGTCGATCGACATCTCATATTATGTCTTACCTCACAACCTACCCCAACCAACCATCAATGAGTTCATTGATAATCGATCTGTTCTCGCTGATAAGTAACAATGATCCAAATGATCGTGAACACGTAACTCATGATCCTCAACTCGATCAAGACATCTCTACGGATGTTCTAAATGATTCTGGCCTTGCACCGAACTCACATCGAACTCCAGTGACATCTTCAAGCTCGGATCCCGCACCACAAAGTAAGTGGACAAGATCTCGGGATATTGAGCTTGTAAACATCATTGGTGAACCCACCGAGGGCATGCTCACTAGAAGCATGGTCGCTAGTCTAATCGCAGCTTCACCAATGAATGTCTATATCTCGATTACCTATCGACATAGAACCCAAAAGTGTCATGAAGCTCAAAAATACCCAAGTCGGGTTCAAAGCTATGCAAGAAGAATTGCAACAGTTTGATAAAACAAGGTCATGACCTTGATCAAATGTCCTCGGGATGTAGTAGTTATAGGAATGAAGTGGTTTTCGAAACAAACCGATAAAATGGCACTTTAAAACAAAGCGGACTTGTAGCCAAAGGTTACGATCAACAAGAAGGCATTGACTATGATGAGACATTTGCTCTGTTGCAAGAATGGAAGCCATCGGGATCTTCCTTGCATATGCAACATACATGAACTGTGGTCTACCAAATGGATGTTAAAAGTGCATTCTTAAATGGTGATCTCAAGGAAGATGTGTATGTTCAAGAACCTCCGTGATTTGAGAGTAGTGAATTCACGACTATGTTCGCAAGCTTGACAAAGCCCTTTATGGACTTAAACAAGCTCCCGTGGCATGGTATGAAACTCTCACCTTCCCGATACAAAACAAGTTTGTCGAGGAAAGATAGACAACACAATCGTTTGTCTATAGAACCCAACAGATGTGATACTAGTCCAAGTGTATGTTGATGATATCATCTTTGGCTCAACAAACTACAAACTTTGCAAACAGTTTGAAAAACTAATGACAAAGAAGTTTGAAATGAGCATGATGGGGAACTTACATACTTTCTTGGACTACAAATCGTGCAACCGATAAAGGAATATCCATCATCAAGAGAAATACACGAAATCTCTTGAAGAAATATGAGATATCCGACGTGCCTCGGTGAAGACACCAATGGTCCCACCTAACAACCTTGGACCCGATCTCACCGGAAAATCGGTCAATCAAACCTATTTCGGAGGGATTGTTGGCTCACCGATGTATCTAACCACTACTAGACCGGACATACAATTTTCGATCATCTAATAGCAATATATCACCAATCCCAAAGAATCTCACCTCACTGCAGCCAAAAGAATACTCGGTATCTCGAAAGGAACCCCAAACCTTAGACTCTATTATCCAATATGCTCGTGGTTTGATCCGAAGGGTTACTCGATTTCGATTATCTTCGCAACATGGATGAAAAAGTACCTCGTGGTCCTGTCAATTTGTGACAATTCGTATTTTCAGGTCATTCTCAAAATATTACTCATGCTTCATTATTTATCATTTATCGTGAACTAGGTTTACGAGCATCAAATTCACGTAACCGTAATGGTTTAGCTGTGAATTCATGATCATATCATCGAGGTCATTTCATATAGACTAAGTTTAGTCTACATTTCATTAACATCATTGTCATCATATTAGTTCATGCATGGTTTTGCATTTTTACATTAAACGTATAATTTTTATATTAAATAAACGTTATCGCGTAATTAATTATTTTGAACAATTGATCCATTTACTTCCAAAAATTATCCTGATATATTTTTATACTCATATTAAGTTTATAAAATAATATTATGAGTTTACCCAGTGTTTTAAATTTATTTTGTATATAAATTGTTATATTTATATAATTACGACGGTTTTCTTAAATTCTACACGATTATTATTATATCACTCAAATTTTGCAAGAAATGTATTTTTATAATTTTTATGACCTAAATATATTTTATCTTGACCCGTGAAAATTTATTTTTATCCAACGCTACCCTAAATATTCAAAAGTGACTACAATTTATCATTTAACCTCATTTAACTTCACAAAATCTTACATAATACATAAAAAAAAAAAAAAAAAAAAAACAACAATAAGAAAGAATGACTAACCCCCCTTGTCGACAAGGGGGGGATGAGTCATGGAAGATATTTGCAAATATCTCTAGTTTACTTATAATATACTATTAACTAAACACATTTCATTTCACTTCATTTACAAATACAAGATCAAAACATATATTCTCTTTCTCTCTTCCTCTTCCAAAATTCAAAACCACAAGGACCAAGGTGGAATCATCATAATTTTCAAGACAATATTTTAAACTCTAGTATCACTTGTTGTATAGGTTTTGCAATAAAAACCTCAAGTGATTAGGAAAAACACTTTGTCCTTAAACCTCATCATATTTCTTGTAAGCATTCATATTCATATTTTTATTTCATATTCATTATTATGGTCATATCATTTTATTTGAGAAACATGCAAGTTATGTGATGTTTATACCACTTTTTAAGTTTTTTTTAAGTGTTATATATATATAATCCATCCTATAAATTACTTCTTGTTATATATTAGTTTTGGTGATGTCTAGGAGACCATGACACCCTAAGAAGGTGTATGGTAGGATTAGAATAGCTTCGGAGTTGTTTTGAATGGGTTAGAATAGGTTTGGCGCGAGAAAAACTCATTTCGACAAGTTTGGAAAAGGGTCTGTCCTTAGTTTCAAAATCTGGAAAATCCGACAGTAGATAAAAATTTTTGGCCTAGATATTTAGAAAATATACTTTAAAACGAAACCGTGGCCGCTTGAACGGATTAAAACGGAGTTATAACGAAGAAGTTATGAATTTTTCAATTTGGCGACGAAAACTATAAATTTTTCGAATTTCAAAGCAAACATTATTTATTTTGTACGAGTCAAAAATGAAGCTTAGGCGTTGTAAATTATGTCGACTTGTCAAAAATATGTTAGTATACTTTGATACAAAGCTAAGGATCTTTAAAACGAGAAAACGGATTTGTAACGACTAAATTATACACGTTTACAAAAGTTGCCGTAACTATTATCATATGAGAAAAACTATAACACATTTCTAATAGACAAGTTTTGCGGCAAAAACTAGTTACCAAGTTAAAGGTTGTTTTTAACATTGATTTAGAACTTTTCATAAAGTGAAGTCTTCTAGTAAAAGTGAAATCGCCAAGTATACTTTCCAAAATGTCCGATCGTTTGATTAACGGAGTTGTAATGAATTAAATACGTTTACTCAAACTTTGTCGAAAAACCATCCTTAAACTATATTTTGGACTAAAAGTACCATACTTAACCTCTATTTTTCTTTATGTTCAAGACCTCTAGAATGGAAACTCATGTACTAAAACTTTGAGATAATCATACGAGCTTCCCAAAACCGTTGAGTTTGTTTCTTAACGCTCGACGTGCACCATTTTACGACTAGCTTTTAGAAGCCGTTTTTGTCACTTTCATGAAAATTTCAATGACATTATTTTACGACGAAAAGTTATAATTTCACAATAAATCACTAAATGATTATCGTCGGATATCATTTCAACGTAAATACATGTGAAGTAATTTAAAAATGGTTAAGACGTTAAAAGATTATATTTCCAACGAGAAGTATTGTTTTCAAAAATTCATAAGTGGTATAAATATCATCCGAATTGCATGCATAACATTACATCATGACTTATTACATATCATATCATCATAATAGGTCGGTTTAGATTCACGCTACATTTCGTGTACTCACTTTTGTCATCACATCAATTCATCAAGTGAGTTTTCATAGCCCCGTTGTATACATTTAATACTTATTTTCAAACTTACGGGGGAGAATACATTGCACATCATTTTTATTACGATACCAAGTATATCAAATTCATTACATTGCTTAAGTTACCTCATGCCAATTGAATATCCCCATTATATAACATGAGCCGTTAATTTCATAGAAGCGAGGGTGAGTGGATAGATCTATCGAGGGTGACTCCTCCATCCGGGTTGGTGGATTCCAACTGGTTAAACGGATGCATTTCATTTAATAACATTATTTGAGTTGTTTGGCAAACACTGCTGAAGGCTAACATCATGATCAAGATAGTTTCGTGTCATGGACTTATAGCAATTGTAACATTTTGTGACGACATTGTCATACATTATCTATACTTGTGTAGTCGATAAATAATTTTCATAAACCAATGATTTCTCACCAACATTATTGTTGACCGCTTTAGCAATGTATTTTCGTGTAACTAAGACATTCGCATCATGGCACGAATAAGGAACCCTCATAGAGTCAAGGCCGACTTGTCTCATTGTATATTATGGTTTTCTTTTCAAAACATCGTTTGGACTTGTAATAAACTTATATTTTCCGCAAACTTTATCAACTTTTGGGACCTATCTTGTAACTCGGATGTTTTAAATAAATGTCAAACGATGTGTTTTAAACGACACTTTAGGTCGCTCAATATAATCGTGATTGTGATGCTATGACAACAATCCCGTGAATTCCATTCCGCAAAAGCAGATAATTTGGGGTGTGTGATTGGCATCGAGCTTGATTATAGAGAACTAGGTTGCATCATTGACCCTAGACTATAACTACATCATCATAGCATCTCATCATTTCATCATGAGTGCATATTCACTTTATATGCGGATTCATATACATTTTATTCGAAAGTTATTTACTTTTATTTTACATCGGTTGTCACAGAAATGTCTTGATTCGACCCTATCCCTATATCATCGACACGAACATGGAGGATGTCTCATCGACACCAACATGAACGATGCCTTATCACACACCGTAGTTGTATCTTCTATTGGCTCTACTTGGACTTTCCACTTATTGTGACCGACACCGAGACCGAACCCTTTGAGGAGGCGAAGTCGCACCTACACCACTGTTAGCCCTACACATGGCCCGATTCATCCACCATCACCACTATTATCATCATCATCTTCATCATATTATCTTAGGGAACCTATACCTACACTAGACTTGCCGCCAAAAGCGAGCACGTTTTGACATCCCCGCATCATCCTTCATGTAACCCGAACCACCGCCTAGGTTCGAGATAGGTGAGCTCAAAGGTCGTGGCGCTAGATGCCTTCCACTAAGACATTAGGGGCGCATAGATAGCCAATGTGTTCGATTGATAGGATGTTAGGACAATGGAGGAACCTGTCATTAGAGCGAGTGGAGAACATTGAGGAGGAGGTTGAAGGCCTCGTGATAGGTAGAGTTTGATTGATTTGGCACACGTGGTTTAGAATCTAGGCAGTTAGAGAACAGGGGCATATTGTTGAGTTGAGGCAGGAGATGCCTGAGTTATATGACAGAGCCGAGATGGCCCAGGACGAGCTTCAGCGTCATGCACAGGAGTTGGCACTAGCTCGTGGGAGCATGGTTACCGCACAGACTCAGATTATCGAGTTGAGAGATTTGGTTGCGAGCTTGACTACACAGGTCCGTGATCTTCAGGATCGAGCTGGCGGAGCACCAGGAGGTGCCTAGTGTAGACCTTTATCATGTATAGTTTTTATTTACTGTTATCCTAGTCACAAGGTGTGTGACATAGTTTAAAGAACTTGTTGTCTTTTGGTTGTTGTACAAACAAAATATCAAGTATTGACTCTACTATGTAGGAATGGTTTTACTATCTATGATATCGGTCCACAAGGCGTAAATTTTCATGTATATTATTCACGTGTGTTGTGATTTTATTTGTGATATTTCGTGGTTGTTCCGTTGTGATTTCATTTATTTTATACATGTTGTGGTTGTGGATATATATGTATAATGTTTGTTTCTACTATGAGTTCTCATAATTGTTTCATCTTATGGTTTTGAAGAATAATGGCGCCAAAGAAAGCCCACCGAATCGACTCAAGTCGCTATGCGAAGTATGTGAATGATAGCATAGCCGATGCATTAAGGACCGAGAGAGCATCGGTGGCGGCCGCCGAGGTCTGCAGAATCGCCGAGGCCGCTAGACTTCTTCCGCCGTGTAATGAGGAGGTTCCGGGTTAGAAGTCGCTCAGATAAGGATTTCAAAGTGGGGATCCCACTAAGTTCATGGTACTTGGCGGGCAACCGCCATGGTTAGATGGTTCGAGAAAATGGAATCCGTGTTTTGTTATGTAATTGCCGGAGGATAGCAAGGTTAAGTTTGCTACGAGTACACCATTGGATGGGGCAATGTCGTGGTGGAATTCGTATGCTCACCAATGGGAATGGAAAATGCGATGTGATCACATGGGTGCAATTCAAGAGTTTTCGACAAGGAAGTATTGTCCGCGCACGGAGGTGAAAAAGTTGAGACCGAATTCTACGAGTTGGTAACTATTGGGTATGATATTGATGCTTACGTTCGAAGGTTCCAAGAATTAGCAGCGTTATGCCCATCTATGGTTTCGGATAACGAGAAGCTACTGGAGGCTTTCATCGGGGGACTTCCCGAAGTATTCAAGGAGATGTGACTTCGTTTGATCCGCAAACGATTGAGGAATCCATTCGAGTGTCGCAAAAGCTTATGGCTCAAGTAGTAAAGAGAGGAAAAATCACCAACTTCAACCGAAACAACAACAATACCAACAACCGTTTCAATTACAACAATAACCGAAACAATTACAACAACAATAACAATAATAAACGAAAGTGGGACAACAACAACAGAGGTGGAAATGTCGCTCAACGACCACCTAAGAGACAGGAGATTGCAAAGGCCTATGTTGCAGGCCCAACGGAGAAAAAGGGGTACACAGGGATTCTGCCTAAATGTGAGAGGTGTTCAAGTCATCACAAACAGGGACGTTGTCCAGATCCATGTGGCAATTGTAAAAAAATGGGACATCAAACTAGGGATTGCAAGATGCCAACTACGGGGAAAATCGAAACAACAAGTAACATGTTTTGGTTATGGAGAAAGGGACATTACAAGAGTGAGTGTCAAAAGGGAAGGAACCAAGGAAACGGAATCGTGGTGGAATTGCATAGGAAGAGCCTATGTCATAGGAGGTGGAGAAGCTAGGAGGACCCGAATGTTGTAACGGTATGTTCCTTATCAATAATCGTTATGCATCGCTTTATTTGATTCGGGAGCCGAAAAAAGTTTTGTGTCCACTGCATTTGCACCTTTACTCAATATCAAACCAACCACATTAGACACATCATACAACATTGAATTAGCTAATGGTAACTTAATTAGCACCAACACCATTGTCCGTGGTTGTACACTCAATTTTATAAATCATCCCTTCAATATAGATCTTATGCCCGTAGAACTTGGTAGTTTCGACGTCATCATAGGTATGGATTGGTTATCCAAACATCGTGCGAGAATCATTTGTGATGAAAAAGTTGTTCATCTTCCTTACAACGGCGAAACTTTGATCATTCGTGGGGAACGAAGTGGAACTAGACTCAGTATTATATCATGCATCAAAACGGAGAAGTACATAAAGAAAGGTTGTTTTGCTTTCTTAGCACATATAACCGAGAAGAAGTCGGAGGAGAAGCGACTTGAGGATGTACCGATCGCCGAGAATTTCAAGTCTTTCCCAAGACTTACCAGACTTCCACCGCACGCCAAGTAGAATTTCATATTGACTTAGTGCTTGAGTCGCACCAATTCTTGCGAGCACCTTATCGATTAGCACCATCGGAGATGCAAGAGTTGTCTAATCAGTTGTAAGAACTTTTAGACAAAGGATTCATTAGGCCAAGTTCCTCACCTTGGGGAGCACCGGTCTTGTTTGTGAAGAAGAAAGATGGATCTTTCAGAATGATTATAGAGAGCTGAACAAGTTAACGGTGAAGAACCGTTACCCACTTCCCAGAATCGACGACTTGTTCGATCAGTTGCAAGGCTCTAGTATCTACTCAAAGATTGATCTAAGATCAGGTTATCATCAACTTAGAGTGCGAGAGGAGGATATTCCGAAAACAGCGTTTAGAACACGTTATGGACATTATGAGTTTCAAGTAATGCCATTCGGATTAACTAATGCACCTGCAGTATTCATGGATCTCATGAATAGAGTATGTAAACCGTATTTGGACAAGTTTGTTATAGTATTCATCGACGACATATTGATTTACTCAAAGAGCAAAGAAGAGCATGAAGGGCATTTAAGAATGATTTTAGGACTACTCAAGAATGAGAAGTTGTATGCCAAATTTTCGAAGTGTGATTTTTGGAACCGTAAAGTACAATTTCTTGGTCATGTCATTGATAGTCAAGGATTACAAGTAGATCCTGCAAAGATTGAAGCCGTGAAAGATTGGGCTACTCCAACAAATCCTACAGAAATCCGACAATTTCTAGGACTTGTCGGGTATTACCGAAGATTCATCGAAGGTTTTTCAAAGATAGCTAAAGCTTTGACTAAGTTGACACGTAAAACAAGAGGTACGAATGGGAAAGAAACAAGAAGTCGTTTTCGGTTGTTGAAGCAAAAGCTTGCAAAGGCGCCAATTTTGGCACTACCCGAAGGAATTGAGAACTTCGTTATATCGCGATGCTTTACATAAAGGGCTTGGAGTCTGTATTAATGCAAAACGAGAAGGTGATAGCTTATGCTTCACGACAACTTAAGGTTCATGAGAAGAATTACACCACACATGATCTTGAGTTGGGGTAGTCTTTGCACTCAAGATTTGGAGACACTACCTTTACGGTACAAAGTGCACAAGGTTTACGGACCACAAGAGTTTACAATATGTTCTTGATCGAAGGAACTTAACATGAGGCAACGTCGTTGGTTGGAATTACTCGTGATTATGATTGTGAAATCAAGTATCATCCGGAAAAGCCAATGTTGTGGCCGATGCTCTTATTCGGAAAGAAAGACCCAAACCTTTAAGAGTACGATCATTAGGAATGACGATCGGTTCACCTTTACCATCAAAAATACTTGAGGCATGATCGAGGCACTCAAGGAGGAAAACCGACCAAGTGAGAAACTTTATGGTATGCCCGAAAATGCAAATGGCTTTGTAAAGAGAAGCGAGATGGAGTTTTATGCTTCAAGGATAGAATGTGGGTACCATTTTATGGCGGATACGAGAATTGATTATGCATGAGTCGCATAAGTCAAAGTATTCTATTCACCCGTGTTACGATAAGATGTATCGGGATCTCAAGAAACTTTATTGGTGGCCGAACATGAAAGCGGAGATTGCCACGCACGTTAGCGATGCCTTACTTGCTCTAAGGTAAAAGTCGAATACCGTAAACCTTCGTGATTACTCCAACAACCCGAAATTCCACAATGGAAATGGGAACGATTACAATGGACTTCATTCGAAACTTCCTAAGACATCGGAGGTTACGACGCTATATGGGTAATCGTTGATCGCCTTACCAAATCAGCCCATTTCATACCAATTAGAGACTTATTCCATGGAACAACTCACTAGACTTTATGTCAAGGAAATAGTCTCGAGGCATGGAGCACCAATTTCTATCATTTCCGGCGAGATAGTCGATTCACTTCAAACTTCGAAATCATTACAAGATTCATTTGGAACCAAATTAGACATGAGCACAAAGATATCATCCGCAAACCGATGGTCAAAGTGAAAGGACAATTCAAACGTTAGAAGATATGCTGAGAGCATGTGTGATTGATTTTGGAAATGGTTGGGCTAATCATTTGCCATTGATAGAATTCTCGTACAACAATAATTATCACACCAGTATAAAAGCGGCACCATTCGAAGCACTTTATGGTCGAAAGTGTCGATCACCTGTTTGTTGGGCCGAGGTTGGAGACGCACAACTCATCGGGTCCGTAAATGGTACGGAAACAATGTAAAAGATAGTTCAAACCGAGATAGACTCGTAATCGCGAAGTTTACGAAAAGTTACGCAGATGTTAGGCGCAAACCATTGGAATTTCAAATTGGCGACAAAGTGATGTTGAAAGTATCGCCTTGGAAAGGCGTGGTACGATTTGGAAAACGCGGGAAATTGAACCCGAGGTACATTGGGCCATTCAAAATTTTGAGCAGAGTCGGCCCTATAGCTTATCGACTTGATCTTCCATCAGAACTTAGTAACGTACACAACACGTTTCATGTTTCAAACCTGAAGAAATGTCTTTCGGACGAATCACTCGTTATTCCATTGGAAGAAATTCAACTCGACGATAAACTCAATTTCGTTGAGGAACCGGTAGAAATTATGGACCGCGAGGTCAAGCAGTTGAAACAAAGTCGTATTCCTATAGTGAAGGTTCATTGGAATTCTCGAAAAGGTCCCGAGTTTACTTGGGAACAGGAAGACCGATGCGCCTCAAATATCCTCATCTTTTCACCGACAACACCGTAGGACCTAATAAGGACTGAATTCGTGGATGAATTCCTTTTTGGTTGGGCGAATGTGACAATTCAGATTTTCAGGTCATTCTCAAAATATTACTCATGCTTCATTATTTATCATTTATCGTGAACTAGGTTTACGAGCATCAAATTCACGTAACCGTAATGGTTTAGCTGTGAATTCATGATCATATCATCGAGGTCATATCATATAGACTAAGTTTAGTCTACATCTCATTAACATCATTGTCATCATATTAGTTCATGCATGGTTTTACATTGTTACATTAAACGTATAATTTTTATATTAAATAAACGTTATCGCGTAATTAATTATTTTGAACAATTGATCCATTTACTTCCAAAAATTATCCTGATATATTTTTATACTCATATTAAGTTTATAAAATAATATTATGAGTTTACCCAGTGTTTTAAATTTATTTTGTATATAAATTGTTATATTTATATAATTACGACGGTTTTCTTAAATTCTACACGATTATTATTATATCACTCAAATTTTGCAAGAAATGTATTTTATAATTTTATGACCTAAATATATTTTATCTTGACCCGTGAAAATTTATTTTATCCAACGCTACCCTAAATATTCAAAAGTGACTACAACTTATCATTTAACCTCATTTAACTTCACAAAATCTTACATAATACAAAAAAAAAAAAAAAAAAAGAAAGAATGACTAACCCCCCTTGTCGACAAGGGGGGGATGAGTCATGGAAGATATTTGCAAATATCTCTAGTTTACTTATAATATACTATTAACTAAACACATTTCATTTCACTTCATTTACAAATACAAGATCAAAACATATATTCTCTTTTCTCTCTTCCTCTTCCAAAATTCGGCAGCCACAAGGACCAAGGTGGAATCATCATAATTTTTCAAGACAAGATTTTTAAACTCTAGTATCACTTGTTGTATAGGTTTTGCAATAAAAACCTCAAGTGATTAGGAAAAACCCTTTGTCCTTAAACCTCATAATATTTCTTGTAAGCATTCATATTCATATTTTTATTTCATATTCATTATTATGGTCATATCATTTTATTTGAGAAACATGCAAGTTATGTGATGTTTATACCACTTTTTAAGTTTTTTTTTAAGTGTTATATATATATAATCCATCCTATAAATTACTCCTTGTTATATATTAGTTTTGGTGATGTCTAGGAGACCATGACACCCTAAGAAGGTGTATGGTAGGATTAGAATAGCTTTGGAGTTGTTTTGAATGAGTTAGAATAGGTTTGGCGCGAGAAAAACTCATTTCGACAAGTTTGGAAAAGGGTCTGTCCTTATTTTCAAAATCTGGAAAATCCGACAGTAGATAAAATTTTTTGGCCTAGATATTTAGAAAATATACTTTAAAACGAAACCGTGGCCGCTTGAACGGATTAAAACGGAGCTATAACGAAGAAGTTATGAATTTTTCAATTTTGCGACGAAAACTATAAATTTTCTGGAATTTCAGCAAACATTATTTATTTTGTACGAGTCAAAAATGAAGCTTGGGCGTTGTAAATTATGTCGACTTGTCAAAAATATGTTAGTATACTTTGATACAAAGCTAAGGATCTTTAAAACGTAGAAAACGGATTTGTAACGACTAAATTATACACGTTTACAAAAGTTGCCGTAACTATTATCATATAAGAAAAACTATAACACATTTCTAATAGACAAGTTTTGCGGCAAAAACTAGTTACCAAGTTAAAGGTTGTTTTTAACATTGATTTAGAACTTTTCATAAAGTGAAGTCTTCTAGTAAAAGTGAAATCGCCAAGTATACTTTCCAAAATGTCCGATCGTTTGATTAGTGGAGTTGTAATGAATTAAATACGTTTACTCAAACTTTGTCGAAAAACCATCCTTAAACTATATTTTGGACTAAAAGTACCATACTTAACATCTATTTTTCTTTATGTTCAAGACCTCTAGAATGGAAACTCATGTACTAAAACTTTGAGATAATCATACGAGCTTCCCAAAACCGTTGAGTTTGTTTCTTAACGCTCGACGTGCACCATTTTACGACTAGCTTTTAGAAGCCGTTTTTGTCACTTTCATGAAAATTTCAATGACATTATTTTACGACGAAAAGTTATAATTTCACAATAAATCACTAAATGATTATCGCCGGATATCATTTCAACGTAAATACATGTGAAGTAATTTAAAATGGTTAAGACGTTAAAGATTATATTTCCAACGAGAAGTATTGTTTTCAAAATTCATAAGTGGTATAAATATCATCCGAATTGCATGCATAACATTACATCATGACTTATTACATATCATATCATCATAATAGGTCGGCTTTAGATTCACGCTACATTTCGTGTACTCACTTTTGTCATCACATCAATTCATCAAGTAAGTTTTCATAGCCCCGTTGTATACATTTAATACTTATTTTTAAACTTACGGGGGAGAATACATTGCACATCATTTTTATTACGATACCAAGTATATCAAATTCATTACATTGCTTAAGTTACCTCATGCCAATTGAATGTCCCCATTATATAACATGAGCCGTTAATTTCATAGAAGCGAGGTGAGTGGATAGATCTATCGAGGTGACTCCTCCATCCGGGTTGGTGGATTCCAACCGTTAAACGGATGCAATTCATTTAATAACATTATTTGAGTTGTTTGGCAAACACTGCTGGGGCTAACATCATGATCGCCTAGTTTCGTGTCATGGACTTATAGCAATTGTAACATTTTGTGACGACATTGTCATACATTATCTATACTTGTGTAGTCGATAAATAATTTTCATAAACCTATGATTTCTCACCAACATTATTGTTGACCGCTTTAGCAATGTATTTTGTGTAACTAAGACATTCGCATCATGGCACGAATAAGGAACCCTCATAGAGTCGCAAGGCCGACTTGTCTCATTGTATATTATGGTTTTCTTTTCAAAACATCGCTTGGACTTGTAATAAACTTATATTTTCCGCAAACTTTATCAACTTTGGGACCTATCTTGTAACTCGGATGTTTTAAATAAATGTCAAACGATGTGTTTTAAACGACACTTTAGGTCGCTCAATATAACGTGATTGTGATGCTATGACAACAATCCCTGTGAATTTCATTCCACCGCAAAAAGCAGATAATTTGGGGTGTGACACAATTTCTTGGAGGAAAACTGGTGTGTTGGAGTGCAAAGAAGCAACAATCGGTGGTTATGTCCTCACCGAAGTCGAATATGTAGTCGCAACAGATGTCTTTGTGCCAATGTATTATGGATGAAAAGTCAACTCAATGACTATGACATCCATTACAAAATGGTACCCATCTTTCGTGATAACACTAGTGCAATTGCAATCTCCAACAACCCCGTCCTCCACCAAAGAACCAAACACATTGATATCGATATCACTTCATTAGGGATCACATAATGAAAGGAGATATTGAACTTCATTTCATCCCTATCGAATATCAACTAGCCGATATCTTCACCAAACCCTTGATGAACCTACCTTCGAGAGACCGAAGTGAATTGGGAATGCTTGACATTGAAAGTCAAGTATCTGAAAACCAATCTCAGTGAGTTCTCTGAAATGGTTCATCCTCCCTGAATATCCAAAACCAACATCTCACTGAATGAGGGTCCCTGACACTTGACAAAGAGCATTGAATGAGTAACTAAATGATCTAAACATCAGTTACTCAAATGTCCTAGGTTGGTAACTTTGCCAATTTAATAAAGGAATATATGTCTCTTTGTCTTACTGTCATCCCACTTGGCATTTAATGCCTCTCACAAAAATATCAAATTGATATTTTATTTACGCAAAGTGCACTTTTACCGCATCGCAATCGCTCCTTGAAAACGGGATTTTATCGGGTAATGGAGTGGTAGCATTAAATGTGGAAATTCAAACGCCTTTCAAAACCAACTCTTAATATTCCCATTTTGCACAAAACACCCTCTTATCACTCTATAAATACCCTCTTCCAACACAAACAAACACACACAAATCTTTTTCGCAACAAAACTCACAAAATCATTTCAAAATTCAAAACATTTGTGTGTGCTCAAAACTCTTAAAACCTCTTTTGGAAAACCCTTCTTGTAAACATTTGCAAAAGTTTTTCATCACAAACTTGAAGAGATCTAAATACTTTGATTGTTCTAGTCAAACATTTTTTTTCCAAAAATCTTTGTTAATGGAAATGGCTAGAACACAATCTCTTCAGTTTGCTTCTCAGTGGGTAGGGGATCTTACTAATGTTGAATTTAAAACAAATAATGTCATAGGAAATTTTGAATATCCTGAAAACATCCCAACCTATAAAGACATTATAAAATTTTTATTCAACCGCCCACTCAAACCGCTTTGTTAAATGTCCTCAAGAGTGTACCCAAACTACCTCGTGGAGTTTTGGGCCATCTAGAGCCTTTGACCCGACACCTTCCATCGATGAGAATAACCTTAGACCTCTCGTGGAGTATCTCATCGAGTTCGCCTAAATGGGGAAACAATATACCGGATTACAAAACGCTTTGCACTACAACAGGTTAGATTATAACAAAGGCACTTATGTCGCCCATCCCGAACCCTCCACAGTGAAGGATGGGTTAAAACAAATCATTTTAGATCCAACTTTTTGGACAAGACCCCAAATCACTAAAAGCTCATTCCTCAGGCTTGGAGGACCTCTTCACTTTTGTGATTCGTGTCCTCGGCGGGAACCACTCATCCACCGAACAAGTTAACTCTATTCGGCTGATGATGGCATACCGCTTGATGAATGGGGTCATCGACATAGGAGAGATCATTTACAGTGATCTCAGAACGAAGCTACTGAGCAAAACTAGGACGAAGCACGCTTCGTATTCTAGGTTTGTCTCATGTGCTTTGCAATCACATCGGGTTCAAACTATACTCGTGATGAAAAATTTGGAAATTTACCGCATCCCGAGCCCATCAAATTTTCAAAAGGACCCATCCCTTGTCACTCCCATTGAATTGACATCCCACATGATTGTCAGAACAATCAAAGTGGATCATGTCTCCAAACCCCGCTTCTAAAAGAAAAGGGAAGTCTCGATCGACTAAGACTAAACCAAAGTCTCGTGGCCCCGAGGCTTTGAGCACGCACCAAGAGGCACAAAAGCCCGAGACCAAAAGACACCCACCGACTGTGCAACAACCACCCGGTGACAACGAAGGACACCGATAAATCACAACAAGTGCCCTTGGTTACACCTACTACTCCCCAAGATCCGTAGGAAACAAACAACCCACTGGTAGGGGAGCGCCCACCACGCCCGGTGATGACATTAGCAAATCCAAGCCTTTTCTCGAGGGCACACCGATCTCTCCCAAAGACTCGTAGGAATCAAACAACCCACCGACAGGGACACAACTATCACCGACCGCTAAAGGCATGGAAACGCCCACCAAAGTGTCTCGGGGTTCTTGGGGACAAAGACTCGGGAGGAAAGGAACAACCCGCCGACACGGAACCCACAACCAATCCTCGACTCCAAATAAGACATCGGAAACGCCCACCAAAGGTCCGAGGGGTCAACGGGGACAAAGACTCGTAGGAAACATACCACCCATCGATATGGAACCCAACACCAACCCCCGTTAATCGTTCTTCGATGTCATCGGGATATTATTCTCTCAAGATGAGCTTCCGAGACGGATGATGAAATCTTATCACCGGAGAAGATATGGACGCCGAGGTTCAAGTCGAACAAGAGCCTCACCGATCCACATGGAGCATATGAATCACCAACAAGCTCGATAATAATGACTCTTCATCCACCGATGAATTTGAAGATTTGATAATGTTCTCCCACTCACCGAAAGACAGCCTAGTTCAATGGATCACCAAAGCTTCAATAAGGTTATATTCGGGGTCACCGACACTTTGTGGGAGCAACACACCGAGGTCGGTGCGAGTTATGCCGATCTAAAGGTCAAGTACATGGCTTTGATGAAAATGTTCATGAGCATAGGGATCGATGTATGACAACATTCACCGATCGGATGAAAACATGGCTAAATTCCTCGACATCTTCGGTGTAGGTACCACGATAGATGAAATCGGGGAGTTTGTCAAAGAAGACCCAACACTCAACTCTAAAGTGCCGGAGGCTACCGAGGAGCACTTGAAACAATCCTCAAACCTCACCGAATCGCTCAATATGTTCAAGTCTGCAAATGTTCGTGGTCTTCCATCCTCACCCGTCTCTTCAAGCTACATTGACTCTATAAATACGCAGTGACTACTTTGGCTCGTGCATCCTCTCTCGGCCGGAATCTTGGGCTCAGAATGATGACCCTCGAGGTTTCTCGGGCTAACTTGGAAACGAAAGTCACGGTATTCAATCGACACTTGGACATCAAGGCTATGATCTCTAAATTGATCAGCCTTCAAGGGTCAAGTCGCTCACCCTCTTCAAAGACCCACTCCAACTCTTGCCCTCACCAAGCTCCCAAGCAGCTGAGGGGAGAATATTGTCAAGAAACTCCTTCTCACACCGAGGGGAGCCAACACCAACAAAGATCAATGGCTCAAATCTCATCATCCCACCGCCTCAAAGAACACCGATCTCATCAATCCCACCAACAACATCAACAACAACAACACCGACAAGAATCACTCCAATAACAACAACACCACCACCTCTCGTAGCAACTTCATCTTCCTCGTGCCAGACAAAGGAAAAGGCAAGATGGCAACTTCGAGCTCGAGAAGATTCCCTATAAAATCGGCGACATCAATACCGCCACACAAGAACAATTGAGTAACACCTTGCTAAAGAAGAAAAAGGTTGAAACAAGTCGAGGAAGAGAAAAGGAACAGAAAAGCACCGAAAAGGTTGTCGCCAAGAAGTCGAGAACATGGGATTAGATCCAAGCAAACTTCAAAAGGGTCAGCAGGCAAAAGTTCAAGGAGACTCAAAGGGCTTAGATGGTCGCAATGAAAAGCAAGTGGAAGAAAAGAAGAAGAAAATCAAGCTCTCGTGCAAAGCAAAATTGAGGAGTACAATCGACAATGACAAGTCAAGGCTTCTGGAAAATCACAGATGTCGAATCATCCCCAATACCAAACCACCGCTATGAATGTCTATAGAGGGGTTGATAAAGACACTTGAGGTCCATGATCCTCAAATTCACCGACTTTGGGATCACCGAACTTGATGAGCTTGGTCCAATCATTGAAAAGAAGAAGAATGCGTGGTTAAGGACCCGATGAAAATGCTCAAGAAAAGATATGAAAGATCGAGAGAGTGTCCCATTAATGGGAATTCAGCCGCTTTAATCGCACCTCAAGGATCTCAACCACAATCATCCACCGGCAAAAGGAAGAGAGTTGAGTTCCAACCGAGATTAAAGTGCTCGGACCTGGAGTGTAACAAGGAGTGCTCAAGGGGTTAAATTTGTGAACTGCCTAGTGATAGAGAAGCCGAAGAGGGCTATTCCACATTGATGTCTATGGAAACCTCGCTTTCAAAGATGGAGTGATATTGATCAGTGGTGTGGTGCAATGCCGAGCTACATACCGGTGGCCTCTCAAATTCAAACCCCAAAGAAACATCGTGTTCGCCAAGACCAATGCCAAGATAAGAGACCATCCCGACAGAGAAACACTCATCACCAAAAGGTCAAGCTTGAAGCATTGGGAATCCATCCGGATTGACATCATTTTGTTTTATCTTTTGTACTAGTGATAGGAACTATGTAATCGATCAATAAACGATGTATGTTGTATTCATTTACTCGGTGTTCCTTATTGTATTCATTAGTACATTCGATGTAAGAAGAATCCTCTTGCTCACTTACACCGATTAACCACTTAGGCTATTTGTATATCCAAATAGGGAGACCGTTGGGTTCAAGAAATACCCAAACCCCTTAATCTAGGATTTGAATAGAAAATAGCCCAAGTGTTTAATCCGTTAAACACAAACAGTCACCGAGTGCATAGTCTCTCGGTGAGTCGCCTTCAGGATACTCGAAGAGGCAAAGAAGAAGTCTCTCCACCAAGAACGCGGAACTTAAAGGGTGAAGACCGAGTCAAGAAGAAGATGATGGATTCGGTGAGTGATGACAATAACTCACCGAATCCCTAAGATTCCTCTCCAACTTCTTACATCAAGACAAACTCAAGTAGAAGACCAAGGATGCAAAGATCAAGAAAGAGCGGGACAAGGCGGAAAGGTTGAATCGATAAGACGAAGTCCTTATCAACCAAAGTCAACTTTCCCCGAATGGCAAAGATCATGCTCTGTCATCACCGAACTTAGGAAAGTAGTCTTGTCTCTTACCTAGAATAGTCTTTAGAATGAGACAAAATACATCAAGATTTTGTCTTCGCATGATGTCGCTTGTCACTTAGAAAGAGTCAAATATCATACATGTATAAATAGCATAAGAGATGGAGTGAAAAGGTTAAGCTTGTGAATTGTAAAACACACATACACGAAGCCATCTTTTCACTCCTCCAAATACAACTTAGTTCCGAGATAGCTCAATGAGCTCTAGGTTGTGCTCAGACTTAGCCTGAGCTTAGAGAGGAGTCACCCAACTTTGTCATTTCAATCCCAAGTACTATTCCGCAAGTACTTGGCTAACGTATTCTTTGTGGATTTATTTCTAATAAGAATATGATGTTGAAAATTACTTAGTGTGCTTTTCTTATGTTAATTTCAGTCATAGTTCACTATTAACTCGCTTTATTAACTTAAGCTGTTTTAAACGATAGTGAACGGGGAACAACATTAAGCCCAGATAGAAACCCACTTGTGCTGAGTGCACTGAGGAAGATAGAAAATTAGAAGAAGTCTCCAGAAAAAAATTAGATGATAAACTTAAGAATCCCTTGTGCATAAAAGAAAATATCACCTTTAAAACACCAAATTATTCTAAGGAAAACTGGATTGCCTTTAATAAGTTTAGACCTCAAACTCAATTAACCCCAGAACAAGTTTTTTGGAAAAAAGACATGGATAAGCAAAATGCTAATGAACTTGTTGAAACAAACACTCCCCTTAGGAAAGTGCCTCCAGCTACTGCGTATCCTCCAAATACACCAATGCATTTAGTGTCTAGAACTCTTCCCACTAAGAGCAAGACCTTAATCAGCCTGTATGTTGTTTACCAACTATTCGTTGATTTTGAGAAGACATGTAAGAAGAGAATCACACCTACAGGGATAGCTGAAGGGGAAAGGGGTTTTGAGCAAACTAAAGAGTGCTATTTAACTGAGGTCATGCCTTTCTTTAAACAATTAAAAAATCAATTTGAGAGTCTTTAAAAGGGGATAGATTCAGAGATTAAAGAAATGGAAAAGGAATTTTATGAAATGATAATTGAGGTCAATGATCATGAACGTGAACTCAAATGTAATGAAATTGAAAGGAAGAATCTGCATATCTTACATGAGAACTTGATTTCTAGTTGTGTGGCTCAAGATGTGTTTTATACTGTTACAAAGTATTGTATTACTGCTTCTCAATTTCATGAATTATCTGTTGCTTTGAAAGTTTCCCATGATCATGTCATTGAGCTTGAAAACAAAAACTCAAAACTGAACGAGAAAATAGACCAGGATAATCATGATAACTTGGTAAAATATTTTTCTAAGCTGGAAGTTGAACATTTTGCTTTACAATTAAAATATCAACATCTCAAAGAAAATGTTAAAACCTCAAATGTTAAGACATCCTCGGATGCTCCTGAGTTTGATGCGCTTTTGAAATAAAAACGTGATGAATGATTCGAGCTCGATGTAACACAATCAAAAATTGAAAACCTAAATTTCACAATTAAAGGGTGATAAGAATAATGTGAATGGCTCCCAAATGCCTCCTCCTTTAGATTCTCAGAATTCTCAAAACTTTCATCTTCAAAACATCATTAATGTTTTACAACAAGAAAATGAGAGTTTTTTTTGAAGAAAATGAAAAGGTTAAACAACATTTCAAAGAGTTATATGATTCAATGAAAGTCACTCGTGACAAGAACAATGAAAAAATAACTTCTTTACAAAAGGAAATTGAAAATCTGAAGAGTCAGGTAAAAGGGAAAATGCCACTTGTCTGAGATGAGAATGTTATATCAAAGGCATCTGGGGATTCTAAGTATGTTCTTACTGTAAAGTATATTCCTCCTCATCTTAGAAATAATGAACTTGTGTTTCAAGAATATTTTTCGTGCCTTAAGGATAGTCTAGAATGTCTCCGTGAGATTGTCGAAGTGGATAGCATAAATAAACCACTTGATAATGAAGTTAGGTATGCATGCTTATATGCCAAATGATTTCAGGAACTTTTAGAATGTTTAAAAGCAACATGCCCTATAACCTTTTGTAAGAAAGATAAAGTCGTTATGCCTTGCTTTATGCCCAGTGTTAAGCATGCAACCCATGATATGCCTTGTTCTGTGCCGAAAATCAAGCATGTGAACTTTGATGTGCTGCAAGTACTTCAGATCCCAAAGACTTCTAGATCGTGAATGCAAAAGTAGCAAAACCAACTAATGTTCCCATTATTCCCTACAGAGTAATCATGATACAAAAGCAAGCGGGTCAAAGCCTCCGTGCAATACAAAGCAAGATAGGACCTCGCAAGCTACGAGTGATCAATGGAAGAAAGTAGAAGAACACCCTAGGAACAATAAGTTTGTGTTGAATAAGACGAATCGTGTTGATTCTAGTATTAGCTATAAGCGCATCGTAATTAATTCGAATTCTGCTACCACTTGCAAAACATGTAATGAATGCTTGATTTCTGGTATTTATCATGAATGTGTTGTGAATGATTTGAGTAATGCTGTCGAATCTCTGGTAAAAAATGTTAACACTAGAAAACAGGATATGAAGGTCAGAAAACCAAGGTGGAAGAGGGCTAGAAAACATTGGAAACCAATAGGAAGAAAATTTAGTAATGTAGGCTATCATTGGATACCTACTGGCCTTAAATTCAATCTTAATGAGTTGTGCCCTAAATTATCTAGATCAATGCCCAATAGGAAATGGATGCCTACTGGTAGAACTAAACCTTTAAGAAGTGAACAAACTTTGAATAGATCTATTGTTGCTACTAGCCCGACATCTACCTCTAATGATATAATTGTTTCTACTTCTGATGTGGGTGCTCCAATCACATTTACTAACCAAGTGGAACCCATTCTTGCATGGGGATCCCAATTGTCCAGTCATACATTCTTGTCTCGTGTTCAACCGCAGTCGCTCAAATCGCTCGTGGTACCGGACTCGTGTTGTTCCAAGCATATGACCGAGATCGCCATGCTCATGAACTTCATGAATAAATTTATCGGGACCGTTAGATTCGAAACCACCATTTTGGGGCAATTATGGGTTATGGAGATTATGTGGTTGGTGATAGTGTAATTTCCCGGGTATATTATGTTGAAGGTCTTGGTCATAATTTGTTTTCGGTCGGTCAATTCTGTGATTCAGATCTAGAAGTGGCCTTTAGAAAACATACTTGTTTCGTTAGAGAACTTGATGGTGTGGAACTTCTAAGAGGAAAACGTGGAACAAACTTGTACACCGTCTCTATCGAAGACATGATGAAGTCTTCTCCAATATTCTTGTTATCTAAGGCCTCTAAAACAAAGTCATGGCTATGGCATCGTCGTCTCAATCACTTGAACTTCGGAACCATAAATGATTTGTCTAGAAAGGACCTCGTAAGAGGTTTACCCAGATGAAGTATGAAAAGATCATCTTTGTTCAAAGATGTCAATTGAGAAAAGCAAGAAATATGCCCATAAACCCAAACCCGCAAACTCAAGAATGGAAGTTCTTCATACTCTTCACATGGATTTGTGTGGACCCATGAGAGTGCAAACTATAAACGGAAGAAATATGTGTTAGTCGTTGTTGATGACTACTCGATTTACTTAGGTTAAGTTTTTGAGGACAAAGGATGAAACCCATATGTCATCATCAAACTTATCAAATAGTCTGCAGTTCGACTTAACAAGACCGTTAGAATTATTCGAACGGACAATGGAACTGAGTTTGTTAACAAATAACTAAGTCAGTTTTATGAAAGTATTGGAAGCAGTCATCAAAGAAGTGTTCCACGTACTCCTCAACAGAACGGTGTAGATGAAAGACGAAATCGGACTCTTGTCGAAGCTGCAAGGACTATGCTAATTTTCTCAAAGGTTCCAATGTTTCTCTGGGCTGAAGCCATTGCCACTGCTTGCTATACCCAAAACCGTTCCCTTATTCACACCTCTCATGGAAAGACTCCTTACGAATTTGTCCACAACCGAAAACCTTATCTATCTTTCCTTCGTGTGTTCGGTGCCTTATGTTATCCAACGAATGATGGACAAGACTTAGGAAAGTTAAGAACTAAGGCGGACATTGGAGTTTTGGTTGGTTATGCACCAAACCGGAAGGGTTACCGAATCTACAATAAAAGAACCCGAGATATTATGGAAACAATTCACGTCACGTTCGATGAGTCGTTCGAGCAAATGGCTCCGTGACAATTAAGTTCGACCCGCATCTCAACATTTATCTTGTAGTCCTATCGGTTCCTCTCTTGTACGTAATCCATCACCGCAGTTCTATATGTACCTCCTTCAAGAAGATTTGAAGAAATTGTTTGATCCGATGTTTGATGAATACTATGAACCTATTACAATGATCAATCTAATCTATCAACAATGGCAGCCCCTAACCCGACCAACGAGATAACCCTTCGCCTCGTGTCACCGAGTCAAGAAGCGCCTACTACGGATCACTCATCATCATCATCAAATCCTCAATCATCGAGTGTACATCATGGAAATGTTTTTAGAAACTATGATGGAGATAACCTTTACTACTCCCAAGATGCTCTATTTGAGAACATATTCGCTCCGAACCAACTTTAGAACCATCTTCATCGGAGATCCAAACTCGCTACTTCAGCCTCAACAACAACCACACGAGCACCTTAGAAAATGGACACATGACCATCCATTGGACAACATCATTGGAAACCCTTCTCGTCCAGTATCCACTCGTAAACAACTTGCAACTGATGCCTTGTGGTACTTCTTCAACTCTGTACTATCTAAGGTCGAACCAAAAGATGTCAAAATAGCCATGGCTCAAGACAGCTGGTTCAATGCCATGCAAGAAGAAATTCATGAGTTCGATCGACTAGATGTATGGGAATTAGTACCTGCTCCTGACTGTGCTATGATCATTACTCTTAAATGGATCTTCAAAGTAAAACTTGATGAACATGGTGATGTGCTAAAGAACAAGGCTAGACTGGTTACGAGAGGATACCGTCAAGAGGAGGGTATTGACTTTAAAGAATCATTTGCTCCAGTTGCACGTATCGAGGCAATCAGAATCTTCTTGGCTAACGCTGCTAGTAAGAACATGGTAGTCTATCGATGGATGTAAAGACGCCTTTCTTAACGAAGATCCGAAAGAGGTTGTATACGCCACCACTCAAGGTTTTGTGAATCCGAGCATCCTACTCATGTCTATCGCTTGAAGAAGGCCCTTTACGATTTGAAGCAAGCTCCAAGGGCATGGTACGACACGCTATCGAAGTTTCTTGTATCCAGGGGCGGAGGGATAGTGTTAGCAGGGGGGGGGCAATGCCCTCAACAAAGTGGCCCAAAATTTTTTTTATATAGTGCATATTTTTTGTGTTAATGGGCTTTTCTCTTTTTTGCCCTCAACCCAATTTTGAATTTGCCCTCAACGAGATGAAGCCCAACATGTAATTTCTTTGGCTTGTAAATTAATATCACGTAGAGTAGAAGTGTAGAAGGGAAGCTATTCATAGACTAATTATCCAATCATCAGTTACTCAGTTCCAAAAGAAAGATTGCAAAAGGAAAGAAAGATTAGCTCATTACCATCGCTCAATTAGCCATAATCAATAATTCATTCATCAACAACAATCAATTCATGTTTTGTTTTCCTATCTTGATCCTTAAAATTTGGTAAGTGAAAACCCTAACTTCACTTTTACTTTTATAAACTAAACTTGTTTAGACATATTTAAAGTTGTGTTATTGACTTATTGTTAGTTTTTATTACCCTATTAAGATAGCATACCTAGGTAGAGTAGTAGATTGTATTGTTTATCTAATATAGTTTTGCTAACTTTTGTCTAGAAACATGGAAAAATTCTTTAAAAGAAAAATGTCATCTTCATCAACATCGGATCATGTTAGTGAAAAAGCTAAAAATAAAAAGCCTAAGCAGCCTATTGATGTGATTGACTTAAATAATCTTCCATGGGATCCTGTTGATAGACCAATAATTTCACAATATAACGTTAATCAAAGAGATGATATAAGGCGAAAATATTGGAATCGAGGACCTTGTCAACCAAGTGGTCATGACTTCAAAAAAATAATTATAGGTAATAAAACAAGGCGTTTTAACCCAAGTTGGTTCAATCTTTATGGTAACTTGTTAGAATATAGTGTAAAGGTAGAAAAAGCCTTTTGCTTATGTTGCTACTTATTTAGAGATGATTTTGGTCATCAAGGCGGTAACGAAGCATTTGTGACACAAGGGTTTAACGGTTGGAATAAAACAGAAAGACTTGTTAGTCATGTGGGTGATTTTAAAAGCTTCCACAATTGAGCATTAAAAAAATGTGAAGATCTAATGAGACAAAAGTAATCTATTTCCTTTGCGTTTAATAAGCAAACAGAACAGGAAAGGAACGATTATCGTATTCGGTTACAAGTTTCTGTTATTGCTACTAGATATTGCTTGAATGGTGAATTACCCTTTCGTGGTCACGATGAGAATGTGACTTCTCTTTATATGGGAATTTTTCTGGAATTGAGAAAGTTAATTGGAAAGCTAGATAAGAACATCGGCGCGGTCTTGAAAAGAGCTCCGAAGAATTGTCAACTGAATTCTCCACATATTCAAAAAGAGATTGCTAGTTGCTTCGAAGATGAGGTACTTCAAATTATTTTTAAAGAAATTGGTGATGATGTGTTTTCATTGTTAGTTGACGAGTCTAGTGATGTAACTAAAAAAGAACAAATGGCTATTGTTTTGCGGTATATTAATAAAAGTGGACTAGTGAAAGAAAGTTTAGTTGGTGTTGTTCATGTGAAGGAGACATCTTCTTCATTTCTTAAAGCTTCCATTGATTCCTTTTTTACTAATCATAATTTGAGTTTGAAACAACTTAGAGGTCAAGGTTATGACGGGGCTAGCAATATGCGTGGCGAATTTAATGGTTTGAAAGCTAAAATATTGGAAGAAAATAACTCGGCATATTATGTGCATTGTTTTGCTCACCAACTCCAGTTAGTAGTTGTGGCGGTTGCAAGAAAACATTTGGGTGTTGTTGACTTCTTTGACAAATTAACTTTTGTGACGAATGTTGTTTGTGCTTCTTGCAAACGGAAAGATATACTTATTGATTGTGAAAAAGAGAGAGTGGAAAAAGCAATTGGTAATAATGAAGTTGAAACTGGAAGGGGTAAAAACCAAGAGCTTTCTCTTATACGAGCTGGGGATACAAGATGGAATTCTCACTACAAAAATATTTTGCATTTGATAGATTTGCTTCCATCTGTGATTAAGGTGCTTGAATATGTGGAAAACGAAGGAAATGATGGTTCTAGGCAAAATCAAGCAAGTGGTATTCTAGTGTACTTTGAATCATTTGATTTTGTATTTTATTTGCATATGAGGAAATACATTTTAGGTCTCACGAATGTATTATCACAAGCTCTCCAAAAGAATGACCAAGATATTGTGGAAGCAGTTTCGATGGTCAAATCAACCAAGGAACAATTGAAAGAATTTAGATCGAACGGGTTTGTTCCACTTTTAGGTAGAATCTCTTCTTTTTGTGAAAAGCATAATATTCGAGTGGTGAACATGGATGAAGTATATGTTAGTCCAAATGGTCGAAGACGAAGGGTCAATATTACGAACCGTTATTTTTTTGAGGTTGAATGTTTTAACACGGTTGTAGATATGCAAATTCAAGAGTTTAATGATCGCTTTAGTGAGGCTAGCATCAATTACTTGAAAATATGGCTTTTTGAGTCCGTTAGATTCATTTTCTCAATTTGACACATCAAAGTTAGTAAGGTTGAGTGAGTTGTACCCAAACAATTTTGATAGCGTTGAAAGGATGGAACTTGAGAGTCAACTAGACTTGTACTATGCCAATGTCACAAAAGATAATAGTTTTGTCAACTTGAATGGTATCACCGACCTTGCTACAATGATGGTGAAGAAAAGGAAACACGTTTCTTATCCTTTGGTGTATCGATTATTAAAGTTAGCTTTGATTTTGCCCGTTGCAACCGCAAGTGTTGAGAGATGCTTTTCTGCAATGAAGATTATTAAATCAGATTTGCGAAATCGAATTAGTCCAGAGTTTTTAAACTCTTGTGTTATATGTGGCGTAGAAAGAGAAGCACTTGCAAATGTCACTGATGAAGATGTGATGAACCGGTTTCAAAATATGACTGATCGTAAAGGCCATCTTTAACATGTTTGTTTGCTCAATGTAAGCATTATTTGTTGTTATGTTTATGCTCAAATAATATGTACATATTTTCTTGTTAATATATATTGTTGTGGCACTTTATAAATGTGTTTTGGTAGTTTTTGCACGGTAAAAGTCGTTTTTAAATAAATTTGGTGTCGAAAAGATGTTTTTGGTGTCGCTTTTTGTTGTCAGATTATGTCGATTTTGGGGCTTTTATGTCGCTTTTTGGGGTGTTTGTTCTTTATGATTAGGTGCCGCTTTTTCTCGATATTTGGTGCTTTTTTCTTCAGATATGCCGATTTTATCGCTTTTTTGCTGTTTTTAAATTGTTTGGAATCTGCAGTTAGTGTGTTGTTTTCTTGATTTTGTGTCTTTGAATTTGGTGTTGTTTTAGTCTGTCAGATATGCCGAATTTGGTGTTGTATATAGTCGTTGTACATCGCTATTTTGGGTTAACGGATGTAGTATGGTTGTCGTTTTCACCTAACATAAGGTATGTTTTGTTGTTATTTTAGCACTATATAAAGTTCATTTATGCAATATTAAGTCGGTTAAGTTCGCTATTATTTCTTTGTTAAATTTTTTTACGACAATATTTTTGCCCCCATATGTCAATATCCCGGCTCCGCCAACGCTTGTATCTAATGGATTCAAAGAAAGGAGCGATTGATCCGACATTGTTCACCGTAAAGTCGTGCAAACACTTAATTCATGTTCAAATCTATGTTGATGATATTATTTTTGCCTCGACTGACCCAAATGAATGTGACCGTTTTTCTAAGGAGATGGGCTCCAAATTTCAAATGTCAATGATGGGACAAATGTTATTTTTCTTGGGATTACAAATTTCACAAAGTCCCGGAGGCATTTTTATCAATTAATCTAAATATGCTAATGAGATCTTAAAGAATTTTGGATTTGATTCTTGTGACCCTGTTGACACTCCCATGGTGGAGCGTACTACACTGGATGAGGACCACTCAGGGATCATGGTTGACCAAACTAAATATCGTAGTATGATTGGATCCCCGATGTACCTCACCGCCATGAGACCGACATTCATTTGTTGTATGCATGTGTGCTAGATACCGTGCTAAGCCTACCAAAAGCACCTTGAAGCGGTTAAGCGGGTCTTCAAGATTCCAAAGAACCATCAACATGGGACTTTGGTACTCAAGGACACCGGTATGTCACTAACAAACCTATGCAGATCTCGACCATGCAGGTGTCAAGATACACGTCGAAGCACGCCAAGAGGTGCTCGATTTTAGGTGATAAGCTTGTGAGTGGTCTTCAAAGAAACAAATGAGTACCTCTATATCCTCTACAGAGGCAGAATACATAGCCATGTCATCTTGTTGTGCTCAAATCCTATGGATGAGATCCCAATTATCCGACTATGGCTTTGAATTCAACAAAATCCCCGCATCGTGATAACAAGAGTGTCATTGCTCTCTCATGCAACAACGCTCAACATTCAAGAGCAAAGCATATCGACATTCGACATCATTTCATCGAGGAGCAAGTGGAGAACGGTGTGGTGGAACTATATTTTGTGAAGACCGAATATCGGTTAGCGACATCTTCACCAAAGCTCTTCCTAGAGAACCTTTTGAGTTTATCCTTCCACGACTTGGTCTAAAGAGTCTACAACCGGAAACACTCAAACGTCTTCAAGAGGAAGACGAGGAGTAAAGGCTATTCTTCATCCATCTCTTGTACATATTTATTCAAAAAGAAAAATACAAAATTATAAAACCCACAAAAAGAAAATAGAAAAATATAAAAATTTCAAAAATCCATAAAAATTCAGAAAATATTTGAAAAAGCCCAAAAATATTATTTTTCCATCTTTTTCTGTTTTTCGATAACATCTACAGACTTTGATTTGTCATTCAAAGAATGACACGAGTCTTTAGATGAAGTTCGATTGTACATAAAACCTAAAAAAAAAAGGATGGAGAAAAATGGTAGTTTATTGTCATTTCAGGAAGTAACCAGTTTTAAAAAGGAAAGAACAGAGCCACACTTAAATTAATTTTTTGAAACCTCATGCTCTGATTCTAAACACAAATGTTTGTCGCCTAAAAGACAAATGTTTCCATCACAAATATTTTTCCTTTTAAATATTCGTCTGAAAAATATTTGTTATCTAATGAAAACAAAATTGCTTTGAAAATAACTCGGACTATATTTTTGAAAATCATCTGGACTTATCATTTGTCGAAATCACTAAAACTCAATTAACAACTTATGTCATTGATTGAGGGGGAGAATGATTTCAATCAAATTCAAAAGGTTGTTTTTCAAACAATGGGCACGTAAATGAGCAAGGTCTACTCTTGGATAATCCAAAAGAACAATGTTTTACAATGTTTTATACAATTGGTTCAAGACCTTGGCTAACGTTATGTTTTCATAAGATACTTAAGCATGTTTGAACAATGGAGATTAAAGTCTCAACAATCTGATCCTTATTAGTTAAAAATGTTTTTTTTCAAAAGCAAGTTACAATTATCCTCAAAAGTTTTCAAAATTAATTTAAATCAATAGAGATCACAATTCTCAAAGGATTTGAAAATTGTGATCGGGGGAGAATTTGTGATTTAAATTGGACATAAACTGATAATTCGATAAGTGGTTTAGAAATATATTTTCAAGCTCTCCTCCCTACACGTGCCAAACGATTTCAATTTTTCCATGCACATGTTGAGGGGGAACATATATCTCAAACCAAATAGAATTGAAACGTGATTGATTTGTCTCTAAGTGCAGGTTCTCTCCAACATGTGCAAAACACTTTTGAATCTCGATGCACATATTGAGGGGGAGCAATCATAAGAAAACCTCATCCTTCCCAAAAGTATTTTATCCATAGTATTTTAAATTAATTGATGTGATCGGGAAGTGATGAAGATCATTTTAGAAAATGTTAATCAAAGATTGGATCTTTAATTCTTAATCTAAGATTTCAAGTCCTCTTGCCTCCATGTGCTAAAGCAATTTCAAATCCATGATGCACATGTTGAGGGGGAGCTTTTCTGAATTATCAAAAATAATTCAGGTACAAAATGCTTTGATCTTGTATCACAAGTACCTGGATTAATTTTTAAATGGTTTTCAATTGGTTTCAATGGCAGAAGAACAATACCAAAAGGACCGACCAAATTTACTTTATGCAAGAATATATAAGGATGGTTAGGTTAGGTATTCGTTCCCACGATCCCGCTAGAGCCGGAGGGATCTACCCAGGGACAAACCACTAGATAGTGTAGAAGTCCTTATGTATGATGAAAAAGGGAGAAAAGTGAGAAATAGTGTAATCTTTTAGTTATTGTTTTAATCAAAGAACATGTATGAGGTTTGAATCAAACAAGAAGATTTTAGAGACAGAGATGGGTGGGATACTTCCTAGAGAGAGAAAGATGAGAGAAGAATAGTAGGTGTAAGATATTGGATTTCACATACACATCATAACATTAACACAATGAGCACATAGATGGTTTTAGAGAGAGAAAGAGTGGGACATTCTAGTAAGAGAAACTTGTGGAATATTAGATTACCAAAGAATATCCAACCTCTACCTTGCAAGGTAGAGGGTATTTATAGGTTACAAACTAAACGACCTCCCGACGGCTCGTGGATCGTGGATACGGTGGGTAAAGACCCGACCTTCCTCCACGGTGTTGCACTAAACTATTTTACGCCATCGACTAACTAAATAACTACATAAATACGTAACTAACGATAAGTCTACGAGCCAACTTATGCTAGATAATAGTTGGGGTGACCGACTCTTTAATACCGGAATTTATAATTCCTAACAATCTCCCCTAAGGAGGTCACCCTGTGTTTTACATTTCGGATCCTAGCAACCAATACTTGACTTTGTTCTTGAGCTCGAGACAAAACAACTTCAACAACGTGATCTTTGTGCATAAGTAGTGCAACTTCAAAGTCTGCACAAATTTGTACTTTAAGAGGAGGTCATTAATGATCTATGAGATAATAAATAGGAGCCATCTTTTGAGATCATCAAGAATCATCAATCTCGAGACATCCTTTGTGGTGTTGGTATTATGCGATGTTGTGACTTTAGGACCGACATGCTCACATTCGGATCATGATATCTTCTCATCGTAGTAGCGGAAGCATTTATTGAATCATGATATTGGCGCAGCAGCAGCGTAAGCTTGGAGTGAAAATATTAGAGTCATTGATGCACTAATCATGATTTCTTTGAGTTGAATGTGTTAAGTGAGCATGTGGCTATGGATTGACCACTTCATTCGATCACCGCAAACGCCGAGTGTACCGCATACAACAAGCTAGTTAATAAATCGCACGAAAGTGTCTTTGATCACTTTCGCTGAATTGAGGTACACGCCCGGTTCCCGCTGATCAAGACATGTACCGCCTGTGATCGGGTATAATTCGGAAGAATTTCCTTGACGAGGTTTCGCAATGTTCTAGCCGTTCTCAAACCGAACGCCTCAAAGAAGACAACACGGAGTGAGTGAACCAATAATTTTAAGTTCACCGATTGATGAAAAGAAATTTGAAAACAATCGTATTGATCAATAGAAATTGTTTTTGCAATACAACGAAGGTTTTATTGAAAATCAATTATCAATCATAAAATACCTTTTGGTTTGAAAATGAGTACACAATCGATGTGCTAAAGAAAAGAGTTTTAAGCACAAAGACCGGTTTTCAAAGGTATCCGTCAATCCATAACTCGAACCGTGTTTGATTCAAGAGATTGAATCGCACCATTGTTTCTGCTCGCTTGTCACATGGTTGATCTATATGATAGATCTCACATGCCACCTACCAGAGCTTGTTTGATGTTGGCTCCAAGGCTTTCTATCTTCATTGTGAATATGTAAACACATCACTCGGATGTTCCGCAATACCACAAGGATAATGCGAGGACTCAAGATATAATCTCTTCCACATTGTGTGAAACAGAGAGTCTTCATTGAAGTGTCCTAATGAGATTTATTGATGATCTCGTGGCTCTAGACTCAATTTGTGCATATTTGGATCCTATGACGGAGACTAGGGAGAGGGTCTTCTTCAATATCAACCATCTCTAAGAGAAAGTCGATAGATAATGTCGGTTCCCGTGAGAATGAAACAAGCCCTTTAGGAGGAACTTGAGTGGTTTGGAAAGTTGAAGTGCAGTGCGCCACCGGGTCCATGACGCCTTGTCTTCAATACCGATGTTACCATCAAGAGTATATGAAGTGAACCCGGTTTCGCCCCTAAGGTTGAATAAATGGAGGGCTATTTGTTTTCACCCTTTTCTCATTCAATTCTTTTAATTCTTCAACCCTTCAATGCTTACCGAGACTTCATAGCTAGAACCTTGTTGGGTTTATTCCAAGATTAGCTCGCCTTAGTCCGCACTCTTCCCATATCTCATTTTCTCCTTTTATCATCATACCTAAGGACTTCTACACTAACTAGTGGATTGTCCCTCGGTAGATCCCTCCGGCTCGCGGATCATGAGAACACATACCTAACCTTATCATCCTTATATCACCGTACATGAAGTAAAGTTGGTCGGTCAATTTTGGAATTGTTCACCGCCATTGGATCCAATTGAAAACTATTTTAAAATCAATTCGATACTTGTGATATATTATCAAAGCATTTTGTACCGAATTGTTTTGATATTTTAGAACGAGAACTCCCCTCAACATGTGCATCAAGTATTTGAAAATGTTTTGCACACGGAGGCAAGAGAAAGAATTAACATCTTTGATTACCATTTTCTAAAGATATCAACATCACTTCCTCATCAAATCAAGTAGGTATAGCATTTCCGGAAGGATGAGGTTTCCATGAATTTGCTCCCCTCAATATGTGCCTAGAGGTTTGAAAAGAGTTTTGCACATACTAGGAACCCTTTATCATCAAAGGATTAGAAGCCATATGATCAAGGTACCTTAACAACATTTAAAGTTGAATTTTGCAAAGATTTAAGTGTTGTGTACCTCGATGACTTGAGTTGCAAAGAGAGTTCTCCCTTAATATATGCTTCGAGATTCGAAAATTGTTTAGCACATATAAGAGAAGTTTGCACAAAATTGGTCATCTTATCTTTTAATATCTTTCATATTTATATCACATTTCTCCCCGATCAAAATCTTAAATCCTTTGAGATTTTGGATCTCAAGTGATTTAAATATGTATGAGGTAAAATGTTTGTAGGAGAAAAATGTGTCCGATTTTATATGATCAAAATGGATAACACAGATGTTTCCTTTTACAAGGGAAACCATAGTACAAATCCTAGCATTATTACATGTATTACGCTTGTTTATATTTGTTACACCACATATTACACAAAGTTAAAAGCACACCATAAACAATATCCCGACGAAGTCTTCATTGATCCTCTCAAGAAGTTTGTAGTGACCATCACGAGCCTTCCACCAACAAAACTTTCAAGGTCATGGAAGATCCTTCGTGTCTTGTGTCTTCGTCTCGATTGCAAAGAATGAAGTGTTCACATCTCTTCACGTCATCATCATCCAAAACATGGTTTTAACCCAAGATTTCATATCAAGTTTGGCTTCTTTCACTGTGTCAAGTTCTTCTTCGACCAATTTGAGCGCACCATCACTAAACTTGTAGAGTTCGCATAGACGATAAGCATACGAGATCCATATCATCGGTGAAGATGACGGCTCTAGGGGTGTCAAGGACTTTGTATTCTCGATGAAATTCATGGCCGTTGCATTCCATTGAGGACTTGTAAGGTTGATCCCGGTTTGGTAGCTTTCAATGCCAAGTCGGAAGTCCTCAACTCGCTTTCGAATGACTAAGCCCCCGATCCAAAGAGTGACAACCGCAGAGAGGGCCTTTTCTCACGCATGGTAAGTGCTCAAGGTGTCCTTGAAGATTTAAGAGATAGAGATCTTTGAAATCATTTGGCGTAAGATGTTTGAAGTCGTTCTCTTCAATAGTATACACTTTGAAGTCGGCTCTTTTAAGGACAATCTTCTTCAAGTACTCATATCCATAGATAGGAAGATCTCTACACTAACAACACTTAAGATTTGCGACTTTGATCCGACATCATTGCGCCTTTATCAACACCATGTCTTTCTATGTAGAACTTCTTCTTTTGAACCACCGGTGAGAAATACCATAAGAAGTCGCAATATCATACTTTTGTTCATCATTTGCCCGTAATTGATCAGAACCATCCGCTCAAGCCCCGATCATAGTAGGTTGCGACTTTCATCTTTGATATTGATAGAGGTGTCTTCTTTCAAAGAGAGCGAGCACACGATAGTCCAAGTCGTGATTGAAGAAGAATTTCACTCGAATGGTCATCCGACGTGTTCACCACCAAGAGGAAGAGATTTGTTGACATTGAAGCGATCGATTTGATCACCGACTTGGTCATTAAGCATCTTATGGCATTCTTCCATCCGATATTGAAGATGATTTGAATCGAGTGGAAGACTTTGACAATTTTGTAAGCTTGACCTTCAAGATCTCTTGGTGTTATGGATGAGATGCTCTTCCGCTCACAAAACCATCTTATGAAGCTTCCCATATCACCGCAGTAGTGTAGAAGAGAGTCTTCACCGAATTTCGTAGTTATTGGTGATAATCGATGCCCAATTGTTGTCGGGAATCATAGAGTCGACTGGATGGTCCATGGGTTCCGGAGAAGGAGGTCTATCTTCCATAATGCGACTTTGAATAGTGTCTCTTGAAGGTGCAACTCGATGTGCTAGTGCGATTCCCACCATGTAAGAATCAAACCATCTTCCGAGGGCTTAGGAATATGCTTTGTAGATGCATCATCTTCATCTCGTTCGAGTCCGCCATGACATGCGACTCTTCGTTAACCATTTGATCATCAGGAATAGAGGTGGATGTGGATGTGAACCTTGAATCAACTGTCGTCCAGTGCAGATTTTTCCGAGTACTACGCTTTTGTCGGATCTGATTGACTGGAAGATTTTGGCGGTGATGATGGTGGTTGTGATGGAGGTGTGATGGTTGTTGCAGAAGGATTACTAGCTCCAGAGGTTCCAGCGCCTCCCGTTGGTGGCGGAGGTGGAGGAGGATCATTGCGGTTCTTCATCAATGATTCCATCACAATCGTTCTCCTTTTCTTTTAGCTTCTTTTTCCCCACGCCAATCATAAACCGCTCATCATTGTCGAATTTAATGGATTCCTCTAGTGCCTCATAGAGTTTACCGTGAACCTCATGCTTTTCCTCTTCACCTCATACATCCTTTCACACGTAGTCGCTCTCATATCGGAGATGGGAGGTCCTTGAATCGCCTAAGAAGTGGAGCCTCCATAGCCCATTCCACAAAGATCCTTGACTTCTCCTTCAATAGCGGCAAGAACCGCTTCATTGAAGTTGAGGTGCTCCATCAGACACGATCCACCGGAGAATCAACGGATTTAGGAAGTTGCCTTTCCGAGCATCTATTCTTTTAATGGCATTATCCAAGAGTTGATCGAGGTGAGAATCATGGAGGGAAGTTGGTGGAGCCACTTCATCCGCAATTGTAATGACGGGTTCGGGTTTGGTGACATTTTGGTGGTGTTTGTACGTTGATTGAGTAGGTAAGGGAGGTGGAAGTGCGCTTGATAGAGAAGATGCGGTCATTGGAGGAATGGTTGACGATCTTCTTGAATGTCGACATTATACATGGATTGTGCGTAATCTAAGGTTTTGTCATTAATGAATTGATCACCAAAAGAGAAATCTTCATCAAGATTCTTAAGTGAGGAAAGAGAGTTAGTAGACGATTTGGTTCATCCATCTTCAAGGTCTCATCGATCTTGTCTCACGGTTCTCCATGAGCCCTTTTGTAACAGAGTGTCAACATTCAAGTCGATTGAGTCTCACCAAGTGTAAGAGATTCCTTAAACGCTTTGTGCACCTTGACCACTCCATTGTTCTTTTTCATGAGATGAATCTGTTCTCTTCTTCACTCATATGGATTTGTGGTGCTTGATGGAGATGATGAGATAGTTAACAAGATGTGAGCAATTTTGTTCGGTTTCAACACTTGCAACTCCTTTACCCTTGTCAAGTGTAATTGGGTTTGTTTGTTGAGGTAGTTGAGCGGGTTCTCTTAACACAATTCCACCTACTGGAGCTTTCACATTCTGACTTTCAAGGCTTTGCTGAATTCCAAGTTGCAGATTAGCATCATCTTCATCAGTTAACCTGGTAGCATCCCTTGGTGTCTCAGTGTTCTTACCAGTTTCCTTTTCCACTTTCTTCCTTTTAACATTCTGCTTCTTAGATGTGGTGTCTGACTGTTGTGACCTTTCACGTCTCTTTTTAGGAAGAGAGGCATAGGATGCTTGTGAGGCAGACTTGGTCATGGGAGCATTTGGTTGTAGAGGAGAGGGTGTGACATCAACAGAGAGTTTGGTTGCTCTTTTCTTGTATTGCTTGAAGTAGTCCGTCTTCTTGATATCTTCGTGAGAGAGACGATGTGAATTGGCAAACCAAATATTTCATTGACCACACCTCTAGGAACATATTTTAGGTTTCCCAAGACATATTCTTCTTCAAATTTTATGTAGAGTTGATTCACCCTAGGATTGAATTTGTGAGTTTGTTGTAAGGCCGGATAACAAGTTTAGAGAATCGATCTTTGGGAATTACAAGCTTGTTCTGCTTTCTTTCGGCCTTGAGCTTTGTTCTCGAAATTGATTCATCCGATATGAATGTGTTCATTGATAACTAAAATTCTTCCCAAATTCGATCCGATACATTCACATCAACCCTATTAACGATTCCCCATAGGATTTGCAAGATAGGATTCTCACTTTATCGAATCCTCGATGTTTTGCCGATAAGCACAAGTTCGTAATTGTCGTAATGGCTCTCGTGGTTGATACATGTGTCCAATGATGATGTCGATGCTCTTGAAATGCCGCTCGATAACCCAATCCAATAAGAAAGACAATCGTGTCGTCAACACTGTGGAGATTCGAACGAAAGTCGTGGTTACATGGTGTGATTCCAAGAGCCTTGCTCGTAATATCGTAATCAATTGTGAACTCCATATCATCCAAGATGCAAGAGTATCGGTGTGATTTTGTCCCATTGAATGGTGTTCCGAATCGTTGAATGTAAATGGAGGAATTGAGCATTGCTTGGTTATAGCTCCAAAGAAGTTTGTGTTTTGAGGATGTCAATAGAAACTTTGAGTATCGGATTATGTTGAAGCTTTGTAAGTCCACATAACAGCTTGCTTTTTCCGATATCGCCCATTAACTCTGGGAAGGATTTCTTCGTCGAGAGAACTTTGGATGATGCCAAGGGGTAGCTCTTTTCTCGGGATTGAACTTGCCATTGATGTTCGAGTAATCATACAATTAATGTGAATGAATGGGAACAGGTTAGATGGTAAGTAAGACAACATTGAGAGCACCCTTAAGACATAGAATTAGTAACTCAGAAGTAGTCCCCAAAACATATACAGAGAAAGATTGAGTGGCATAGATTTCAAATATATGACAACTTTTTAAATATAAGACAACATTCATAAATGAGATATATCAATGAAGTATAATCTTCCAGATAAATGATCTCATGACGAGCTTATAAGGGATTAATAGGCAAAGGAGTGCATTTCAAAGTGATCATGACATGAGCCAAGATACACATGTAAAAGTGATATAACAAATATGTATGAGGCAAAAAGTAACATTTGGCAGTCGTGAGAGAAACCAAGTCCGTTTTGTCAAAACCAGTCACTTCATTGCCTAGTTCAGATATGATGAATCCCAAGCTTAGGACCAATGGTCATCACCCACATATCAGAAATGCAATAAGTTTAACTAGGTCTCATGCAAAACGTCATCCTACAGATCAATCCCCTATGAAATTCTCTGATCACACAAGGACAAATTGTCAAAACAAGGCTGAGCACTCATTTAGTTCAAATAACGGTAGTTTCAAATGGATTCCCACTGGTAGATTATTTAAGTTTACAGGACTTAAACGAACTTACATCCCTAGATCATGCCTCAAATGGATTCCTACACGTAAATTTTTCAAGAATGTAGAGCCTAATAGAATCTCCATTAATGATAAGTCTGTATTATACTGTGATGCATCCAACTGTGAGACTAATCATGTCACTAACTCTTCTATGTACAAATCTACATGTGCTTCCAAAGACAATGTGCTCTCGCCTTTTCGTGTACAATGCTCAATTCAATCAGAACTTAATGACTTGGTTCCTTCAGATATGAACATAGCTCATTCAGAGCTATAGCTTGCCGTAGTTGATGTACTTCTTACTTTGACTCCTATTCATCTTGAATCAGACTCGCTCATCCATATCTTTGTATAAATCAAGTTTCGTAATAAAAAAAAAAAAAAAAAAAAGGAAAAATATTTGGTGTTTTCAAAAATAGTGGTAAATGTGTTGCTTAAAATCTATCGATTCATAGTTTTTGTGAAAATTGAAAACTCAATCAATGACTTCAGCGCTTTTAATTTTTTCTAAAATATGTCATTGATTGAGGGGAGAATGTTTTCAAATTTATATCATCTAACGGACTTTCTTAATTATCCCACGTGCTTATCTCGAAAAATATAATTGCCTATGTTGAAGGACTAGGTTTCTAGGATATGATTGTTAGGTTTAGATGATTAGAGTTTCGAGAAACACATTATTCCCATACCTTACATGATCCGATTGATATGTTGGATTGACTTTTATTAGTCGATTGTTGTTTGGGTGTTGTCGACCACCATATATTTGTATGTGTGTTCACTAACATATGCGGTATATTGGTATATAAGAATGTTCCCGATCCGGATCCCACTAATGAACATGATTGGATGCCGCAAGGAAAGGGTAACGATATCTTGGGTTGACAAATGAAGAAACGGAGCTTAATCGGACTTCTATGGAGAGTTGGCATAAATGCAACGAAGAGGTCTCACCGCATCGCCAGACGGTTTTCTTCTAAGTGATTGAAGAAACGAAGCTTAATTTGACCTCAGTTGGCATTCAAAATGCAACATAAGAAGAAGTCTCACTGCATCTGCAGATGGTTTTTCTTCCAAACCCTACAGCAACAACAACGGAAGCTTCTCAACCACCTAACGTATCTTTGTGCAGGATACCATTTTTGAACAATTTTGAATTAATTTGATTAAATTGTTTTGAAAATGGAAAATATTGTTTTGAAAATTATTGGACTTAATTTTGTAAATCACCGGACTTCATTTTATCAAAACCTAAGTCACTCAATTATCGACTACGGTCATGGATTGAGGGGGAGAGTGATTTAAAATAAAATATTTTCAAACGATATTTCTTCACAAAAGTTCCGCTTTGTACAATATAAGTGGTGATCTAAAGATTTAATGTTATGTCATGGTATGATTTTTTCTTTAGAATCAAGGTCTTTCAAAATGAAATTTTTCTCGTTCTTGTTTGATTGTGAAATTGTTTTATTTTACTAAAAGATCTCTTAAAACTATCATACCGACACTAACAATCTTTAATGTCTTAAATTGGTCCTTATCTGTCATTTTCAAAATTAAATCTTGCCACGCCTTTCCCCAAACTCTTTTAAATGATTTAATCAATTGGGATCACAAATCTCAAAAGGTTTGAAATTTTTGATCGGGTGAGAGATCGTGATTTAAATCTCATATCTGTTTTAACGGAATTGGTTTTAGTCCTTTATAGGCACTCCTGCCTCCATGTGCCAAACGATTTCAAATATACAATGCACATGTTGAGGAGGAGCATTTATCCAAAAACAAGATGAGTATTTAAACCTGGCTCTGATACCAATTGTAAGATATTGGATTTCACATACACATCATAACATTAACGCAATGAGCACATAGATGGTTTTAGAGAGAGAAAGAGTGGGACATTATAGTAAGAGAAACTTGTGGAATATTAGATTACCAAAAGAACATCCAACCCTCTACCTTGCAAGGTAGAGGGTATTTATAGGTTACAAACTAAACGACCTCCGACGGCCCGTGGATCGTGGATACGGTGGGTAAAGACCCGACCTTCCTCCACGGTGTTGCACTAAACTATTTTACGCTACTGACTAACTAAATAACTACATAAATACGTAACTAACGATAAGTCTACGAGCCAACTTATGCTAGATAATAGTTGGGGTGACCTACTCTTTAATACTGGAATTCTCTAATTCCTAACATTAGGAAGATTTTATTGAAATGAAAGCACCAACCCTCTACTTTGGGAGGTAGAGGGTATTTATAGTTTTACATAATACGCCATCTTCGGGCTGTGGATCAGGCATACAGTGGGTAAAGACCCGTCCGTCCTCCACGGTGTTGCTCTAAACTAACTAACTAACTAATAAATAACGTAATGTCTACGAGCTAACATATGCTAGACAATAGTTGGGGTGACCGAAACTTCACTATGGATTTTCTAAATCCTAACAATCTCCCCCTAAGGGAGGTCACCCCAAGATTTACATTTTGAATCCAAGAATTCTATTGTCTTCTGTTTTGAGCTCGTAGACTTTAATTCTTCAACATCTGCATCTTTGTGCTTTAGTAGTGAATCTTCAAAGTCCGATTACTTTGTACATTAAGTGGAGGTCGTTGAACTGATCCACATCTTGATGATCTTCGAGCTTTGAGATCATCACCACAAGAAATCTCAGTATCACCCTTTGTAGTGTTGCCTTCATGTGATGTTGTGACTTTCAATCGACATGCTTACACTTTCTCGGATCATGACATCTTTTCATCGATTAGCGGAAGTTTTCTTGGTTCAAGATATTTGCAAAGCAGTAGCGAAGCACAAGATAGAAATATCTCGAGCCAGTTATGTAGATTAGCACTTGTCATGATTTCTTTAATTAAGTGTGGATCTTCGTGAGCATGCGGCTATGAATTGACTTCTCAATATCGATCGGTTGCAACCGTCCAAATGTTCCCGCAAACAACGAGCTAGCAATAAAACACATGAAAGTGTCTTTGATCACTTTCGTTGAATCGAGGTACATGACACGGTTCCTCGCTGATCAAGACAAGTACCGCTGTGATCGGTATAATTCAAGAATCTCCTTGACGGGGTTTCGCAATGCTCTAGTTGTTCTAAAACCGAACGCCTCAAAGAAGACAACACGGAGTGAGTGAACCAGCGAATTGAGATTCACTGATTGATGAAAAATTAATTTGAAAACAATCGCGTATTGCTTGAAGAAAGAGTTTTGCAATACGACGAAGGTTTTATGAGAAAGATCAATTTTCAATCAAAAATACTTTTTGTATTTGAAAAGAATACACATTCGATGTGCTAGAGAAAAGAAGAGATTCGCACATCGAACGGTTTTTCCAAAAGTATTTGTTTCAATTCATTTCCTGGACCAAGGTTGATTCACGAGTGAATCGCCCCATCGTTTCTATCCAGTTGTCACAAGTTTGATCTTTAGAAAAGATCTCACATGCCACCCACCAAGAGCTTGTTTGATGTTGGCTCTAGAAGGATTTCCATCTTCATCGTGAATACTTTACATATCACTCGGATGTTCTGGCAAATATCACAAGGATAATGCGTAGGACTCTCAATATATACTTACTTCCCACATTGTGTGAAACAGCAAGTCTTCATAAATTTTGTATCCTAATGAGATTTTATGGATGATCTCTTGGCTCTAGACTCTATTATGCACATTTGGTTTCCTATGCCGGAGACTAGGGAGAGGGTCTCCTTTCTCAATATCAACAATCTCTAAGAGAAAGTCGATAGATAATGTAGGTTTCCCGTGAGAATGAAACAAGCCCTTTTAAGAGGAACTTGAGTAGCTTGGGAAGTTAGTGCAGTGCGTCACTGGGTCCATGACATCTTGTCTTCAATACCAGTGTTACCTTTGTAACCACCAGTAGCATATGTATTGAACCCGGTTTCTGCCCTAAGGTTGAATTAATGGAGGGCTATTTCTTTTCACCCTTTTTCACATTCAATTCTTTTTCATTCTTCAACCCCTTCAGTGCTTACCGAGACTTCATTACTAGAACCTTGTTGGGTTTATTCCAGTTCTAGCTCTATCTCAATCCGCACTTTTCCCATATTCTCATTTTTTCTCCTTTTTTCAATATGCCTAAGGACTTCTACACTATCTAGTGGATTGTCCCTGGATAGATCCCTCCGGCTCTGGCGGGATCGTGGGAACGAATACCTAACCTAGCCATCCTTATAACACCGTGCATAAAGTAAATTGGTCGGTCTTTTGGTATTGTTCGTTCCTTCTTGAAACCAATTGAAAAATCATTTGGAAAATCAATCAAGGTACTTGTGATATAATATCAAAACATTTTGTACCTTAATTGTTTTGATCATTTAAAAATGCTCCCCCTCAACATGTGCTCATATGATTTTGAAGTTGTTTAGCACATGGAGGCAAGAGGTCTTTGAAAAATTTCTTTGATCTCAATTTCTGTGGAAAAAGCCATTTGATTTTCTTGGTAAATTCTCCCCCTCAAAATGTGCGTTGGTTATTTTGAAATCATTTAACACATAGAGGAAGGAGGTTTTTGAAGAACTTTCACGATCACATTTGTCATTAAGAAACCATTAGAAAATCAATCAAGGTACTTATGTTAAAACATAGAAGCTTTTGTACCTTGATAGTTTATTTTCTTTTGAAATGCTCCCCCTCAATATGTGCTTTGAGATTCGAAAGCGTTTAGCACATATGGGAGAGCAGCCTGCACCTTTTGAATCAAATCGATCATCTTTTATCAGATTTCATAATTAAATCACAAATTCTCCCCCGATCAAAAATATCAAACCCTTTGAGATTTTGGATCCCAAGTGATTTAATAATGTTTAGAAAACATGGGAGAAAATGTGGCATTGTTTAAATACTCTTCTGGTTTTTGGTTAAATGCTCCTCCTCAATCACGTGTATTATGTATTTGAAATCGTTTGGCACATGAAGGAAGGAGTGCTTTTGAAACAATCACCCTTTTAAAACCGATTTGAGATTTAAATCATGATCTCTCTGTTGGGTTCAGTAAATACCCAAACTCCTTAATCTAGGATTTGAATAGAAAATAGCCCAAGTATTTAATCCGTTAACACAAACAGGTCACTGAGTGCATAGTCTCTCGGTGAGTCGCCTTCGAGGATACTCAAGAAGAGGCTAAGAAGAAGTCTCTCCACCCGATGAGGCGGAACTTAAAGGGTGAAGACCGAGTCAAGAAGAAGATGATGGATTCGGTGGTGATGACAATAACTCACCGAATCCCTAAGATTCCTATCCAACTTCTTACATCAAGACAAACCAAGTAGAAGATCAAGAATGTAAAGATCAAGAAAGAGCGGGACAAAGTGGGAAAGGTTGAATCAGATAAGACAAAGTCCTTATCATCCAAAGTCAACTTTCCCCGAATAGCAAAACATCGTGCTCGGTGTCATCACCGAACTTAGGAAAGTAGTCTTGTCTCTTACCTAGAATAGTCTTTTTAAATGAGACAAAATACATCAAGATTTTGTCTTCGTGTGATGTCGATTGTCACTTAGGAAAGAGTCAAATACCATACATGTATAAATAGCATAAGAGATGGAGTGAAAGGTTAAGCTTGTGAATTGTAAAACACATACACGCAAGCCATCTTTTCACTCCTCCAAATACAACTTAGTTCCGAGATAGCTCGGTGAGCTCTAAGAGTTGTGCTCGACATAGCCCCGAGCTTCAGAGAATCACCCAACTTTGTCATTTCAATCCAAGTACTATTCGCAAGTACTGGGTAACGATTCTTTGTTGAATTATTTCTAATAAGAATATGATGTTGAAAATTACTTAGTGTGTTTTCTTTATGTTAATTTCACCATTGTTCACTTTAACTTGTTTTATAAACTTGAACTGCTTTAAACGATAGTGAACGGGAACAACAAGTGGTATCGAGCAAGGCTAATTATAAAACTCGTTTTAGGCCGCTCTAAAAGTTTTTAAATTAGGATCCTAAATGGTCGAAATTGATGTACCCCAACTAGTCGATAAAAGGGTGGAGCTTATTGTTGCTGCCCTAGACTTGAAGTTGGCAAATTCAACAAATGGAAAAAGCTTAATGCTTTGTTATTTGATTGGGATGGAACCTTATTATGTCAAGTGCATAAATGAAGGTCCATTTGTCCCAAAGCTCGTCAAGGGTTGCCCAAACTCAAGCTCAATGGACCTGTGATGAAAGGAGAGTGGTCAACCAGACCAAAGACTCAAAAGTATCATAATATCTTGTCTCCCCGACGATATTATGGAGTCTCAATATAAGTTGTAGCACTGCTAAGCAAACCCGATGACCTAGTTCATAGTCATGAAGGACCATCCGATACCAAGGAAAACAGGATAATGGACCCGAAACTTGAGTATAACACCTTCGTGGCTAAGGACTCGAAACTCTCTCAAACTTACACCGGATACAAAACTCTTTTAAATGAACTTTCAAATGATGGTGTAAATTTGTCTAAGCATGAATTTAATGTTGGTTTTGTAAATGCCTCCCCGAGAAATGGTTGAATTTCTCTCGTGGACTGTGAATGCTAATCATATCCAAAATCTTGAGCTTCACGAAATTTATGGGAATTTGTCTATGAGGAAAACCTCATCAATGCACGATACCCCGACTTGAAGAAGTCTCGTGAAGTCAAGAAGTCCCCGACCACTACCTCATCACCAATATCAGCTGCCGCTTTTCTAATAATGTAGTTCAAGATTTCCAAGAAAACTCGATGATGAGCCCGATGAGAGATCAAGAGAGTACCTAAGTGACCGAATGTTGAATTTCAGAAAGGGCACTCGCTAACTCTCGAAGGTTTATAAAAGAAACAAAGGTTTTTCAACTACTAAAGCAATCAAGACACCGAATGCTACAAGTGTCATAAAAGAGGCCATTTTACAAAAGACTTTTTCAAAACAATTTTCGAACCCTCTTACAAACCATCGATCTAATCGGTCTTGTGCTTTAGCAAATTTCAACCTAAAATCTATCGGCCTCATCAAAATGTTCAAAACAATCGATCTTAACAAAACCATTGATTATGAAGCTAAGTATAAGAAAGCAAAAGCTAAGCTTGCATTGCTTGAGGCCGCCCTCGTAAACAACAAAATTGTTCAATCATGCTGGTGGTAAGAACAAAGGCCTTGTTGTCAAACCTTTGATCGATGAAGAGCCAATCTCATCGGATGATGAAATGGTACATGTCAATTGCTCTAATGGCTCTCTCGGAAGAAGACAAGCTAGTCGTTGGGAAGAATCATGCTAGAACGGGAATGGGTCAACATCACTATGAAGAAGGTAAACACTTTACTTTCTATGGATGATGACTCGATTGGCGCCTTATATGAATTATCTTAATGTTGACCTTAAGTTTGTAGAAGAGCAAAGACTCGAATCTTTTTCTAAGTACAACAAGTTAAGTTTTGAATTGAATAAGTGTAGGGATGAATTGCTTATTTTAAAACAAGCTAAGCTTGAGGCTATCACTTTGCAAATTCAAAACACCGAACTAGTTAAAAGAAATCGAATCTTCAAGATGAACTTAATAAGGCAAATGATATTCTTAAGAGTTGGATCGCTAAGAATCCTGTGGTCTTTGATTGTGGGAGCCCCAAGAGAAAGAAGAAGAGAGTCATAGGTGAAGATCATCTCCCGACTCTCTCAACAAAGACCGCCTCCTAAGCCATTTGTGTCGGTGGCATGATTACAAGTATGTTGGTGATTCAAATTCCGGTGAATGGATTGAAAGAGTTAATCCCGAGAGTAAGCTTCCAAACTTTGATTACGGAAGGATTCTAGAGCTCGAAAGTCAAGCTCTAAAGAGCATGCTTGACTCTCGATGTGCCCGGTGGTACCGAACACATCTCGAGTCTCAAGCGAGAATCTCAGCACCGCCCACCACCGAAACCTCTTCGTGGTGCCGCCCAAGCTCGAGCTTACTCCACTACAATTCAATCCTCATTCACCAAAAGAAAGGTCCGGACGTGGTAGAACCATCCTTCAAAGACAAGCAAAACTAATCCAACAAGAGTCTACACCGCCGAGACTTCATCATCCTCTGTCCCCATCGAAGTCGACCAAATCCAAAGAATCGATCGAACTTGTGAGGAAGCTTATCAAAAATGGAATCCATTGAAAAGGTCCTGAACCAATCAAGGAGACAAAGTCGCCTTCCTCCAGGTTCCTTAAAGTCAAAGTCTACCTCCAAAGCAAACAAAAGTGTGAGTGTGTCATTACACCACCCATACCATCGACAATCGCTATAGAATCCTTTTTGCATGATATGAAAAAGGATGATCACAGGCTATGCAGATCATATACAAGATGTCGGTCAAGCAAACTATACCAAAGTTGGTCATCAAGATGCTTCATCCTCCAAAGCGCCCCAAAGAATAGAGCAAAACCTTTTCCTCTCTGTCCTCTTTGTGGGTTCAATGATCATCATCGGGATGATTGTCTCATGAATACATCTTTGTGATATATGCGTAATCCGACTCATGAGACATCCCAACATGATAGTATCATTCATGCAAGGAGAAATTCCAAACAACCCGTAGTCACCGAGTCATCCTCACCTCTAAATGCAAAACATGTGGTAGCACCTTGCACACAACCACCGACCATGAGTCGATTGCAAATTTCAAAGAGACCTTGAGATCCAAGCCCACTAGTAAGTGGGTCACGAAGAGAAACTAATTCGGTTTACTACTTGTGCAGAGACATGCCGGGAGCCTATTTGGCATCTAGGCAGTGGATGCTCAAGAAGCATGGTGGTGTGAAGGAATATCTCGCACAAGTATGTAAAGGAACCAGGCCCAAGGTAGTATTTGGTGATAACTCATCATGTCCCATCAAGGTTATGGTTCAAGAACCGCAATGGAATAGTTTTCTAGAATAGCCTATGTCAATGGTCTCAAATACAATCTCATCGGTTGTCACCAACTATGTGATGCAAAATTCATTGTACAATTCAATGATAAACAAGGTACCATTTTAATGCCAACAAGGAAGTTGTGTTGATAGCTCCTAGAGAGATGATGTTTATGTGCTTGACATGTCAACTCTCTCCCAAGATGGAACTTGTCTTTGCTAAAGCCACCGAAACCATCAACCGGCCGTGGCATAAGAGACTCTCACACTTGAACTTCAAAACCTCAACAACTTGGCAAAACAAAACAAGGTCCTTGGCTTACCATCACCGGTCTTTGCAAAGACAAACCATGCTCGCCTGTGAAAAGGGTAAACACCACGAGCATCATTCAAAACCAAACAAAACTTCTCCATCAAAGCGCCTTCACCTCCTCGCACATGGATCTCTTTGGACCGTCGGTCCCGGATCAATCCAAAGATGAGAAGTATACACTTGTCATTGTTGATGAATTCTCAAGATACACTGGGTATACTTTCTTTCAAAAAGAGTCAGCGGTGATGCAATAATGTCATTCATCGTGAAGATTGAAAACCAAAATGACATTATCACAAACAACCGTCTCGACAATGGCACCGAGTTCGTAAATCAAGAACTTGAGAGTTTCGTGATGAAAAGGAATTTCTCAAAATTTCTCATCTCCTTATACTCCCGAACAAAATGGGGTTCTTTGAAAGGAAAAAGAACTCTCATTGAGGTCGCTAGAACTATGTTAAATGGCTCGCCTCTCAAAACATTTCTCGATCAAGCGGTCAAACCGCACTGTTACACTCAAACAGTCAATCATTGTCAAAAGACATAATAAAACCCCATATGAGATCTTCAAAGGTAGACTTCCGACATCACTATTTTCATGTGTTTGGATGTCCGTGTTCATTCACAACCACAAGGATCATCTAGGCAAGTTTGATGCAAAAGTCGATGATGGATACTTTTAGGCTACTCACCGATCTCCAAAGCCTTGTGGTTTTTAACACAAGGAGACAACAAGTTGAGGAAACCTTTCATGTCACCTTTGATGAAAGTCTCGAAGCATCAGTTCACCAACACCTCGGTGGAGGAAATTGGAATTGATAACTCATCAAGATATCCTCGATAAGTACAACATCGAACTCAATTCCTCATATCAAGTCGATGTCGACATCTCATATTATGTCTTACCCCACAACCTACCCCAACCAACCATCAATGAATTCATTGATAATCGACCGTCTCTCTTTGGGATAAGTAACAATGATCCAAATGATCGGAGCTCATACTCATGATCCTCAACTCGATCTTGACATCTCAACGGATGTTCTAAATAATCCGTGGCTCTTGCACCGAACTCACATCCGAACTCAAAGTGACATCTTCAAGCTCGGATCCTGCACCACAAAGTAAGTGGACTAGATCTCGTGACATTGAGCTTGTAAACATCATTGGTGAACCCACCGAGGCATGCTCACTAGAAGCATGGTCGCCGATCTAAGCGCAGACTTCACCAATGAATGTCTATATGCCGATTACCTATCGACATTGAACCTAAAAGTGTCATCAAGCTCTAAAACACCCAAGCCGGGTTCAAAGCTATGCAAGATGAATTGCAACAGATTTGATAAAAACAAGGTCATGACCTTGATCAAATGTCCTCGAGGATGTAGTAGTCATAGGAATGAAGTGGGTTTTCGTAAACAAAACCGATGAAAACGGCACCGCATTAAAAACAAAGCCGACTTGTAGCCAAAGGATATAGTCAACAAGAAGGCATTGACTATGATGAGACATTTGCTCTGTTGCAAGAATGGAAGCCATCGGGATCTTCCTTGCATATGCAACATACATGAACTTGTGGTCTACCAAATGGATGTTAAAAGTGCATTCTTAAATGGTGATCTCAAGGAAGATGTGTATGTTCAAGAACCTCCGGCTTTGAGAGTAGTGAATTTCGACTATGTCTCGAAGCTTGACAAAGCCCTTTATGGACTTAAACAAGCTCCTGTGGCATGGTATGAAACTCTCGGCCTTCCCGATACAAAACAAGTTTGTCGAGGAAAGATAGACAACACAATCGTTTGTCTATAGAACCCAACAGATGTGATACTAGTCCAAGTGTATGTTGATGATATCATCTTTGGCTCAACAAACTACAACTTTGCAAACAGTTTGAAAAGCGATGACAAAGAAGTTTGAAATGAGCATGATGGGGAACTCACTTACTTTCTTGGACTTCAAATCGTGCAAACCGATAAAGGTATATCCATCATCAAGAGAAATACACCGTAAATCTCTTGAAGAAATATGAGATATTTGACTATGCCTCGGTGAAGACACCAATGGTTCCACCTAACAACCTTGGACCCGATCTCACCGGCAAATCGGTCAATCAAACTCATTTCGTAGGGATTGTTGGCTCATCGATGTATCTAACTGCTACTAGACCGTACATACAATTCTCATCTGCCTAATAGCAAGATATCACCAATCCAAAAGAATCCCACCTCACCGCAGCCAAAAGAATACTCGGTACACGAAAGGAACCCCAAACCTTGGACTATATTATCCAATATGCTCGTGGTTTGATCTCAAGGGTTACTCGATTACGATTATCTTGGTCGCAACATGGATGAAAAAAGTACCTCGTGGTCCTGTCAATTTCTTGGAGGAAAACGGTGTGTTGGAGTGCAAAGAAGCAACAATCGGTGGCTATATCCTCGGTGAAGGCGAATATGTAGTCTGCAGCGGGATGTTTGTGCCAATGTATTATGGATGAAAAGTCAACTCAAATGACTATGACATCCATTACAAAATGGTGCCTATCTTACGTGATAACACTAGTGCAATTGCAATCTCCAACAACCCCATCCTCCACCAAAGAACCAAACACATTGATATCGATATCACTTCATCGTGGATCACATAATGAAAGGAGACATAGAACTTCATTTCATCCCTCACCGAATATCAATGGCCGATATCTTCACCAAACCCTTGGATGAGCCTACCTTCGTGAGACCGAAAGTCGATTGGGAATGCTTGACATTGAAAGTCAAGTATTTGAAAACCAATCTCAAGAAGCTCTCTCGACATGGTTCATCCTCCCCGAAAATCAAAATAAACCTCTCACCGAATGAGTAATACTCATTCGGGGTCCTGACACTTGACAAAGAGCATTGAATGAGTAACTAAATGGTCCAAGTATCGGTTACTTTAATGTCCTAGGTTGGTAACTATGCCAATTTAATAAAGGAATATATGTCTCTTTGTCTTCTTGTCATCCCACTTGGCATTTATTGCCTCTCACAAGAAATATCAAATTGATATTTTTCTCGCAAAGGTGCACTTTTCTCAGACACCTCAACTGTTCCCTTGAAAACGGATTTTTATTGCGGGTAATGGAGTGGTAGCATTAAATGGGAATTTCAAAAGTCTTTCAAAACCTACTCTTAGTTTTTCCATTTGTGCACAAAACACCCTCTTATCACTCTATAAATACCTCTTCTTCTACACAAACAAAACACACACATCAATTCTCGCAATTAAACTCTGTCAAAATCTTTTCTCAAATCCAAATATTTGTGTGTTCTCAAAACCTTCAAAACCTCTTTTGGAAAACCTTTCTTGTAAACATTTACAAAGTTTTTCATCACTAACTAGAGAGATCTAAACATTTTTAACTGTTTTGCCAAACGCTTTTTAAACCCTAAAACTTCTTTAAAAGATATGGCTAGAACACAATCTCTCCGTTGCTTCTCGATGGGTAGGGATCTATCAAACGTTGAATTCAAAACAAACAATGTCATAGGTAATTTTGAATACCCTAAAATGTCCCAACCTATAAAGACATTGTAAAATTTTTATTCAACCGCCCACTAAAACGGCCTTTGTAAAGTGTCCTCGGTGGTGTACCCAAACTACCTCGGGAGTTTTGGGCAGCTGCTAAAGCCTTTGACCCGACACCTTCGATCGATGAGAATAACCTTAGACCACTCGGGAGTATCTCATCGAGTTCGGTCTAAATGGGGCAACAATATACCCCGGATTACAAAACTTTTGCACTTCAACAGGTTAGACTACAACAAAGGTGTTTATGTCGCCCATCCCGAACCTTCCACGATGAAGGATGGGTTAAAACAAATCGCTTTGGATCCCACATTTTGGACAAGACCCGGTCACTAAAAGTTCATTCCCGTGGCTTGGAGGATCCTTTTCACTTTTGTGATTCGGGTCCTCGGCGGGAACCACTCATCCACCGAATGTAAACTCTATTCATTGATGATGGCATCTTGCTCGATGAATGGGGTCACTTTGTCGACATAGGGAGATCATTCTGTGATCTTGTAACTAAGTCAGCAGAGCAAAACTAGGACGAAGTATATTTAGTATCCTAGGTTTGTCTCTTGTGCTTACAATCGTTCTCGGTGCCAACTATACTCGGGATGAAAAATTTGAAATTTACCCGGCATCCCGAGTCCTTCAAACTTTCAAAAGGACCCATCCTTGTCACACCTATAGAATTGACGGCCCATATGGTTGTCAGTAAACAACTGTGAGGGACCCGATGTCTCCAAACCCCGCTCTTAAAAGAAAAGGGAAGTCTCGGTGGGACTAAGACTAAACCAAAGTCTCGGGGCCCGAGGCTTGTGAGCACCGTAGAAGAGGCACAAAAGGCACGAGACCAAAAAGACACCCACCGACTGTGCAACAACCACCCCGTGACAACGAAGGACACCGATACATCACGGTCGGTGCCCTTGGTCACACCTACTACTCCCCAAGATCTAGAGGAAACAAACAACCCCGGTAGGGGAGCGCTTCCACTTTGCCGGTGATGACATTAGCAAATCAAAGCCTTTGTGCGAGGGCACACCGATCGATCCCAAAGACTCGGGGAACACAAACAATCCAATCGATAGGGATACAACATTCACCGACTCGCTAAAGGCACTGGAAATACCCACCAAGGTCTCGTGGGTCACTGGGGACAAAGACTCGGAGGAAAGAAACAACCGCCGATACGGAACCCAAAACCAATCGACTCCCGAGAAGACGCTGAAACTCCCACCGATGTCCGAGGGGTCCACGGGGACAAAGACTCGAGGATCAATACCACCACCGATATGGAACCCATTCCCACTCCATTGTTAATTGTTGCTAAGGTTCTTGAATTCTGCAATCGATGATGACCTTCTTGAAAGTGATGATGAAATCTTATCGGCAGGAGAAGAAAGTGGCCGAGGTTCAAATTGAACAAGAGCCTCACTGATCCACGATGCATCGAGTCACCCTTTCAACTCGAAGACAATGACTCGACCTCATCCTCCCGGCTCCGACGAATTCAACAGTTTGAAAATGTTCATCCGCTCACCGAAAGACAAGCGGTTAAGTGGATCAAGAGGGCTTCAAGGAGGCATTTTCGGGTTCTTGAACAATTTTGGGATCAACACACCGAGGTTGCCGCCGATTCTACCGACCTTAGATCCGATGTGCTCACCTTCAACGAACATGTTCATGAGCACGAGATCTTATGTACCATCATCTTGTTAACTCGATGAACACATGGTTAAGTTCCTCAAGCATCTTGAGACGGTTGGGGTTACGATTGATGAAATCGGGGACGCCTGTCAAAGAAGACCCAGCCAATGCCAAAGTCTTTGGAGGCAACCGAGGCATATGCAAAGAATTCATCCAGCTCACCGACCTTATAGAGATGCTCAAGTCTGCGAATGTTCGTGGTCTTCAAACTTGATTCGGACTCTTGAGACCACCATGGACTCACTAAATACTCGGTAGCTACCTTGACTCAGCCTCGTCTTCTATGGCTTGGAATCTTGGTCCACGAATGACCGCCTTGGAGTTATCTCATGCAAACTTAGATGCAAAGGTCTTTGGTCTACAAGCAGATACTTGAAATAAAGGCCATGATGATCGAAATCTATCAGCCTTCAAAGGTCAAGTGGTCATCCCCTCAAGGCACCTACTCCAACTCTTGCCCATCGACGCTACGGCAGCAGTTGAGGGGAGAATCTTCAAGAAACTCCTCTTCACACCGAGGGGAGCAAACACCACCGATCTCAGGACTCAAACATCATCATCATCGGCACCGTCTCTGCAGTACCAATCTCATCACTTCCACCTCAAGCGGCAACAACAACAACACCGCGGCCTCAACACCTATCATGACAACACCACCACCCATCATTGCATCATCCTCCTCAGACGGGACAAGGGCAAAGGCATACCGACAACCATCGAGCCCGAGAGGATCCCTACAAAATCGGTGACACCGAATACCTCTTCACTCCTCAACAACTAACCAAACACCTTGCCAAAGAAGAAATAAAATTGAAACAAGGCGAGGATGATAAGAAGACTAAGGAGGCATTGACCTAAGTGATTGCCAAGAAGTCGAAAATGTGGGAATAGATGCAAGCAAGCTTAAAAGGGTCAGCAGATGAAGTTCATGGAAGCTCAGTCGCTCAAATGGGCGCAATGAGAGCTCGAAGATGAAGAAAAGAGAAAGAAAAGCAAGCTCGGGCAAAGCAGTAATCAAAGAATATAGCGGACAATGACCACCAAGGCTTCACGAAAAAATCATCGATGTCAAAATCATTCCCAACACCAAACCATTGGCTATGAATGTTTACAGAGGAGATGACAAAAGACACTTTGAGGTTCATGATCCCTTAAAGTTCGGTGACTTTGGGATCATCGAACTTGATGAACTTGGTCCGATCATTGGAAAGAAGCAAAATAAGGTGGTCAAGGAGTCGATGAAGATGCTTAGCAAAAGGTATGAAAGGTCGAGGAAGCACCACCAACTAAGAATTCACCGCCTTGATCGCACCTCAAGGATCTCAACCACAAGCTTCCACCGCAAAAGGAAAAGAGTTGATTTCAACCCGAGATCAAAGTGCACGCCTTGATTGCAACAGAGAACTACACAAGGTGTTAATTTTGTGAACTGTCTAGTGATTGAAGAACACGAAAGAGGGCTATTCCACATTGATGTCTATGGGACCCCGCATTTCAAAGATGGAGTGACATTGATCGGTGGAGTGGCTCCAATGATCGACTATATTCTCGTGGCCTCTCGGATCCAATCCCCGTGAACATCGAGTTCTGTCAAGACACGAATGCCAAGATCGAGACCATCCCGACAGGAAACACTCATCACCAAGAAAGTGAAGCTTGAAGCTTTGGGTATCCATCGGAATGACATCATTTTGTTTATCTTTTGTACTAGTGATAGGAACTTTGTAATCGATCAATAAGCGATGTATGTTTTATTCATTTACTCGGTGTTCCCTATTGTATTCATTAGTACATTCGATGTAAGAAGAAGCCTCTTGCTCACTTACATCGATCAACCACTTAGGCTATTTGTATATCCAAATAGGGGAGGCATTGGGTTCGATAAATACCCAAACTCCTTAATCTAGGATTTGAATAGAAAATAGCCCAAGTATTTAATCCGTTAACACAAACAGTCACCGAGTGCATAGTCTCTCGGTGAGTCGTCTTCGTGATACTCAAGAAGAGGCTAAGAAGAAGTCTCTCCACTCGAAGGCGGAACTTAAAGGGTGAAGGCGAGTCAAGAAGAAGATGATGGATTCGGTGGTGATGACAATAACTCACTTGAATCCCTAAGATTCCTATCCAACTTCTTACATCAAGACAAACCAAGTAGAAGGCGAAGAATGTAAAGGCGAAGAAAGAGCGGGACAAAGCGGGAAAGGTTGAATCGAGATAAGACAAAGTCCTTATCATCCAAAGTCAACTTTCCCGAATAGCAAAACATCGTGCTCGGTGTCATCACCGAACTTAGGAAAGTAGTCTTGTCTCTTACCTAGAATAGTCTTTTGCAGAGACAAAATACATCAAGATTTTGTCTTACGTGATGTCGGTTGTCACTTAGGAAAGAGTCAAATACCATACATGTATAAATAGCATAAGAGATGGAGTGAAAAGGTTAAGCTTGTGAATTGTAAAACACATACACGCAAGCCATCTTTTCACCTCCAAATACAACTTAGTTCTGAGATAGCTCGGTGAGCTCTAAGAGTTGTGCTCGGACATAGCCCGAGCTTGAGAGGAATAACCCAACTTTTCATTTCAATCCCAAGTACTATTCCGCAAGTACTTGGGTAACGTATTCTTTGTTGAATTATTTCTAATAAGAATATGATGTTGAAAATTACTTAGTGTGTTTTCTTTATGTTAATTTCAGTCATTGTTCACTTTTAACTTGTTTTATAAACTTGAACTGTTTTAAACGATAGTGAACGGGGAACAACACTCTCCCCCGATCAAAAATATCAAACCATTTGAGATTTGTGATCCCAAATGATTTAAATCATTTAGAAAATTTTAGGGAAAGACGTGGCAAGATTTAAATTTTGAAATTGATTGATGAGGACCAATTACAGACATTAAAGATTGTTAGTGTCAGGTATGATAGTTTTTAAGAGATCTTTAAGTAAAATAAAATAATTTCACAATCAAACAAGAACAGAAATTTTTTTTATTTAAAAAGATCTTTGAGTATTAAAGAAAATCATACCATGACATAACATTAAATCTTTAGATCACCACTTTATTACGTACAAACCGGAACTTTTATGAAGAAATATCGTTTGAAAATATTTTGTTTTAAATCACTCTCCCCCTCAATCCATGACTGTAGTCGTTGATTGAGTGACTTATATTTTAAAATGAAGTCCAGTTGATTTCCAAAATTTAGTTCATTTTATTTTCAAACAAATATTTTTCCATTTTCAAAACAATATTATTCAAAAATTGTTTAAAAAAAATGGTATCATCACTATTATCCTGCACAAAGATACGTTAGGTGGTTAAGCTGTTTTTGTTGTTGTTGCTGAAGGTTGGAAGAAAACCATTTGCAGATGCAGTGAGACATCTGAAGTTGCATCTAACGTGCCAACTATCCATGGAGAGATCTAATTAAGCTCGTTTCTTCATTTGTTGACCCAAAAATAGTTACCCTTTCCTTTCGGCATCAAATCTTCTTCATTAGTGGGATCTTGATCGGGAACATTCTTATGACACACAAACAAATATATGGTTGTCGACATCACCCAAACAGTAATCGACTAATAAAATTCAATTCAACATATCAATCAGATCATGTAAAGCATGGGAATAATGTGTTTATCAAACTCTAATCATCTAATCCAAACAATCATATCCTAGGCACCTAGTCCTTCAACGTAGGTTAACATATTTTACATTTAAGTATATAGTATAATTAGATAAGCCCGTTAGATGATATAAATTTGAAAACATTCTCCCCTTCAATCAATGACTTATTTTCTGAAAAGTTTAAAAGCGCGAAAGTCATTGATTGAGTTTGCAAATTTTATAAAAACACTGAATCTGATTGTTTTTAAAGCAACTCATTTACCACAATTTTGTTAAAACAAATATTTTTCTGAAGAATTTTTGAAGGAAAAATATTTTAGTAGGAACAGCAGTCCTTCGACATACTTTACTCATTAAGTTTTAGGATAAGTGCACGAATTATTTGAAAATTGGTTTAGCGCAGCACTTTCCTTTCTTGAAGAACGGGTTGCTATCTCAAATAATAGCAAACCATGGTTTTAAGCACGGGTTCTGATCTCAAGTAATCGCAAGCCATATTTTTAGACATGTTTTGGAAAAGAATATTTACACCTCCCGCTCGAACTTCATCTATGGTCCGTGCCATTATTGAATGACATTTCTAAGACAATAGATGTTATCGATACTCGAAGACATGTCTTTGAAAAACAATATTTTTGGTATTTTTCAAATTTTCTAATTTTTATGGGTTTTTGTTGGTTTTATATTTTTCTATTTTCTTTTGTTGGTTTTATATTTTGTATTTTATTTTGATAAATATTTACGATATAATAGATTATATAGTTTAAGAAGATGATGATACGAAAATCGAGATAAGGATATCGAAGCGACCCCATTGTAGAAGATAGAATTCATCATCTCTTAAACATTCGCCACCAAAGCTTCAAAGGCTCTTGAATCGAAGAGATAAATTGAGCCACTTAAAAGTGAGACTTTGGTAGCTTCCCCCCAAACCGACAAACTAAGAATAAAGACCATTTCCCCAAGAAGTAGAAATGAATAAAAACGGTCTCATGAATGAAGCTCAGCACCCCGAAGAACTTGAGAACACCAAAGTAACAAGTTGAAACATTGATCATCTCAGTGGTTATCAAATTCAGAATAACTGATTAAGTCTGATCACATGAACCTGTTGTGCGACCCCGATGTACATATTACTCTTCGAGATTGACCAGTTTTCTATTCAGTGGAACAATATATCAACATCTTCATTTTACCAAGTGTATTCCAGTTATCTTCTATATAACCAATCAACCCATAATCTACACAAGTACCCAACCAGAGTAGAGACAACGACATCACAGTAACTGGTTGAATCATTGATCTTCTCTGCGGATGTCAATTCCGGAATAACTGATTAAGCTCGATCATGTGAATATGTTGTGTGACCATGATGTACACATATCTCTCCCCTGATGGTTGCGATCTTATCAGAATCATCATTACATTGTGTACATGAAGCACTAATCGGAAGCACTTTATCATAAATCATATAGAAGATGTCGATCAGCAATATCATCTCACGTTCCAAATATTCTTCTCATATTTCTTCCTCTTCAAGGTCGATTTAACACATACCAAAAGTATCCAGAGACCACTTCCCCAAATGGTTGGAATAATACACCAAAGGCTACGAGTTAAACATCGAGTTTCTACGGTTATGACATTTGTCTTTCCGGGATTACTTCAATAGAGAAGAAGTATTAAGTTCATCATGTGTACTCGTTGTGTGTTTAGATGTATGTCTCCTTCCCCTTCTTCGGTTTTGATACCTCGTAATCAAGAACACATTGTACATACCAAATATTCTTGAAATAGAGAAGAACAAAAATTAGCTCAAATGAATCATGTGAGAATCAACTGCTATAGAAACTCTCTCGACTATCATTATCAACCCATATGTAGACAATTTGAAGTGACCCATTGCAGAAGACCGAGATATACCAAACTTGAACACGAGTCGAATTCACCACATTTGTATCTTAAGCTTGCACTTAATGGTGGAAGAACGGTGTTGAGAATTTATGCTTCAAGCAAATCTCTATACTACGATGAGTGCTTATTCACTCATCATTTTAGGTCAATCTGAAATGCAAAACATTTAAAACACTCCGAAATGCATCAAAATACCGAAAATATCTCAAAATTGTGTTTTATATGTTTCAGATGCAAAATTATTGAAAACGAGCAAATTTTGCATAATTGGCGCTTCAGTCCCCGACTTTCAAAAATTGATGAAATAGTCCCCGAGCACGTATTTTAAAAGAAAAAAAATCACCAAAGGTCCTTTTGAAATCATAAGTTATCATAATTAGTCCTTTGGTGTAAAATTTCAAAAGTTTGAGAAATTACGTTTGATCCTGGATTTTTAAATTTGTCTAGTTTAGTCCTTGGAATTTCACAAATTGGCAAATTCGGTCCCGACTTTGGTGATTGACAAAGTCAGCCCTTGGATAATACTTCATAAATTACTGACTTTGGTCCACAGGTTTGGGTTGTACATGTTTAACCCCTAAACTACAAATTGGATCCATGGTTGGTCCTAAGTCCAATTCAAATATACAAACCAAGCCCAATACCGGTCCGGTCCAACCCTTTGACCGGTCAAACCCAATCCCACCCGGTCAAGCGATAAACAACCCACCGCCCCTTCTTCTTCCCCTGCCTTCCCGCCCAAACACACACGAGCACAAGAAGAAAAAATAATAAAAACATTTTTCCTGTGCCCTTGTTCCCTCCACTTCACAATACCCAGAAGCCCTAGCTTTTACCCAGAAACATCACAACTCCCAAACCCACTACCAATTTTCCCCCCTCATTCCAACTGCCAAGCTGGCAATCCCAGCTTCAAAAGACCCCATCAAACGGCTTAGATTGCTTCAAATGGGTACCTACCAATTGGATGGTTTGGATTGACTTCAAGAAAGCTCAAGTGTGGTCTTTGGGTTTGCACTCACAGGAGAAGCACAAGCTCAAGCTTTTGAAGACCTAGTAGAGTAGTATAAATAGGACCTTATTGTAAGCCAGAAAAGGCACCCCTAGTTTTTAGAAAAAATTTAGTTTTAATATTTTTAATATTCTGTTGTAATGTTCATTTTTAGTTAATGAAAAGTTTCTTTTTCTCTAAATGTTATGTTAAGTTTAATCTCAGTTGAAAGTTGTTAATGTTTTGAGTTCAAAGATCAAGGAAAAAGGGGTCAAACAGTTTGCTAAAGAAAAAAAAATCAGTAAAGGAGTGTTTGTTTTAAGCTTCTAAATGGTCAAAATAGTGTTTGTACCCGTTTGACTTATCAAGTCAAATTGCTCTTAACACATTTAGGTTAGTTTAGAAATCTTGAAAATGGTTGAACAAGTTTGATACAAGCTTAGGTGAAATCAAAAGCGCTTTCGCATTTTCGACTCATCGAGACGGCGATGGTATTCTTGCTCATGAGCTTAATTTTCATCTTCATTGGTATTCAAAACAAGTAAATTTGGTTTTTATCAAATCCTTTTGTCCATAACTTCATTTGGTTTCAGTTGTATGCATCTCAATTACCTCTAGCTTAGTCAAAGATTAGTTCAAAAACTGCCACTCAACTGTTTTTTTCTCGCATCAAGAATCGCGAGTTCTAATCAGTCGATTTCGACTTAAAAATAAGTCGATAAAACCCACCCTTGGCTTCTAGTTGGTTCTTTTTGCATGTCTACTAGCCTAACTTTGTTTTTGCAGTTTGCACTTTACTTGGAAGCTCACCAATCAGCTTTGAATAAGCTAAAACAAAGCCTCAGATCATTTGCGTACCGCAAAATGTCAAACCAACGGGTCCCCTTCATTCTCTCTTTGACTCAAGAGCTTATTGGACCCGAACTTAGCATACTTGCCTTTTTTATTAGGATTAGATGATTTCTTTTTACTTACATAGAGCTCATTTCGGTTGGTTGTTGCTTATTGTCCATTTGAGTAGTTGCTTGTTAGCCTAGGATTTCCTTTAGAGTAACTTGCTTGCCAACTGCTCCCCCTTAGTCTCATAGCTTATTGTGCTTAAGTTCATCTTATTCACACATTAGTTGATAAATTTCTCTTTGTAAAATGGTTTACCGCTTCTCTTGTTTAATTGGTGTTATAAAATGTGCTAAAGGGGTGTTTGTTTCTTTTCAAAATCAGTAGCAAGTTAAAAAGGTGTTTGGTTGTTCTTGTTGGAATAAGCTTAGTCAAATGACTTATTTCAAAGTTTTAAAAGAAAAGTTTTTCACAAAAGTCATGGTTTAATCTCACTTTCAAAATTTACAAGGAGTTCTTGTTTGTTTGCTTAAAAGGGTGTGTTTGGAAACCGTTAAAGGGTGTGTTTGTTTCGTCCAATCGTGGACAATAAGTCGTTCCTCTGACTTATTGGTACCTTTTCATAAGTCAAGTTTTACAAAAGTCCTTAGTTTTGATCCTAACTTCGGTTGGCAAAAAGAAAATTTTAAAAAAAATATTTTGCAAAAGGAGAGGCGTGGGTCGAACACGAGACCTCTCCTTGGATGAGAGTGATACTTGTGTACTGGAACCATAAGCGCCTTGGGACTTTCTCGGTTTTAAGTTGCATCACTTAATATTTAAGTCACCTTGTCGTTTGTTGCTAGTCACTTATTCGAGCTTTTACGACTTATTTCATTAAGCACTAGTATAGTTTTTCATTTTTCCTAGATTCTATAGTATCTCAAGTATTTTCTCGCAAAAGTTTCGATTTTTCAAAATGGTTTGGTATTTTAATCAATTAATTAGTGTTAAATCATTTTTAATTGTAGTAATTAAAATAAAAGTCAAAAAATATTCCGCTTTTTCCTAAAATCATTTTTAGTCAAATAGATCGTAGGAAAATTGATTTCACACCGTAGCCCTTAAGTTGCAAAACTTTTACGTTTATGGCTCGGGTTGTTTTCCTGCTTTTACGTTTTGTAGTTTTGCACCCTAGGACTTAGTGTAGCTTAGTTTTATCATTCCTTAGGTTTAGTGATAGTTTAATTTTAGTTTATTAGGTTCCTTGCCTTAATTACTTTCCGTTAATTAAATTGTAGAATACGTAATCAAATCCAAATCATTAAAATCCAATTCAAGTTCAAATCACGAAACTCAACGAATCCTTCCATTCACACCTCGTTGGGACACGACCGGAAATCACTTTTCCGGTATCACTTTATCACACCCGTGAGGTTTGGCACGCTGACCTTTTCCTAAAGGGTTGATTTGTCGAATTTTACGGTTATTTTGATATACGTTGATATTGTGTTTTCACCACTCACTTCACAACGAATCAAATTTTGGCGCCATTGCGGGAGGTGTGTTGCGACAATATCGTGAAGTTTTGCGATTAGTGACTTGAAGAACCTTCCTCGTGAAGTTATTGTTTTTATAAAAATACAAAATACAAAATATTTTTCTTTTCTTTGTATATATATGTAAAAGATTAAAAATACAAAAGATTTTTCCTTGTTGTTTTAAATAAATAGAAGACACAATCAATATAACATTCTTAATCGAGGTGTTATCATTATAAGTTCCCGAACCAAAGATTTAAAACTTGCCTTTGTGTCGCTCGTGTTTTGGTTTATTTCTATCGGTTTAACAAACTGTGTGAGGGTATAAGGACGGCCCGACATTAAATTGCGGTTTGAAAAGAGACGGGTTTTAATAAGCTTCACACGACCTACAAAGTCTCTCCGCTCCTTCGTGCGCTTTACTTGTAGAAGTGATCATTTCACGGGATTATTGGTTTAAGTTCACCGTTGTTTTGCCTCGGTCTTGTTTTAATTGAAAGTGTTGTTTTGGAAGTGCATGCGCACTCGCCTCAAGCTCGTAGACGAACAGTAACCAAGCAAACGCATGCCGAGATACGCATCGTCGAACAAATCACAATGACACATAACCTAGGGAACGGACCTCAAGTCCAACAACTCGGCCACAAAATCAAGCTCCCGATCTCAAACGATGGAGGAGCTTTGCCAACCCACGATGGATGGACGGGCGGTCCTATTGCCCGGTCAACATCGAGGTTACGGATTTTGGACTTAAGCATCACATGATTCAACAAGTCCAAAGTTTTGCCAATTTCACGGATCATCGGGTGACGATGCCAACAAGCATCTCGACAAATTTCTCACCGTCACCCAAAGTATGAAGCAAAATGGGGTCACCGATGACGCCTTCGCTTATACCTCTTTCCATATTCCTTGACGCTTCATGCCACCGCATGGTTTGATCGTCTTCCCAAGAACTCAATCCATAGTTTCGACGAAATGGTCTCCAAATTCTTGGCGAAATATTTTCCACCGTCGATGGTGACGAAACTACGGAATGAAATCGTAATTTTCGGCAAAGATCCCGATGAGTCCTTATTTGAGGCATGGGAACGCTATAAGCTTTCGATTGATCGATGTCCGAACCACAACATGTTGCTTGTCACCCAAATAGATACGTTCTATAACGGGTTAACATTGAGACATCGTGACACGATCAATCAATGCACGCCGGTGGTACCTTTATGAAAAGGCGACCAAGAGTGTTATGATCTCATTGAAAACATGACCGCCCACCACAATTATTGGGATTCCTCACCGAGAGGAGTGAGTCAAGGAGATCTACCACCCTTCCATCTTGAATACACGACTCTAACCAAAAGATTGAAGAAATATCCACCGCCGTGCTTAAATTGAGTCACAATAATAACAATCAACAAGTGAATGTCGAAACAAGAGTTGTGAAACTTGTGGTGGTCCACACCCTTATTTCGAGTGTCCACCTCCGGTGGCTTCACTCAAGAGAGCGTTTATGCCGCTCGGTTCCTACAACACGGAGGTAATTCCTACCAACCGCATGGGACCGAAACCTTCTCACTATCGCTCTAACAATTTCCTTGGACCACCTAGGTTTAATCAAAATCGTAACAATCAAAATGTGCAAAATAGAAATAATCGGTTTAATCAAAATCGAGTCGAATCGAATTTTCAAAATCGTGGTTTTCAAAATCAAGGAAATTTCAATCAAAACCGATTCCAAGCTCCTCAACAAAATGTGCATGCCCACCTCCTCAAGCTTCCATTGACATTGCTAATTACATCAAAAGCAATGAAGCTAAGATGGTGTCCATGCAAAATCAAATTACCACTTTGAAGAATGATTTCACTTCCGAGCTTAGAACTACTAGTAACAAGATTGATCAATCTCATAGCAAGATTGAAAGCATGATTGCTAGTCTCATGAGTCAAAAGAATCAACCTTCAACTTCGGGTGCCCTTCCAAGTAATACCATTCCCAACCCAAAAGGTGAATTGAATGCTATTGCTACCCGAAGTGGTAAATCTTATGATGGACCTTCGACTCCAATGCCTCCTCCACGGGAGCAATGAGTCAAGTAATGAGGTATCAAAGGACAAGGTGCATAACTCAAGCCCACGGCACCGACAAGTCCAACCTCCGTGGTCTTACCTCCAATTCCGAACCCGTTGTTCGATGACCATTCCTAAGCCTTCACTTCCTTATCCTTCAAGGCTTAATGACCAAAACTCCGTGATAAAACTAGTCAACAAATGGAGAAGCTTGTCCAAATCTTTCAAGATTTGCACTGTGATTAGTTTCATGACGCTCTTCTTCTAATGCCAAAGTTCGGTCCGACAATCAAGAATTTGTTGAATAACAAAGAAAAGATTTCGAAATGGCTAAAACTTCTTTGAACGAAAATTGTTCGGCGGTTATCCTTAAAAGCTTCCGAAAAGTTAGGAGACCCCGGAAAATTTCTCATCCCATGTGATTTTCAAGGCATAGTTCAATGCTCCGCTGGCCGATCTTGGTGCTAGCATTAACTTGATGCCACACTCCATGTGGAAAAAGCTTTCATTACCTCCGCTTACACCTACATGTATGATCTCGAGCTATGGACCGTACAAGTTCTCGTCCGCTAGGTATAGCCGAGGATGTATTTGTGAAAGTAGGCAAGTTTCATTTCCCCGCCGACTTTGTTGTTGTCGAATTTGATGCCGATCCCCGAGTACCCCTCATCCTTGGGAGGTGCTTCTTAAAAACGGGTCGGGCATTAATCGACGTTGATGAAGGGTAAATTACTTTGAGGGTAAACAAGGAAGCCGTTACTTTCAATCTCAATCAAGTTACGAAATACTCCCCCAATTATGAAGACAATTCCGTCAACAAAATTGATGTCCTTGACATTGTGTCGGAGGAGTATTCTCAAGAAATTCTTGGATTCTCGAGTGGCAATCCCACTTCGGTTGATCCCATTGTTGCTCTCTTCCCTCCCTCACTCCGCTTGAAGGAAGTGACTTTATTTTGGAAGAGATCAAGCATACTTGGCTAGTGATTACATTCCATGGGAAATTGATCACGCCCCATCGACATTGAGGAGATATTCTTCTCATCGAGAAAATGCTCAATGAAGATCCTTCATCACTCCTCCTCAAGAACTTCATAAAGAGGAAATCAAAACGATTGAAAAATCTAATGATCCTCCCGAGGTCGAACTTAAGGACTTACCACCTCATCTCGAGTATGCATTTTGGAGGATGACAATAAATCACCGTCATTATTGCTAAAGACTTGAGTGAGGATGAAAAGCCGCCTCATAAAGGTTTTGAAGTCACACAAGCGAGCCATCGCTAGAACCTTTCCGACATCAAGGGTATTGACCCGAGATTTTGTACTCACAAGATTCTCATGGAAGATGACTTCAAACCGCGGTTCAACACCAAAGAAGGGTGAATCCTAAAATTCATGAGGTTATCAAAGCGAAGTCATAAAACTTCTCGATGCCGGATTGATTTACCCTATCTCGGATAGTCCTTGGGTTAGCCCTGCTCATTGTGTGCCCAAAAAGGTGGCATTACCGTTGTTGAAAATGATGAAAACGAGTTGATTCCTACTCGATTGGTTACGGGATGGCGTGTTTGCATTGACTATCGAAAGTTAAATGAAGCCACCCGTAAAGACCACTTTCCATTACCTTTCATGGATCAAATGCTTGAGAGATTAGCGGGAAACGAATACTATTGTTTTCTCGATGGTTTCTCGGGCTACTTCCAAATACCCATTGACCCACAAGATCAAGAAAATACCACATTCACGTGTCCTTATGGAACATTTGCTTACCGACGCATGCCTTTTGGCTTGTGTAATGCTCCCGGTACGTTCCAAAGGTGTATGATGGCCATTTTCCATGACATGATCGAGAAGACTATGGAAGTCTTTATGGATGATTTTTCGGTCTTTGGGGATTCTTTTCAAACATGTCTCTCCCATTTGGACAAGATGCTTGAACGTTGTGAAAACACGAATCTTAGTCTAAATTGGGAGAAATGTCACTTTATGGTCAAAGAGGGCATTGTCCTTGGCCATAAGATTTCTAAGAGCGGGATTGAGGTTGACAAAGCTAAAGTTGATGTCATTTCAAAATTACCTCCTCCCTCAACCGTCAAAGGAGTTAGAAGTTTCCTTGGTCATGCCGGATTCTATCGTCGTTTCATTCAAGATTTTTCGAAGATATCCCGGCCTATGACCCGACTTCTTGAAAAGGATACTCCTTTCGTCTTCTCTAGTGAGTGCATTGAAGCTTTTCAAACTCTTAAGAAGAAGCTCACTGAAGCACCAATTCTAGTTGCCCCCGATTGGGAATTGCCATTTGAGCTTATGTGCGATGCAAGCGATTTCGCCATAGGTGCCGTTTTGGGGCAACGAAAATCAAAACATTTCCACCTATACATTATGCTAGCAAAACTTTGACCAAGCTCAAGCACATTACACTACGACGGAGAAAGAATTACTAGCCGTGGTGTATGCTTTCGAGAAGTTTCGGCCATACTTGATCTTGTCCAAAAGCATAGTGTATACGGATCACTCGGCTCTCAAATATCTTTTTGCTAAGCAAGATGCAAAGCCGAGATTGCTCCGATGGGTTCTCCTCCTACAAGAATTTGATATCATCATCCGTGATAAAAAAGGAGCGGAGAACCTAGCGGCTGATCATCTCTCTCGTCTTGAGAATCCACATCAAGGTGTGGTCGAGAAAAAGGAAATAAACGAAACGTTTCCTCTCGAGACTCTTAATGTGGTATCTCATCATGAAAATTCGAGTACCCCATGGTTTGCCGACTTTGCAAACTATCATGCGGGTAACTTTGTTGTGAAAGGGATGTCGTCCCAACAAAAGAACAAATTTTTCAAAGATGTTAAGCATTATTTCGGGACGACCCTACTTGTTTAAGGTTTGTGCGGATCAAGTCATCCGACGGTGTGTTCACGCCAAGAAGTCAAGAAATTCTTAAGGCTTGTCATCATGGACCCACGGGGACATCATGGTCCGAACTACACCGCTAAAAGGTGTTTGACTCGGTTTCTATTGGCCCACGATTTACAAAGATGCCCATGACCTCGTCAAATCTTGCGACTCTTGCCAACGCCATAGCAACATCTCTAAAAGAGATGAAATGCCTCAAAATGCCATTCAAGTGTGCGAGATCTTTGACGATGGGGCATCGATTTTATGGGTCCGCTCTCCGCCTTCTCGAGGAACAAGTATATACTGCGTGGCGGTCGATTACTTGTCCAAATGGGTGGAAGCGAAAGCGCCCCCACCAACCACGCCCGAGTAGTTGTGAAATTCTTGAAGTCTCTCTTTACCCGTTTCGAACTCCCGTGCCATCATTAGTGATCGCGGTACACACTTTTGCAACGACCAATTCGCAAAAGTCATGCTTAAGCACGGTGTCACTCACCGCCTCTCTACCGCGATCACCCCAAACTAGTGGGCAAGTGGAAGTTTGAATCGTGGCTTGAAAAGAATCTTGGAGAGGACCGAGGTGAAAACCGTGCCTCTTGGTCGGACAAACTTGAAGATGCACTTTGGGCCTTCCGAGGCTTTCAAAACACCCATCGGGTGTACTCTTACAAGCTTGTGTATGGAAAGGCGTGTCATCTCCCGATCGAACTCAAGCACAAAGCCTATTGGGCCTTGAAGCATACCAATTTTGACCTTAAGTTCGGGTGATCACCGGAAAGTTCAACTCAATGAATTAAATGAACTCCGTGATCGCTTCACGAGAACTCGTTGATTTACAAGGAAAAGACAAAGAAGATCCATGACTCAAAGATTAAAACCGCGTTTTCAACGTTGGTGACCGAGTCCTTCTTTTCAATTCTAGATTGAAAATCTTCTCGGGGAAACTTAAGACCCGTTGGACCGGTCCATTCACCATTGCCAAAGTTTTTCCATATGGCACCGTCGAGTTATCTCAAACCGACGGACCAAACTTCAAGGTGAATGGACATAGATTGAAACATTATTTTGGAAGGGACATACCATCCTTGGTTGTCCCGGATCTACAAACTTTCCCATGAACCAATGAATGCGGGATCGAGTCAAGCTAGCGACTCGGGAAACAAAAACAAGAGCACACTATATGGGTTTTCACCAGATTTCGACTTCTTTCTACTTTCTATCACTCCTAGTGTGGGGAGTTGCCCCCACTGTTGTATAAAGGTTTTCGAAAAAAAAAAAAAAAAAAAAAAAAAAAATTCAAATAATGGCCGTAGTATTTCCCTTTACGTTCTATGTTTCGGCATAACCGCTGGTACTTTGAATATTGAGGCAATATTCATTTCTAGTGTGGGGGAATTTCTGAATTTTATCATGTATTATCCACCCAATTCCCGTTTTGGCCAAAAAAATTTTTTTGGAGTAAGTGTTTTGCACTTACTCATTTGGTTATCATCCGCCTTGTCTAATAAACAAAAGGATTGGCTAATCCGAGCAAACGGCTCTTGGTAAAGATTTATCAAACCGTTGACGACTTGCAATTTGCCCAAAATTGTATGGTGTTCATTCACCATATCTTTAATTAGTGAAGAGTTGGCTAGCCCGCAAGTTTATGGCTTGTGGTAAAGGCGCTTGAAAACCATAATTGGTAATCGACTCACCAAAGATAATATTGATAATTTATCTAAGAGTTGGCTAGTCCGTAGCAAACGGCTTCGTAAAGACAAATCAAAACCGTTGAAAGTCGGTGATTTGCTCAAAATCATATGGTTATCGGTGTACCATAGTTCTTACTTGAACTGAAACATTTGGCTACCCGTAAGTAATGGCTTTTGGTAAAGAGATTCAAATCCATTAAGTTTTCTCAAAAGATTGCTAGGGACTAGCAATGTTTTAGTGTGGGGATTTGATGAGTGCTTATTCACTCATCATTTTAGGTCAAACTGAAATGCAAAACATTTAAAACACTCGAAATGCATCAAAATCTCGAAAATATCTCAAAATTGTGTTTTATATGTTTCGGATGCAAAATTATTGAAAACGAGCAAAGTTTGCATAATTGGCGCTTCAGGTCCCCGACTTTCAAAAATTGATGAAATAGTCCCCGAGCACGTATTTTAAAAAAAAAAAATCACCAAAGGTCCTTTTGAAATCATAAGTTATCATAATTAGTCCTTTGGTGTAAAATTTCAAAAGTTTGAGAAATTACAGCTTTGATCCACGGATTTTAAATTTGTCTAGTTTAGTCCTTGGAATTTCACAAATTGGCAAATTCGGTCCCTTGACTTTTGGTGATTGACAAAGTCACCCTTGGATAATACTTCATAAATTACGACTTTGGTCCACGGTTTCGGGTTGTACATGTTTAACCCCTAAACTACAAATTGGATCCATGGTTGGTCCTAAGTCCAATTCAAATATACAAATCCAAGCCCAATACGGTCGGCCCAACCCTTTGACCCGGTCAAACCCAATCCCACCCGGTCAACGATAAACAACCCATCGCCCTTCTTCTTCCCCTGCCTTCCCGCCCAAAACACACAGAGCACAAGAAGAGAAAAAATAATAAAAACGTTTTCCGTGCCCTTGTTCCTCCACTTCACAATACCCGAAGCCCTAGCTTTTACCTTTAAACATCACAACTCCCAAACCCACTACCAATTTTCCCCTCATTCCAAGCGCCAGTGGCAATCCCGCTTCAAAAGACCCCATCAAACGGCTTAGATTGCTTCAAATGGGTACCTACCAATTGGATGGTTTGGATTGACTTCAAGAAAGCTCAAGTGTGGTCTTTGGGTTTGCACTCACAGGAGAAAGCAAGCTCAAGCTTTTGAAGACCTAGTAGAGTAGTATAAATAGGACCTTATTGTAAGCCAGAAAAGGCACCCCTAGTTTTTAGAAAAAATTTAGTTTTAATATTTTTAATATTCTATTGTAATGTTCATTTTTAGTTAATGAAAAGTTTCTTTTTCTAAATGTTATGTTAAGTTTAATCTCGGTTGAAAGTTGTTCATGTTTTGAGTTCAAAGATCAAGGAAAAAGGGTCAAACAGTTTGCTAAAGAAAAAAATCAAGAAGGAGTGTTTGTTTTAAGCTTCTAAATGGTCAAAATAGTGTTTGTACCGTTTGACTTATCAAGTCAAATTGCTCTTAACACATTTAGGTTAGTTTAGAAATCTTGAAAATGGTTGAACAAGTTTGATACAAGCTTAGGTGAAATCAAAAGCGCTTGCATTTTCACTCATCGAGACGGTGGTGCATCGCTGCTCATGAGCTTAATTTTCATCTTCATTGGTATTCAAAACAAGTAAATTTGGTTTTATCAAATCCTTTTGTCCATAACTTCATTTGGTTTCAGTTGTATGCATCTCAATTACCTCTAGCTTAGTCAAAGATTAGTTCAAAACCGCCACTCAACTGCTTTTTTTATCGCATCAATGGCGAGTTCTAATCAAGGCGATTCGACTTAAAAATAAGTCGATAAAAACCCACCCTTGGCTTCTAGTTGGTTCTTTTTGCATGTCTACTAGCCTAACTTTGTTTTTGCAGTTTGCACTTTACTTGGAAGCTCACCAATCAGCTTTGAATAAGCTAAAAACAAAGCCCCAGGACTGTTTGCAGCCTGCAAAATGTGCAGCCAACAGGTCCCCTTCATTCTCTCTTTGACTCAGTAGCTTATTGGACCTGAACTTAGCATACTTCAGTTTTATTAGGATTAGGACAGATTTCTTTTTACTTACATAGAGCTCATTTCAGTTGGTTGTTGCTTATTGTCCATTTGAGTAGTTGCTTGTTAGCCTAGGATTTCCTTTAGAGTAACTTGCTTGCCAACTGCTCCCCCTTAGTCTCATAGCTTATTGTGCTTAAGTTCATCTTATTCACACATTAGTTGATAAATTTCTCTTTGTAAAATGGTTTCTTGCTTCTCTTGTTTAATTGGTGTTATAAAATGTGCTAAAGGGGTGTTTGTTTCTTTTCAAAATCAGCAAGTTAAAAAGGTGTTTGGTTGCTCTTGTTGGAATAAGCTTAGTCAAACTTATTTCAAAGTTTTAAAAGAAAAGTTTTCACAAAAGTCATGGTTTAATCTCACTTTCAAAATTTATGCGGAGTTCTTGTTTGTTTGCTTAAAAGGGTGTGTTTGGAAGCTGTTAAAAGGGTGTGTTTATTTCGTCCAATCGTGGACAATAAGTCGTTCTCTGACTTATTGGTACCTTTTCATAAGTCAAGTTTTACAAAAGTCCTTAGTTTTGATCCTAACTTCAGTTGGCAAAAGAAAATTTAAAAAAATTTTGCAAAAGGGAGCAGGGTCGAACACGAGACCTCTCCCTCGATGAGAGTGATACTTGTGTACTGGAACCATAAGCGCCTTGGGACTTTCTCGGTTTTAAGTTGCATCACTTAATATTTAAGTCACCTTGTCGTTTGTTGCTAGTCGACTTATTCGAGCTTTTTACGACTTATTTCATTAAGCACTAGTATAGTTTTTCATTTTCCTAGATTCTATAGTATCTCAAGTATTTTTCGCAAAAGTTTGATTTTTCAAAAATGGTTTGGTATTTTAATCAATTAATTAGTGTTAAATCATTTTTAATTCGTAGTAATTAAAATAAAAGTCAAAAATATTCCGCTTTTTCCTAAAATCATTTTTAGTCAAATAGATCGTAGGAAAATTGATTTCACACCAGAGCCCTTAAGTTGCAAAACTTTTACGCTTATGGCTCGGGTTGTTTTCCGTTTTACGTTTTGTAGTTTTTGCACCCTAGGACTTAGTGTAGCTTAGTTTTATCATTCCTTAGGTTTAGTGATAGTTTAATTTTAGTTTATTAGGGTTCCCTTGCCTTAATTACTTTCCCGTTAATTAAATTGTAGAATACGTAATCAAATCCAAATCATTAAAATCCAATTCAAGTTCAAATCACGAAACTCAACGAATCCTTCCATTCACACCTCGTTGGGACACGACCCGGGAAATCACTTTTTCGGTATCACTTTTATCACACCCGTGAGGTTTGGCACGTTGACCTTTTTCCTAAAGGGTTGATTTGTCGAATTTTACGGTTATTTTGATATACGTTGATATTGTGTTTTTCACCACTCACTTCACAACGAATCAAATTTTGGCGCATTGCGGGAGGTGTGTTGCGACAATATCGTGAAGTTTTGCGATTAGTGACTTGAAGAACCTTCCTCGTGAAGTTATTGTTTTTATAAAATACAAAATACAAAATATTTTAATAAAATTATTCACATACATCGAATGTAAAGAATGATAATTATCAATACACAATCATTACTAGACATCCAGTTCTCAACAGCTAATCAAACATTATAGTATCCTTGAGAATATTTAATTTAATCAATCTTAATCATGATTAATTTAAAATTTCCTAATCAATATTATTTTCAAATTTAAAAGCCAAGATGATTGATTAAACAATATTTTAACACCATTTTAACAAATATTTTCAATTTGAGGAAAATATTTTTAAAACATATCTCAACAACTTATCATTAAGTTAGAATATTGAAAATTTTTAGAAATTTTGAAAGATTCTATCAATAATAGCACAATAAACGTTAAATGTTTAATGCAAGCATTATTTTACAGTTTAGGAATAGAAGTTTACAACTATTATCATCCCCTAGAATCATTCTAGCATATGAGACTCAAGTTACAAATGTTTTGATAAACAATATTTTTAAATTTATTGAATTTTAATTTTTATGGTTTTGTTGGTTTTATATTTTCATTTTCTTTTGTTATATTTGGATATTATATTTTAGTAAAGATTGTATGTAAGCAGATATATACCGAAAAGGATAGAATGTACATTTAAATACAATCAACTTAAACAAAATTAGCATTAAATGACTCTTTCAAGCCTATGAATTCAGTGATATGACCACTAATAATGAGTGACCAATTCCAAAGAAAGTAGAAACTAAATCGGATCATATGAAACAACAAGATCGAGATTACCAAGTACAATTACATTTTGGTATTTCGGTTATAATATATTACAAGTTTGCATATTCGAATTATTTTCAATATTCATTTCTTTAATACAATATATCACTTATCATTTATAAAAGAATAATACGGATCAATACGCAGTATCGATAGCTGAAAGCTCAAATACGGTGAATCGCAATGTTTCAATGGTTCATCAGAATACATAATTGTTACAATAGTTCGAAATATGAAATTTTTGAGTGAGAATCTTCAGAATTTCATATTTCATCATTAAGTGCATAACAAGATACAAAATCAAAGATCATTCAATGATCAAATACTCGCTTTTAAAATTCTTCATAACATTTACTCAGGATCAAACCTCCAAAGGAATAATACAACTCGGTGAGTTACAGTACTTTCGTACTAATCAATATATATTACTTATCAGTGAACAATGTTAATTCATGTTATCCTTTAGCTCATCCCGTATGAATCCTACAATTGAATACCAATACTTGAAAGAGACAATTAGCACAATAATTGAATCAGTTGAACTTTGACATCTTATAAATGTCAAATTTAAGTAACCATGTCATTAATCTGATCATTTGTCACAATATGACATATCTCATTGATTAAGGAAATTTGTTGAAAATTCTTAATTTGTATGACTTTCAGCAATTTTATATGATGAAATTTTAATTCATTCATTCAATTCAAAATTTGATATATGCATCAATTTATTAAAAAGCAAATTATGCTTATACCATTCAAATTATGGAAATTCCGCAAATTGTTATCACGGACTTTAAAAATTTATCCTTTGCTTAATTCATATTAAAAATCAAGGCTCTTGAATTAAATTTACTTTGTCTTAATGACTTTTACGCTTTGTCCTTAATTAAGACTTAATCAAATTATATATGTTAGGATCAAATCTTGAAACTCATACATGTAACCTGAGGAATCAGTACTCAAAACTTGCCTACATCCAATTCAAATACAACAGACAAATAATACTCATCAACCTGAAACCACTCCCAAACCACATCGAAACCCACCCTTTCTCCGCCTTCGCCAAAACGGCAAGAGAAATCAACTTTTCCGGCCTGTCTCATTCACATACATTTTAGTACCACACTATACACTCAACTCAATCCATTTCCAATCCTCAAGGCAATCCGACTTTGAAAGACCAGCAAAGCATAATTGGCTATGTATCAAATGGTGATTGCTTAAAAATCTGAGTGTCATTTATTTGATCAGTGAAGCAAAGTCCTTTTGACCTAGATGTATATAATTATTTGGTTTAAAGTAAGTTTAGAAATTAATTTGATTTAATTTTAATATTCGGTAATGTCATTTTGATTATCAAAATGTTTATGTTATCAAATCTCGTTATCGTAATTATTCATTAAAGATTTAATGGTCTGTCGTAGAAAACACATACAAAGTGATGCTGTTAAACGTCATTCTAAGTTAAAATCAAAATTTGTCGTCACTTTCATCAAATCTGTTTACACATTGGTTAGTTAAATTCTTGAAAGTTACAAGACGAACTAAGAGTGAAATCAAATCCATTTCGTCTATCTGACTTATGCTAATGCTCAGTTAGCTTCATTTCATCTACTTGGTATTAAACTAGCATTGTTTTAACATCAATCCATAATTCCATTCGCAGTTGCTTATGAGTATACCTACTTAGTCGATAGATTAAAGCCAACTGTTTATTGCAGCTTCTAAGTGTTTAAAGAACTCTAACTTGTTACTATAGTACCATTTAGCTAATTGTTCAGCTCTATAGCATTAGACTTGTATTTACTTTAAAAGCTTCTGCTCATGTTAATTTGTAAATTGAAAGTCTTGTTTCTTCAAATGTGGAGAAAGTGTTCTGTCTTTAGTTCAGAATTGCAAGAATTTTAACTAGAGTCATTATTCTTGTTTTATTTCCATTAAGTTGTTGTTAGCTGTTTCACGTTTGAGCTAATTGCTTCCAACCGCTCCTTACCAATATTGATTTGTCTTAAGTTCATTTCAAATTAGTTAATAAGTTGATTTTTGAAAATGGACAGACTTTCTGATAATGCGTGTTAAGTAACAGGGTGTTGTTTTTTTAATAGAGTCAAAAAGGTTTGGTTTTAGTATAACTTGTCAAACACTTTTATTTCAAGTTTATCATAAAAAGTTATTTCCAAATGGTTAATTCACTTCAATTCAAGATTTTAGTTATTTGTAAATGGGTTTAATCTTAAGTTATTTCGAGTCTTATGCTTCAAATTACTTGTACTATTTTCATCAATGTTGCAAAACTTTTTCCCACTTTGCTAAGAGAAACGTTGACTAATGGTGGATGGACTTGTACCTGCCCTCTCTTTGAGCTCATAGTTATTGTACCTTGGTTGTACTTTCGTTTAAGTTGCATGTATTTCATTTTAATTCATGTTCTAAGTTTCATTAATATTCATTCAAAATAGTCATTTCCAATCCTTGACTAGTTTTCATCAAGTGTATTTTCAAGGTATTTTAATCATCATTATGAAATTTTACTTGTAGTAATTAATTACCAGCATTTCCGCTTTTCCAACTTGAGTTTACAATAGTCAAGTGAAGTTTCTAATAAACTTAGTTTGTATAGTTATTTTGTTATTTCTTTATCATAAAAAGTTTTCACCAAATAGTACAGTTATCAATTCCTTTAAAATTACACTAATTTAACTTCGCCATTAATTTTTTAATTAAGTGAGTTTCACGTCTCTCAATAGTGATTCTCAATTTTCGTACTTACTAAGTCGCTTTTACAATGCATCGAAATGGATCACTTAGCACAATACTGGTTTATGTTTGTATTCATTTACGGATTATGTTTGAATACGGTCTGATATTTTTCACTCCTTGAAAGTACAACTTGCTGAGACCAGAAGTGAACTTGGACTTTATGATAGTAGTACACAATGTTAACCTTTTCCATCTTTGTAATCTACAAGTTTTAATTCATTATATGTTCTAAGTTTCATTTTTAATTTGAGTTAAATCAAATTTTGAGTGTTAATCATAATCGAAAATTTAACATTTTCAGTTTAATAAAAGGTCACGATCGTACAAAATTTACCCGTGTTGTTAGTTACTTTGGTTTCGCTGTCATAGTGTTTTTGACTCACTTAAGTAACATCTAGTTAAGATAAGTTCATGAATAAATCTTGCTATACCTGTAAGAGATCATCAACATCTGGTAATGAAATTCAGTTTCTCCGATCATCGACTATCATCAGTTGATGACACTACGCAACATCATGATTCCATCCAATTTACAACAGGATTCTGCACAATCCATTCAATAGATCTCGAATTTGGACTATTTTACCGATAGATGTCTTGCCCGAGTAACGACTTTTAGCTCAAACGCCTGCATGTTTGATCACAATTCTAACAGTTTGCGATGCCACAAATTTCGAAAATTCCCGCCAGGTTAGCAAATTACAACCTTTGAATCGTTATTCATTGCAAAGCTAACATTGATTATGCCCAACACTAATTAGTCAAAATAGCCAATCATGGAATCATTGTCGAACAACAGTGAATACTTTTGGTCCGATAGTCTATTGGCATGACTCATCGATTAGTTACAAACGGTAGTCGGCATAATTCTACGAGCTTCATTGACACGACCTAACAATCGTTCCTTTGAAGTACGGTTTTAACTAGTATAACATACGAGATAATGTTCAAGTTCCATTAGTTTCGCTCCTTATTTCAATCATCTAAATTTAAGGGTATCCACTCGAGTTAATCCATAACAATGAACGAGCACAATTGACTGGTTATCAAATGTAGCCAGCTTAGCTCATTAACAATCGACATACTATTCAAAGAGTGGAACTTGAATTCAATGACCGTATCAAATCCAACTTCATAAGTTTAATGATTCAATGATTCACTAAAGGTCATGATCATAACATTTCAATTCACTCACTCTAAGCATAATTGTTACCAGTGTATTGAATGAAACATGATAAGGCGATGTATACCTTATCTTCCGACAATCCTCCAACATGTACTGACTACTATTGTACGATTGTAAATTTCAAATGCTGCTATGATCCAAGCTTGCATCAGGAAGAATCGCGAAACTTGGAGTCCCGAAGTCCAATTTACTCAAAGTAAAGCTATGACCGAATCCGTATAAACACTTTCACCGGACATACGTTGTCAACGGTTTACTGACTTAAGTTCATCCCTTTTACCTTAAGCAATGTCGCAAGTTACTATCGTATTAAACTAGTGAAACAAATATAGACTTTCCAAGATCTAAAGATTTTCATTTATAGTCTCTACAGTTAGATCCAGTTCAAGAATTGTTAAAAAAATTCTGGAATTTAACAAGTTTAAAGCTTAATTCAAGCTAGCTAAATCTAGTGTAAGCATTATCTCGTACACATCGCTTTTGATAAATAATTCTCGCTACATATTCAAGGACCGAGTCTGTCTGACGTGATGTTATGCGCTCCAATTGTTTGCCAGTGCTCATCTATCAAGTTTATACGCGACTTATAGCTTAAATTGTAGATTCTAGAGTTTTCGGATCCATAAGTTACTCTCCAGTTAGCTTCCAACTTCTTAGACATTGCAGATTATTACAATGACTGATTGTGCAAACATTAATCATTGTTCACCTCATCTAGAATCTTCTTAAGCATGGATCAATTTGGAATGACATTTCGTATATTATCAAGAAACCCTGATTCGGTCATCCTTACCCAAAGTTGATGAAACTATCCCCAAATCATTTTAATTCGTAGTAATTAAAATAAAAGTCAAAAATATTCCGCTTTTTCCTAAAATCATTTTTAGTCAAATAGATCGTAGGAAAATTGATTTCACACCGTAGCCCTTAAGTTGCAAAACTTTTACGTTTATGGCTCGGTTGTTTTCCTGTTTTACGTTTTGTAGTTTTGCACCCTAGGACTTAGTGTAGCTTAGTTTTATCATTCCTTAGGTTTAGTGATAGTTTAATTTTAGTTTATTAGGGTTCCTTGCCTTAATTACTTTCCGTTAATTAAATTGTAGAATACGTAATCAAATCCAAATCATTAAAATCCAATTCAAGTTCAAATCACGAAACTCAACGAATCCTTCCATTCACACCTCGTTGGGACACGACCGGAAATCACTTTTCCGGTATCACTTTATCACACCCGTGAGGTTTGGCACGTTGACCTTTTTCCTAAAGGGTTGATTTGTCGAATTTTACGGTTATTTTGATATACGTTGATATTGTGTTTTTCACCACTCACTTCACAACGAATCATACTCACTACTCAAACAAAGTATGAGACATTAACACCTCTTGCGATTATCCACACCGTCATAGCATGTGACATTGAGTAAAATAACGTAACTCCTAAAAGTGATAGTTAACCAGGTTTTCAACCATCTACCCCGACAGCTGGTAACTAGATAAACCAAGTCTTCAACTCAAAATTCTTAGGCTCGAGCAAGTTACCAAATAAGAACACGCCTTTGTGAAATTGAACTTCAATCTCAAATCAGTGATAAATGATTAACTCCGAAGTAATCAACTTGTGCCAAATGTCCAACACGTGAATAAATATACAACCGGATGTACATTGACCCCCACTGAATGAACCGGAACAAATGATTTCTCAACATCAATGCATTCTTCCTAAGGTATACATGTAAAGACTGATCTGGAAGATTCACCAATAATGTCTTCGAGCGGTTGAGGTATTCATTTTCCTTAATGTTCATGTGGTTGATATATAGCGTGCACATTGAGAGGAACAATAATCCGTGAAGATTTGGCAAAGGAATACCAAAGAGCGGATCATTATTCATGAACAATAATCCGTGAAGATTTGGCAAAGGAATACCAAAGAGCGGATCATTATTCAATAGTGCAACTACAATATTATGATAGTCATTATCAACGCCTTGTGAAATAACTGGAGATAAGGTATCTTGAGAATTCCGAGAAGTACTTCTTAGATGGTGAATGATGAGTGTGTAAATACTCATCATTTTTGGTTAAATCTGAACTGCAAAACGTTTAAAAATGCTCAGAAATGCATCAAAATCTCGAAAATATCTCAAAATTGCATTTTATATGTTTCGGATGCAAAATGTTTAAAATCGGATGAAAATGAGCTAATTTTGCATAATTGGCGCTTCATCCCCAAGTTTCAAAAGTTGTCAGAAATAGTCCCTGAGCCCTTAAATTCAAAAGAAAAATCACCAAAGGTCCTTTTAAAATCATAAGTTGTCAAATTTAGTCCTTTGGTGAAAAATATCAAAAGTTTTGAGAAATTACAAAATTGGTCCTCCAAGTTTCAAAATTGGCAAAAATGGCCCTTGGAAATTTGAAAATGTCAAGATAGGTCCTTGAACTATTGAAGCTTGTTACTTTTGGTCCCTTGAAACATCTTTGATGAATTGGCAGTTTTGGTCCCTTGAATTTCAGAAATTACACAAAAGTCCTTGTCATTAAAACCTTTTTGACCTTGGACCCTTGTCATAAACCCATTTGGACCACGCTTTTACCCTTGTGACCCCCTGTCAATATACATTTTGGACCCCCTAGCATTAATACTCCCCAGTCAAACCCTCTGGTCAACAAACAAACGCGCCAAAATTCTTCTTTCAACAAGCGTGCTGCAACACACTACCTCCCATCCCCCCTCCTCACCTTCACATTTTCTTGTTCCCCCCACCTCAACTAACCTCCAAGAAGCATTTAATGCTCCTTCACCCCCCTCACTCAACCTCCCAGTTGATAAAAGTATTTTGGCGCCAAAAATCAATCCAATGGCCAAGATCATCTCTTGCCATCCAAAGGTCCACATTATTGGTGGGATATGCTGAGAAGTCAAGAGGAAAGAGGTTTGGCATATAAAAGGAGGAGGAGATAGAGAGAAAAAGAGAGTAGTTAGTTTTTATTTTTCTTTGTATGTCGTTTTTTTTAAGTTATCTTAATTAGTGTTTAAAAATGTAATTTTAAGCTTTAATGTATTAAACTCTAGTCACTTTATCATTGTAATCCACTTTTGAGCATCAATATCAAGGTTTTATATAAGTTCATGTTTTCAAGTTTACTGTTGCAAATTTCAGTTTCATTTTCTTATGTACAAGCTTCTATTAGCTTCTTTTTAAATTCAAACAAGTTCACTCAAGCTTATCATAGCTTTTGATAAGCTTGGGAAACAGTTTCAAGCATATTTGATTCTTGGTCAAAGAAAGTCAACTGTGCAGTGAAATCTTGGTTCAAGCAGTTTGGTGATGATTTGGGGTGTTGCAGAGCCTTGATTTGGGTTGTATTAGCTTCAAATAGTATAGTTTTGGTTCTGGTTTAGCCTGAGAAACAAGCTGGACTCTTGTGAGTATCTGTCCCATTTTCATTTTCATTTCAGTTTGCACATTGTCTTTGTATTGGTATCTGTGGTTTTAAATAGTTCAAGCTTGTTTATTTAGAGGTAATTAGAGTAGTTAACTCAGTATTAATCAATTATATATGCTAGTTCAATGATTAGCTCACTTTAATTTACAAATCAGTATTTAAAGGTATGTTTGGATTTGTTGCTTAAACTGTCTTAGAGGTGTATTCAGTGATTAAGATCTGTTGGTTCATGCTTGTTTAGCTCATTTGAACTCTTTGTATTCATCAAATTGTGTCTGCAACCCACCAAAGTCAACATAACATCTAACTGTCTCAAATAGCTTAGCTGTTGGATTTTTAAACATTCAAAAGCTTGTTTTGTGTTTCAAATTCATAGATATAGTTTTCATTAAGTTTATTTCATCATATTATATCAATATTAGTCCTTAAATTGGAATCAAAGTTCAGTTTAGTCAACATTTCAAATCTGCTTTAAATAGTCAAAAGAGAAAAAGTCATTTGGGCTCAACTAGGAGATTTTTCCGGATTCATTTCGAGCCTAATCATGTGAAACTTTGGATTTAAGAACTTCTCTTGGTCTATTTTATTATTATCATTTTGTCAAATTTTGTCAATTTTGTTTAAGCCTCAAATGGGCTTGTCAATTGGGACTTATTTGCCTGTGCAACCGACTCGATTATCGAGTGCAGACAGGGTGTTGCAGGCCCGCCACAAGCTTAGTTTAGCTCATCTAGGTCCGAGCCTTGGTTCGAGATAGTCACCAGTCTAGTTTAAGTTCCCACTCTTGGTTTTCATTTTTAGCTTATAGTGTAGCTTGTGCTTAAGCTTAAAGTACCCTTCAAAGCTGCTTTTTATCACTTGGTCTCAAATCATCCAATTCTTAGCGGTTGGCTATTCAGAGGTTAAGTGTTGTTGTTTTAGTTCATTTAGAGTAATTTTAGCATAGTATAGCTTACGTATCAAGTTGGTGGCTTTTTATGGTTCTTGGCTTATTCTAAGTCTTATTATCTAGCACTTTGCTGCAACCTCATTTTCTTACACACAAGCAACTGCTTTTATATTTTTCCCAGATTCACAATATTATTTTAGGCTTTTCTTGAATTTTTCGATTTTTCTAGGTCGGTTTGGTATTTTTCTTGATTTAAATCAATTTTAGCACTTTTAATTAGCATTTAATACAAATAATTGAGAAAAGTTTCAAAAAAATAATTTTTCATTTTTATTAGGTTTAGATAAATATAAAAAGTAAAAAAAAATATTTTTCCAGATTTTTCTTAGTTAAATTTGTATTTTTAAGAAATTTAAGTAGTTTTAAATAGTTTTAAATTCATAGAAAATAGAAAAATAATCAGAAAAATATAAAAATAGTTTTGAAAATTCTCTTTTGATATTTTAGATTTTTCTCAATCATAATTTTATTTTTCTAGCCTTATTTCATATTTTCTTCTATTTTAGGTTATTAATAAATAGTTAGAAATAGTTTTTAATTAATAATAATTAAATAAATAGTTGTAAAATTAATTTTCTTTTTCTAATAATTTTCTTTTATTTTTAGGATTCCAAAAATGTCATTTTCATATTTTTAGGTCTTTTATTTCTTAGAATTCACTTTTTATTTGGTACGTTTACGTAGTTTTTAAACGCACGTATTTACGCTTTCTTTATATCGATTGTTGTGCTTTCCAATTTGTATCCAATTCCATTCCAATCAATCAAGAGTATAATTTCCAATCAAATCCTTACTGATCACTATCCTTAGTGATCATTCTATCATCTGAATAAGTTTTGACACACCATTGAGTCTCCGTGGGACTTAACGACCCGGGAATTCATTATATTCTCTGATCTTCATTGCATTTGTGTTTTAACTGTTTTAAGTTTCTTACGGTTAGCCATTCACAAGTGGCTAGCTTGTGTGAGGTAACTTGACGGTTTTGCATCAATCAAATTTTGGCGCCGCTGCCGGGGAGGCTTTAGCGTGTGTTAAACCTTTTTCAGATCCATTCTTGCACATATACCATCTTTTGTAAAAAAAAAAAAAAAAATTTGTAAAGTTATCAGAAAATCAAAAAGTTCATTAACACTTTTCCTGAAGTGTTAGCAACACCAAAAATATTTTCATTCTTTGTTTTTATAGCATGTTTTTCAAAAAAATCCAAAAATATCCATCCTTTATCCTCTAATCTGTTTAATTCTCCATTCCTTTATCCTCTAATCTGTTTAATTCTCCATTCCTTATCCTCTATAACCGTTTAATTCTTCATCTCTTATCCCTCTTATCCGTTTAATTCTTTATGTCATGGTTTCGACATGTTCCCGGTGTGGAGGTCCATTTAACGGTGGAAATTGTCGGCGATGTACCAATGTGAGTTTCGGAGACAAGTTTGTCGGTAATCCCGATCCCATTTCAAATAATGAAACACCCGATTTTTCCTACCTACCTCCACAGCCCTAATACGAATCCTACTCATGCGAGTTTTGTGGGAATGATTCTCATTACGGTTTGATTGTCCACCACGGGTCCCGCTTGTCTATGAGCCGTAACCATGTTACAATCGAACTTTGGTGAAAGTTATTTTCCCAATTATCTCTTGTTGAGAATTGCGGGGTCCTCATGCGACTTTTGAATGTCAACCGATGAATCAAAATTTTCACAATTCCAATTCTCCGGTTTTGACAATTTCCAACCCCCAAGATTCCATCATTCATCAATATCATCATGATAAAACTATTGGAGAGTTACTAGGCGAGGAACGAACGGCTAATCCTAGTACTCGGACTTCGAGCCTTCACAAAGATTTCAATGATTACGAGGAGTGTAATCTTCCACAAAGTTCAAGAAATACGCATTCGAAAGCAACTACAAATGAAAAGAATGGTATGTAAGCTTGACGCAGATGAATATAAGAATCCGATATGATGACGATGATGATGAGGATACTATTCAAATGAGGAATATTATGAGGACGACGAGGAGAGTGTTATTCTTTGAAAGATATCATTTCTCAACTCCTCGCCTATTGCTATCACACCTATCTTACCTATTATTGCTTCCAAAGACTCTCTCACCATGGGGATAAGCATCTCAAGACTATACCGGAAACGGAATCGTCTAATGTTGAGAACTTCGTCCCAATCCCAAGTGAGTCGAGGATATATCCGATAGTGATTGTGATTTGCCTTTTGTGATTCTCTTGACATTTCGAGGTTACTTCCGGATTTTCTCAAATCCTCTTTTGAATTTAATAATGACTACACTTTTGGGAAAGTAAATCCTCTTTTCGATGAAATGTCCGAGGCCGATCTGAGACCATCACGGAAGTGGTGGAAATTGCTATCTCTCGAGCACACCACTTGTCCCACCTCTGTATTCTAACTTATCTCTTCCATCATGTGATGACGATTCTATCCTCACTGATGAGATTCATGATCCAAAAATCATGAATTCCCCTTCTGATAATGAGGAGTTAGTCATGATTTTCTTTCTTTTCTTCACATATGGTGTGACTTCTCGTTCCCTTTTCTCCTTCGGGAATGAGGACACTATCTTTGACCCCGGCATTTTCATTTATTATTTTTGAGCCGGTTCTCTCTATATCTCATCGGTGTGGAACTTTCGCGTGCTTCAAATGTTTGTCCAAACATCTTGAATGAAAGTCCGATGGAGATTGTTTCTTCCACTTTGCTTCCCCAAGAACCAATTAATTCGGGGTCGAGTCAAGCTAGCAACTCGGTAATCAAAAACAGTAGCTAAACATGGGTTTTCACCCGTGTGTACCACCCTAGTGTGGGGGAGTTGCCCCACATGTTGTACATATATAAGTTTTCTAAAAAAAAAATAAAAATAAAAAAAAAAATTCAAATAATGGCCGTAGTATTTCCTTTTACGTTCTATATTTCGCATAACCGCGGTACTTTGAATATTGAGGGCAATATTCATTTCTAAGTGGGGGAATTTCACGAATTTTATCATGTAATTATACCGCCTAATTCCCGTTTTGGCCAAAATTTTTTTTTGGAGTAAGTGTTTTACACTTACTCAATTGGTTATCATCCGCCATGTCTAATAAACAAAAGGATTGGCTAATCCAGAGCAAACGGCTCTTGGTAAAGATATCTCAAATCCGTTGACGGCTTGCAATTTGCCCAAAATTGTATGGTATTCAACTCACCATATCCTAAAAAGTGAAGAGTTGGCTAGCCCGCAAGTTTATGGCTTGTGGTAAAGGCGATGGAAAAACCATAATTGGTAATCACTCACCAAAGATAATACCGATAATTTATCTAAGATTTGGCTAGTCCAGAGCAAACGGCTTCGTAGAGACAAATCAAACTGTTGAAGTCGGTGGTTTGCTCAAAATCACATGGTTATCGGTGTACCATGGTTCTTACTTGAACTAAAACATTTGGCTACTCCGAGTAATGGCTTTTGGTAAAGAGATTCAAATCCATTAAGTTTTTCTCAAAAGATTGCTAGGGACTAGCAATAGTTTAGTGTGGGGATTGATGAGTGTGTAAATACTCATCATTTTGGTTAAATCTGAACGCAAAACGTTTAAAATGCTCGAAATGCATCAAAATACTAAAATATCTCAAAATTGCATTTTATATGTTTCAGATGCAAAATGTTTAAAATCGATGAAAATGAGCTAATTTTGCATAATTGGCGCTTCAGTCCCCAAGTTTCAAAAGTTGTCGAAATAGTCCCCGAGCCCTTAAATTAAAAAGAAAAATCACCAAGGTCCTTTTAAAATCATAAGTTGTCAAATTTAGTCCTTTGGTGAAAAATATCAAAAGTTTTGAGAAATTACAAAATTGGTCCTCCAAGTTTCAAAATTGGCAAAATGGCCCTTGAAATTTGAAAATGTCAAGATAGGTCCTTGAACTATTGAAGCTTGTTACTTTTGGTCCCTTGAAACATCTTTGATGAATTGGCAGTTTTGGTCCCTTGAATTTCAGAAATTACACAAAAGTCCTTGTCATTAAAACCTTTTTGACCTTGGACCCTTGTCATAAACCCATTTGGACCCTGCCTTTTACCCTTGTGACCCCCTGTCAATATACATTTTGGACCCCCTGGCATTAATACTCCCCAGTCAAACCCTCTGGTCAACAAACAAACGCGCCAAAATTCTTCTTCTTCAACAACTGTGCCTGCAACACACTACCTCCCATCCCCCCTCCTCACCTTCACATTTTCTTGTTCCCCCCACCTCAACTAACCTCCAAGAAGCATTTAATGCTCCTTCACCCCCCTCACTCAACCTCCCAGTTGATAAAAGTATTTTGGCGCCAAAAATCAATCCAATGGCCAAGATCATCTCTTGCCATCCAAAGGTCCACATTATTGGTGGGATATCTTTGAGAAGTCAAGAGGAAAGAGGTTTGGCATATAAAGGAGGAGGAGATAGAGAGAAAAAGAGAGTAGTTAGTTTTTATTTTTCTTTGTATGTCGTTTTTTTTAAGTTATCTTAATTAGTGTTTAAAAATGTAATTTTAAGCTTTAATGTATTAAACTCTAGTCACTTTATCATTGTAATCCACTTTTGAGCATCAATATCAAGGTTTTATATAAGTTCATGTTTTCAAGTTTACTGTTGCAAATTTCAGTTTCATTTTCTTATGTACAAGCTTCTATTAGCTTCTTTTTAAATTCAAACAAGTTTACTCAAGCTTATCATAGCTTTTGATAAGCTTGGGAAACAGTTTCAAGCATATTTGATTCTTGGTCAAAGAAAGTCAACTGTGCAGTGAAATCTTGGTTCAAGCAGTTTGGTGATGATTTGGGGTGTTGTAGAGCCTTGATTTGGGTTGTATTAGCTTCAAATAGTATAGTTTTGGTTCTGGTTTAGCCTGAGAAACAAGCTGGACTCTTGTGAGTATCTGTCCCATTTTCATTTTCATTTCAGTTTGCACATTGTCTTTGTATTGGTATCTGTGGTTTTAAATAGTTCAAGCTTGTTTATTTAGAGGTAATTAGAGTAGTTAACTCAGTATTAATCAATTATATATGCTAGTTCAATGATTAGCTCACTTTAATTTACAAATCAAGATTTAAAGGTATGTTTGGATTTGTTGCTTAAACTGTCTTAGAGGTGTATTCGATGATTAAGATCTGTTGGTTCATGCTTGTTTAGCTCATTTGAACTCTTTGTATTCATCAAATTGTGTCTCAGAACCCACCAAAGTCAACATAACATCTAACTGTCTCAAATAGCTTAGCTGTTGGATTTTTAAACATTCAAAAGCTTGTTTTGTGTTTCAAATTCATAGATATAGTTTTCATTAAGTTTATTTCATCATATTATATCAATATTAGTCCTTAAATTGGAATCAAAGTTCAGTTTAGTCAACATTTCAAATCTGCTTTAAATAGTCAAAAGAGAAAAAGTCATTTTGGGCTCAACTAGGGAGATTTTTCCTGGATTCATTTCTGAGCCTAATCATGTGAAACTTTGGATTTAAGAACTTCTACTGGTCTATTTTATTATTATCATTTTTGTCAAATTTTGTCAATTTTGTTTAAGCCTCAAATGGGCTTGTCAATTGGGACTTATTTGCCCTGTGCAACTGACTCAGTTACACTGAGTCTGCACAGGGGTGTTGCAGGGCCTGCCACAAGCTTAGTTTAGCTCATATAGGTCTGAGCCTTGGTTCAGAGATAGTCAGCCAGGTCTAGTTTAAGTTCCCACTCTTGGTTTTCATTTTTAACTTATAGTGTAGCTTGTGCTTAAGCTTAAAGTACCCCTTCAAAACTGTTTTTATCACTTGGTCTCAAATCATCCAATTCTTAGCAGTTGGCTATTCAGAGGTTAAGTGTTGTTGTTTTTAGTTCATTTAGAGTAATTTTAGCATAGTATAGCTTCTGTATCAAGTTGGTGGCTTTTTTATGGTTCTTGGCTTATTCTAAGTGCTTATTATCTAGCACTTTGCAATCGCAAATTTCATTTTCTTACACACAAGCACTGCTTTTATATTTTTCCCAGATTCACAATATTATTTTAGGCTTTTCTTGAATTTTTCAGATTTTTTTAGGTCAGTTTGGTATTTTTCTTGATTTAAATCAATTTTTAGCACTTTTTAATTAGCATTTAATACAAATAATTCAGAAAAGTTTAAAAAAAATAATTTTTTCATTTTTCTTAGGTTTAGATAAATATAAAAAGTAAAAAAAATATTTTTCCAGATTTTTCTTAGTTAAATTTGTATTTTTAAGAAATTTAAGTAGTTTTAAATAGTTTTAAATTCATAGAAAATAGAAAAATAATCAGAAAAATATAAAAATAGTTTTGAAAATTCTCTTTGATATTTTAGATTTTCTCAATCATAATTTTATTTTTCTAGCCTTATTTCATATTTTCTTCTATTTTAGGTTATTAATAAATAGTTAGAAATAGTTTTTAATTAATAATAATTAAATAAATAGTTGTAAAATTAATTTTCTTTTTCTAATAATTTTCTTTTATTTTTAGGATTCCAAAAATGTCATTTTCATATTTTTAGGTCTTTTATTTCTTAGAATTCACTTTTTATTTGGTACGTTTACGTAGTTTTTAAACGTACGTATTTACGTTTCTTTTATCTGATTGTTGTGCTTTCCAATTCTGTATCCAATTCCATTCCAATCAATCAGTAGTGTAATTTCCAATCAAAATCCTTACTGATCACTATCCTTAGTGATCATTCTATCATCTGAATAAGTTTTGACACACCATTGAGTCTCCGTAGGACTTAACGACCCGGGAATTCATTATATTCTCTTATCTTCATTGCATTTGTGTTTTAACTGTTTTAAGTTTCTTACGGTTAGCCATTCACAAGTGGCTAGCTTGTGTGAGGTAACTTGACGGTTTTGCACCAATCAAATTTTGCCCAGTTGAGTCAGTAGGAACCGGAGCATGAGCTTTAGAAACTGGATGATCAACATTCGTTAGAGGTTGGAAGTACTCATCAAACATATCTTGAAAGACAACGAATCCCAAATAGTAAATCCCAATTATCCTTAGTGAGTGAAGACATTAGGCGTTGGAGAGTCGTATGACCATAACTCAAGCATCCATCAACATGTAGTATATTTACTCTTCTCCCCTTCAAAAATTGCAAATGAAGTTTGCCATTTTTGATTGAGCAAGTGAATAAGAATATATACCAATGAACGGAGATCCACTTGAGGATTGAATGAGCATGGAAAAACATAAAGCTTGTTGATGAAGAATGTCGATGAGAATGGTCATAAAATGAAGATTTCTTCTTACAAGATAAAGCGCATCGAGGCGTACACTTTTATTTTCTTTGAGGAACAGGGCTCAAGTGTTATCTCTGACGCCATAATGATGAAGTACGAGGCCCGAATCGATGTGAGCAGACGTCATTAGATTGAATATCAAGGTTGAGTTACTTGAACCCGTGAGTTATGAGATATCAATCCATTTGTTATCCATACTTTAAGCCAGTCCATGTAGTGAAGGATCGAAGTATCTGCAACTGAGTAAGGAATACCTGCACTAACATTACAAGCTTGATTGCATATATTTTGGTTAGTGACATTAGTATCCAAACCCTTTGGGGTTTTACGGTCAACCTTGATTTTGCCATCGGTAAACAACTTTCCGGTAGGTATCCACCTAAGTCCAACATCCTTAAACATTCTACCAGACGGTATCCACTTATGGCAAGGTCTAGGATTGTTGATATTCTTATGCATAGTGGAAAACTTATTGGTATTCCTAGACTCCAAAGATTTAGCAGTTGGGATCCATCTAGGTGGAGTTTTAGGTTTGTTTTGCTTTATTACATATTGAACTTTAGCCATGTTAGTAGTCTTAGTGGATTGTACCTTAGCATGTGAGTTAGGAAAATGTTTCTTATTTTGAAAAGACTCGGAATTTCTAATTTCATTTTCTACATGCTTAGCATTCTTCTTAATATAACTACTCTTAGATGCAAGCCAACCCCTAGTCTTTTGAGTGTTCCTAGGTAATGGTTTACTACTACTAGCAGTGCCTTGAAATCTCGTGGAATGCATCTCCCTAGGTCTTGCACCCAAAATTCTGTCTTTTCGAATCTGTGCCTTTTTCCTAGCTTCTTCTAGATAATAGTTCTTCCACAAGTCATTCATATCATATGAATTCTGGGTTTTAATGCTTGGTTTTGACACTGTTTTCAAATTATTCCTAGAGGTTCTGGGATTAGAAGTAGCTACTTGTTGAGGGTTAACGGAGCTAGAAGCATTATTCTTAGGTAACTCAGGTGAAGTGACTGGTTTTGACAAAACTTGTATCACATCAACTTGGGAGGTAAGCCTTGTCTTTAAAGATTTTGTTCTTTCGGATATAAATGCATGAGTCGCCTAACAATGAACCGGTCTCTAGTGGGATGAGAAACCGGCTTCCCAAGGTTGATGGTTTTGTAAACTTAGTGTTCACACTTTTCCTACGGTTTTCTAAGCTCATTCTTTAAGGCAACAATAGCGAAACTCTTTTCCTGAAGTTGAGCTTTGAGATCATCAATTTTTGCTATCAAAGAGTTTGTTTGTTCCATTGACTTAGTTCTAGCTTCTTTGACAGAGTCACTTAGTTCTATGTGATGCTTTCTCAAAGTCGCATTTTACTTTAGTAATTTAGCCACATAAATTGGCAGTTCATTATTTCTTGTTATAATAGTATCAATATCTTGTGAAGTCTTGATTGAATTACTTTTCACATGCATACCAGAAATATGTTTCTTCAAAATGTTGATAGTCGAGTTTTTGGCTTGAAGCCGAGCTTTTAAATCGTTCATTTCAAAAAATTCACGAAATTCAGGAAATTCCGGATTTTTACATGGTTTCTTAGTTTGAAAACTTTTCTCCTTTCTTTGTATTGAAATTTCAAGAGAAATGCAATGTTTTTCAAGTTTTGAGAATTGTTTGAAAGTTCATCAAAAACCTTTTTATCAACCATATCATTTGTTTTGAATTTATTAGACTCAGCCTCAACCAAGGAACATTTATCGAATCATGTTCGTGATTAGGATCGGTTTGTTTAGGTACATTAGCGATGCATTATATTGATCGCTTAAGGGTACATCATCACATGACACTGCTCATTTATCGGTCCGATATCCGCATTCACATCATGCATAACAAGAGTCACCGAACCACCGGGTGTTTCAAGCTTATCATCTCTCGAGCCTCGTATTCGGTGTCAATCGATCCATCATCTCGATGCCTTCTTGGTCTCAACACTACAATTTATTGATTGTACCCGACATTCATTCACCTTTCGATCACAACATCCACTTCTTGTGTGACGGGGAGTTCTTGAGCAAATGGTTACATCATTCTTTGTTGTCTACGATATTACGCATTCAAGAATACCCGACCTTTCAAGCGATACATTACCCGACTCATCACAACTATCTCTCAATTGCACCGACACTCATTCACGTTTCATCTTTTGTGTAGCTTCCTCAATGTACTTTTCCACTTTATCCATGAGTTGGACAAATGTCTCAATGAATGCGTTAATTTCCATTCCGGTGTGTCTTTTGAAGGACATTTCGGTCATGTGATGATCATAATCGATGAGAATTCCTTCTAATGAATGACCGAAATTGTTTGTAGATCACTTGAAGTGCGAAGACCGAACTATCCTTTTGAACCATCTTTTTGTCAAGTTGTAGCTCCAATTGCTCTAAGTTTAAGAATAATGTGCTCGTGAACGTTGATAATTCTTGACGGAAAAGTGCAGTAAATGTTCGTTCAATTCCCATAGATAGAAGTAACATGAGGTGTTAATGAAGTTGTCGATAATGTTCAATGCAACTTTCCTTATCCTTTGCACAAGCATTCTGTAACATTGATTGGTGCATTGCCTTTTCAAAGTCTCGAACCCGGAGATATCACATCCTCATTGATAGATTCAATCATCTTTAACCGTTCAGTGTAGCAAATATTCTCATGATTGTCAACAACATCATACAATTTAAGTACTTCTGAAATCACTGGATCAAGAGTGTAAGACATGATGTGATTGAGCACGGGATTTTACAAGTTTGTGATTTAAACCGAGAAATATGATCTTTCGCGGGATTTTACAAAATCAAGACGAAACCGTGAGACAGTGAGAAATTGAATTTTGGTTAAAAAAGATTGTTGACAACGTGAAGAAGGATGAAGTCTTATGGATGATAAAGGAGTAAATATTTGTCAATTGTTTATGCTTTCACAATTCACAATAATTATCACAAAAGTTAAATTCACACGAGCCCGGATTATCTCATCCCAAAATAATTTCCAAATAATAGGATGTACTCGGCCCAATAAAACAACCAACTCTACCCAATGTGAAATAAACTTCAATGATTTTTCATTTCTACCCTGCTGTCGACGCCAAGAATGTGTTTATTTCTTAATTCGTTTATGAAACAATAACCCCGAACTAAAAGTCCAACTAAAATTATACTCCAACTAAAATCCACACAATACCAAATAATTAAGCCCAAACTTGTGATATAACTTCAAACCTTTTCCTTAAATTCGACAATGAGTGGCCCAAGGACATGAAAACGCAGCCCATTTGTGTCACAAGCCCAAAATAAAAGTTGCTAGACTCTAACCCTAATTACCCGGTATAAAATGTCACTACTACACTCACTCACCCTAATAATCCGTAACCCTAACTTAATCCTTCTCAAAAAAACGCAGTCACACTTTCCTCTCAAATATCATTCGCCAATTCCCAAATCACGATTCGTTTCTTTTTTCAACAAAAAACATAACTTGTATTATTTTCTTGTCGAATCAAGAAGAGGTTCAATATCTTGAAATCTTTATGTCACGGGTAGGTTTGATATTTCTTGCCTTCTTTTCAATTAACGAATGAAATTGATAATCAAAATGGTTTTGTTTTGGTTATCCTTTTATATGATTCGAATATTCAAAAGGAGATACCTCCTAAAACGATCTATGAATAGAATGAAAGCGTGTTTAATCTCAAAAGGATTTAGATGAAAGTCCTAAGCACAAATCTAAGCACAAATATGAGATCGTTATATATATATATATATATATATATATATATATATATATATATATATATATATATATATATATATATATATATATATATATATATATATATATATAGTATCATTAACCGATTCAAAAGAGAATGGAGCAATCTTGTTCTAATTCTTCTTTTATAAGTCGAAAATATAAGGCATAAATTGAAGCCTTGCTTCACAGAGATCGATGATGTGCTTTAGGTTCAAAATAATGGTGAATCTTTAAAGATTTGGAACCTTATGAACCCAACTGAGATCGTGATACGGGAGAGTAACTATTTTTGTGACGTGAGGTATGGATTAGGATAGTTTCGATTTGATAAGATTTCTTGTATCTTGTTTCTTGTTCGAGAGATTAAGATAGAAGTTGAACTTGTTCTGTATTTCCTTTTCTTTTCAGTTCGATTGTAAGTCAGATTAATATTTAAGTCTCAATGTATTATTAAAACGCATAAGCATGTGACAAACGCAACTTGTGACATCAAAACGCACAAGTGAATGGACAAGTCGCTTTAAAAACACTCAAGTCGCTTTAAAAAACACACAAGTCGCTTTTAGAAAAACAAACAAGTCGCTTTCAGAAACACAAGTTGCTTTTCAAAAAAACACAAGTCGCTTTCACAATAAAAACACAAGTCGCCTTTTTTTTTTTTTTTTGTAACTAAGTTTTCCGGTAATGTTTTCCGACCAGCGTTTTCTGATAGCGTTTTAAGACTACAAGAGCCGAAGAAGATAAGCACAATGCCTTTTTGGACAAAAAGAATATTTTGGATTGGGGGATAGTTTGGACAAAAATTTGCTAAAAGACTAAACTTGGACAGAATTAAGCATATAATAAGCAGAAACGAGATTAAAGAGTGCCAAAACAAAAAAATTTAAAGATGAGATTTATGACAATTAAGACACGATTTTTAAACAAAACAAACACGGTATCCATGATCAAACCATGGCTCTTGATACCAATTGTAATCTTTTAGTTATTGTTTTAATCAAAGAACATATATGAGGTTTGAATCAAACAAGAAGATTTTAGAGAGAGAGATGGGTGGGATACTTTCTAGAGAGAGAAAGATGAGAGAAAAATAGTAGGAAGATTTTATTGAAATGAAAGCACCAACCCTCTACCTTGGGAGGTAGAGGGTATTTATAGTTTTACATAATAAGCCCTCTGTCGGGCTGTGGATCAGGCATATAGTGGGTAAAGACCCGTCCGTCCTCCACGGTGTTGCTCTAAACTAACTAACTAACTAATAAATAACATAATGTCTACGAGCTAACATATGCTAGACAATAGTTGGGGTGACCGAAACTTCACTATGGATTTTCTAAATCCTAACAAATAGGAAGAGTGCGGACTGAGACAGAGCTAGTACTGGAATAAACCCAACAAGGTTCTAGTAATGAAGTCTCGGTAAGCACTGAAGGGGTTGAAGAATGAAAAAGAATTGAATGAGAAAAGGGTGAAAAGAAATAGCCCTCCAAAAATTCAACCTTAGGGCGTAAACCGGGTTCAATTCATATACTCTTGGTGGTTACCAAGGTAACACCGGTATTGAAGACAAGACGTCATGGACCCAAATGACGACCGCACTACAACTTCCCAAGCTACTCAAGTTCCTCTTAAAAGGACTTGTTTCATTCTCACGGGGAACCTACATAATCTATCGACTTTCTCTTAGAGATTGTTGATATTAAAGAAGGAGACCATCTCCCTAGTCTCTGGCATAGGAACCAAATGTGCACTATTGAGTCTAGAGCCACGAGATCATCAATAAATCTCATTAGGACACATTATCATTGAAGACTTACTGTTTCACACAATGTGGAAAGTGAGAATATAATTAAGAGTCCTACGCATTATCCTTGTGGTATTGCCAGAACATTCGAGTGATATGTAAAATATTCACGATGAAGATGGAAATCCTTCTAGAGCAAACATCAAACAAGCTCTTGGTGGGTGACATGTGAGATCTATCCTAAAGATCAAACTTGTGACAACTTGATAGAAACGACGGGGCGATTCAATATTGAATCAACCTTGGTCTAGGAAATGGATTGACGGATACCTTTGAAAAACCGGTCGTTGTGCTTAAAAATCTTTTCTGTAGCACATCGATTGTGTATTACATTTTCAAAATCAAACGGTATTTATGATTGAAAATTGATTTCTCTTATAAAACCTTCGTTGTATTGCAAAAACTCTTTCTGTAGCAACTCGTACATTTCAGACTATAATTTGAATATTTATTTTGACTTATTATTATTTTAATTTTAGGTAATATTACTTTTATAAGTAATAACGTAAGTTCAATCGCTTGAGCTTTACTCGTAACTATCACAAGACTAAGATGAGTCTCGTAACTATCACAAGCCTAAGATGAGTCTACCTATTCTAGGCATTTTATTTGTCTAATAGTCATATTTTATATGAACTATTGCTATTTTATCATTTTTACATAACTTTTGTACTTTTTACGTAGTACGCATATTTGAAACAACGTTATTAGATTTTTAAAATGTATACGCACTCCGTTAAACTTATCACTCAATTAATATAATTAGTTGGAGAATATTGATAAGTTTTGATATTATTATAAGTATTACATTTTTGTGTTATCCAGTTTTAAGTTTTGTGACTTAAGAAGTTAACATTAGTAATTATCGGGATCAAACTACTCCTATAATCTTATACAAGGTAAACATACAAAAATGAATCTAATGTTTGTCTTCAATATTCCCACGTGCCCACAACCAATATTATAACACGTATCAACAGTGTTTGCATGAGAACTTTACACGTTAGCATGCAAATGTGAAAGATATGTGCAACAACTACTACTTTCTATACAAGATATGACCACAACTCTGGAAACCCAACACAACTTTGCATACCCGATTGCAAGCTCATAATCATCCAACTTGCTATACCGTACAATCCCAACTCTCCAAGAATCTTAGTCCTCAACTCGTTGTGTGAAAACTTGCTAAGGAAACCTTGCTATCTCGCTAGTCGCATGAACACAGCACAACTCCAAAATGACGATCAAAGGTTCGACTCGATGTTTGGGTCAGTGTTTATAGCCATGTCCGTGTTCTTGTTTTCATTCTCGGTCTAACCTCGTTTCGATAGGAGGTAAATTCTTGAATCCCGTCCATGTTTTAATCATTGATATTGATATCATAGTCTACTTCTCGTACATAAATCGTTCATACAGTGTTTTAGATTCATTTGAAACTTTTGATTTAAAACTAGTACAATCATGCTTTTGTGACGTACATATACATATATATATAAAAAAAGAATTAATATTTTCTTACCGACGTTAAGAGTTTGCTTGAAATTATGCCTCTAAAGTTTAATAGAAGAGTATGATATTTTGGTTCAGTATTGTCGACAAAATTATTATACTTAAGTCATCAAAATTTTAATTCATGAAGTATAATAACTAAAATGATGTTTTAGTCTAAATGTATTCCATGCATATTATATAAAAACAAATATGATGTCTTTGACTGATGAAACACAAATTTTGATGCAGTGAACAAACGAAAATGATATGGTCTAATATTTGTCAATTTACATTTATGGTCCTTGAAATATAAAACTAATTGATAATATTTTAAAGTTTAAGAATAAAGTGTTAACCAAGTCGGGATAAACATATAAGTAATAACCAAAAATTGATAAGAGTACTGTTACACTTTATGTAAACACCAAAGTAGTAAGAACTACTATTGGAAAATGACCTATTTGTCCATATAAGAGGCTAACTTGATATTTACGGGATAGTTGGATTAATAAAAATTATATACACCCGAACGTTGGATAGCTTACCAATGAGGCTTGTCATCATTTTAAAACTTAATAAAAACTAAACTTATACATTTTTGTAAACTAACAAAAATGTGTACAATGTCAAAAGTATATAAATACTTTTATAAAAGTTATTTTGTACTTTCTCGTTATATATTTAAGACGCGACTATTTAATTTTTAGGTCGTCGTTTGAAGCTCGCGACTTCTTGATCTACGTTATAGCATTGTAATCCGCTGCTAATCACGACAGTGAGTATTCACAGCCCCTTTTTACCGCTTTACTTATTTGGGGTGAAATGCATAAGTATAAATTTAAATTGTTTTCTCTGAACTTGTTGACATACTTTGAACCTTTGACTTACATTGAACCCTCTTGACTTAATTTGAACTCTCTGATATATTTTGAACCCTTAGACTCTTAAACTTAATTATGAGCTTATGACTTGTTTGAACCTAATGGACCGTACGTCCTTGACGTAAAGTCTCCCATGTTCGGAGCAGCCTAAAGTCTCCCTTGTTCGGAGCAGACCTTGACCTAAAGTCTCCCATGTTCGGAGCAGCATAAAGTCTCCCAAGTTCGGAGCAGCTTAAAGTCTCCCCTGTTCGGAGCAGTGCCGAGTCTCCCTTGTTCGGAGCAGTCACTATGTGATAATATATAATAGTTGTTATGATGGACTGTCCGTACAAACAGTGCATTCGCATTGTAAGTCCCCAATTGGTTTGCCGTTCGCACTCCAATTTATACGCACCGTTCATGCGGCCTCCTTGTGTGGGCGATGGGTAATATGGATAGCGCTATTAGAGGTCGGCCAACCTCTTTCCCCATCTCACGGAATGCATATTATTTATTTTTTTGGGGCTTTGCCGCATAACTTTATTATATATGAGGCGTAATTATTTGATATAACCACGTGTTCTTGACCATAAATTATGCTACATGTTGCGCAATGGTTTGTGAAAACATAGGTTGCAAGTCTTGTATGGGCGGGATTTGCAACCGAATGGTTTGTGAGCCTTTGCCTTTGGACCTTTCTCAAAAACTTTGGACTTAACTTTATTGTGAAAATATATCCGAACTCTTTCTAAAAAGACTTTCATATTATTTAAAAGCGTGTGTACTCACCAACTATTTTCATAGTTGACCCGTTTTCTCATGCATTTCGGAGATCAAAGGTCATTTTCTATGACCGAACTTTGAACTATGAAGTAACACCTTGATCGACTACCGCTAGGCGATTTTGGGGTGTTACACTTTCCTACAAGCAATACACGATTGTTTTCAAATCAATTTTTTATCAATCGGTGAATCTTAATTATTGGTTCACTCACTCCGTGTTGTCTTCTTTGAGGCGTTCGGTTTGAGAACGGCTAGACCGGTGCGAAACCCCGTCAAGGAGATTCTTAGGAATTATACCGATCACGTGCGAGACTTGTAATCGATCAACGGGAACCATGGGTCGTGTACCTCAATTCAACAAAAGTGATCAAAGACACTTTGGCGCTTTATTGCTAATCGTTGTATGCGGTACACCCAACGTTTGTAATGATCGTAATTGAGAAGTTAATCCATAGCCGCATGCTCACACATCACATTCATGTCTAAAGAATTCATGATAAGTGCATATCTTCATCAACGACTCTGATATTTTCACTCCATGCTTCTGCTACGCTGCTGCAAATATCATGAATTAACTAAAGCTTCCGCTACTCTGATAAGAAGATATCATGGTCTAGAATGTGAGCATGTCGGTCCAAAAGTCACAACTTCACATGATGGCAATACAACAATGGATGAGTCAGAAATTTATAATAGCTGATGATCTCAAAACGGGCTCAAAACTCATCATCACGTGGATCAGTTAAAGACCTCCACTTGAGCTAACAAAACTTGCGGAACATGAAGAATCAAAGGCTACGGACTGCAGAGCAAAGATCTTAACCATGAATCCAAAAACAATCAAAATGTAACATCTGTTTGTATTCAATGTAAATTGAGGTGACCTCCCTTAGGGGGAGATTGTTAGGATTTATAAAATCCGGTAGTTAAAGAGTCGGTCACCTCAAGTATATGTATTCGTTAGAAAGCTCGTAGTCGTAGTCATGCTATGTTAATAAGTAGTTTGATAAGTAACACCGTGGAGGACAGACGGGTCTTTACCCACTGTATGCCTGATCCATAGCCCATAGGAGGAGTGTCTTGTAAGAAACTATAAATACCCTCTACCTCCCAAGGTAGAGGGTTGGAGCTTTCAATACTATTTTTCTTTGTCTCATCAAGTTCCCAACTCTCTTTACTTTCTCTCTTTAAAAACTCAATTCATACGCCTATACTCAATATGATTTGATATGTTTATGAAATCCAATATGTTACAATACTTTTCGGCTATAATTGGTAGTGGTCTCTTATATGGAATCCCAAGGAGTTTGCACCTCCTTTGCTCATATGCTTCATCGTCGGGGTCAGTAAATTCCTATTTTCATTGCAACTCAAGGTAATCTAAAATCCCTTCTATGTCATCGTCGTCAGACTCGGTGCCTTTAAACCATTCCTCGTCGAGCAAATCTTCTACCAGTACACGTTTGCATTCTTCCTTCTCGTTTCTTACTGACTCTTTGGCATCCTCGATTGTTATGTCACTCAAGTTGCTAGGACTCTCGTCGTTCGGATTTTCTTTACTCATATATTCTTTCCAGATCTTTTCCTTTGTCAACGTATCAACTTTTCCATATTTGATCTTGACCCAACTTTCAAATCCCAAGTTGTCTAACCAAGGCAATTTTGTTCTTTCCGTATCGTTGGTTGAGGACCAAAAGAATTCATCCCCCCCAACTCTTATTAAATTGCTTCCCCCATTACATTTATCGTCATAAGGGTTGCATGATGCCCAGAAAACTTCCCTAGGAGTTTTTATCTTCTCACACCAATGACTTCGGGCTTCTTTGTCATCAGTGTTGCTTAAAGGATCTTCCATGCAGTAGATGTCATCATTAACCAATTCCTTTTTCAGATAATGATTCTCGTAGTCAATCTTGAGCTTTTTTAGAAGATTCGGGTTGATTTTAGCATTCCCGAATTGTATCGCGTACCAATCATCAAATGACAAATCTCCGAACTTGACATCATGTCTTTCAAGCTCGTAAGGGCACGTCCATTCTTCTTCTTTTAGGCTATCACCACCGTTGCAATACTCGTGGAAAGGGTCGCACGTAGGCCATGCTCGCGTGGATTCATTGTCAGTTATGATTATTGGAGTACACCAGTGAGTGATAGGTGGCTCATCTTCTTCCTCGAATGAGAGCTTTTCCAATCTTTCTTCATCAAATGACAAATCTCCGAACTTGACATCATGTCTTTCAAGCTCGTAAGGGCACGTCCATTCTTATTCTTTTAGGCTATCACCACCGTTGCAATACTCATGGAAAGGGTCGCACGTAGGCCATGCTCGCGTGGATTCATTGTCAGTTATGATTATTGGAGTACACCAGTGAGTGATAGGTGGCTCATCTTCTTCCTCGAATGAGAGCTTTTCCAATCTTTCTTCATTAGTATATGCAGCCCACGTGAATTTGTTATTTTTGACCCTATCCTTATCGGTTCCTCCGTCACAAATTTCATTTCGAGGGCCGCATGAAGCCCACAGATCATACCAGTCCCCCTTAGCTACGGGTATCTTCTTGCACCAGTGATATTTCCTTTTAGATGGGGACAGAGGGCATAAATTAATGTCGTGGGACCATCCGTTAATTACATGTGTTCCTGATTCGTCCACTTCGAGAAATCTGTCTGCCCATATATCCCATTACGCCATAATTGTGATGTTTGGTTATGGCGTAACTCGCTTGAGTCATCCTCGTCGATATCTTTCATAATCCCATGATCGCTGTCAAAAATATAGTTATGCCGTAACTCTTCAGACATGTTACGGCGTAACTCCAATCTGTCGCCGGAATTTTCACTAGAATCTGAATTTTCGGCGTGAGAATTAGCTTGTAACTTCGAGTCATCATCAGCAAAAATGACCTTACATTCCATTGCAGGTTTTGTTCCTTACGCTTTAGTATTATTCTTCCTTACCTTCTCACTAAGCTTTTCCACCATGGTTTCAAGGTTTTTTAGGGTTGTATCGTGATTGGAAAGACTTCTGTCAGTGTTTTCCTGGAATTCTTTTAGCCATTCATCTTGTTCCTTTTGTCTTTGGGCTGAACTTTCCAGGAATTTGTTTATTGTCTCTTCAAGGTTGGGCTTTATTTCTCCATAAGGCCCACGATTGTAGTTTCCAGCAGATCCTCCACGATAACCATTACTATTTCGATTATCTCCGTAAAATGGTCGATTTTCTCCATACTTAGCTTCTTCGATTATATTTTCATCGTTGTTGTGAGGACAATTCTTGGTGAGATGTCCTCCCTCACAACTTTCACAACCCACTTGGATGGCATGAACGGTTTCTCTGATTTTTAGCATATCTCGACTCAGATTTTCAATTTTGCTAGTGATAGCTGCGATTTCGTCAAAACTTCCGCCTTGGTTTCTTTTGTTTCCTCCATCGTGCCATTTTTGGGAATGATCCGCCATTTTTTGGATGGCTTCAATTGCTAGAGTAGGAGTCATGTTCGGGATCGGTCCTTGATAGTCCAGCATCTGTCTTGTAGCTATGTTGATTCCTTTGTAGAAGATGTTGACCTTTTGCTGGTTGTTCAGATCATGTGTAGGACATTTGTAAAGGAGATCGTTGTATCTGTCCCAGGCTTGACATGACGTTTCATCGTCTTCTTACTTGAAATTATAGATTTCCAAGAGCTGGTTGGATATCTTTGACGGAGGACAATACCTCTGGATGAAGTGCTTTTTTAGTAGAGCCCAAGTATTAACTGCCCCAGCGAGCAATCTTTCGATCCATCTTCTGGCAGCCCCAGTAAGGGTCATGGGAACACCCTTAGCATAGCAGCGTCATGTGACACACCTGGAATGTTGAAAAGGCTTGCGATGTACAAGATATTCTCAACGTGCTCATACGCATCTTCGTCCGTGTTTCCTGAAAAAGGGTTAGCACGAAGCTCCCTCATAAATTGGTCTTTAATTTCGAAATGGACATCAGCTCCAATTGCCGGTCTTACGAGCCCCGGCCCTTGTTCTTCTCTTGTCAATGCCAAATATTCCTCGAGAGTGAAGTCATCAATGTTAACAACTTCCATGGTACCGGAAACTTGAAAAGTGATCGTGAGGATTTGAGAAAATTTTAAAATAAAAATGAAATGAAAGACTTAATAAAAATCCTAATATAACTCCCCGGCAGCGGCGCCAAAAACTTGATGCAGGTTTTACTGACCAGGTTTTAATATTTATAATTACTCGTTATACCTATGGTCTACCCTAATGCACTAACGGGCAGTGTACCCGGTCGTGTGTAGTGTAGTATTCGGTAAAACCGAGGTCTTCCCAAGAGCTATGTGTGTGGATTAATACTAAGTCTAGGTGTCACAGATTTTAATATGATTTCGATAAGAAATTAACTAATTAATTACTAAAGAAAATAAAGGCAAAGGATGTGATCAATAGAGGAGAGTGGTACTAACCTAGTTATTCATCCTAACTAGTAATGTTTACGTCTAATTACTTCCAATTACTTGGTGGGGTCAAAGTCGAGAGGACAACATTTGGTCGGTTCGTCTAACCTATCGAGAAAGAGCCACCATGGAGAAGTCGGTGTCCCTCATAAGTCCAGTTGTTCTGGTCCCCTAAGCCAAGTTATTAAGTTCCGCTACATGCTAGATTTATAATAGTGAGTGCCGGGCGCTAGCAACTTAAACACTCACCCCTAATTCTTAAGTTCATCCAAACGGTAGGTGATCGGTTGGTCAAATCGCACAAGTATAAAGGGTCGATGGGTTGGTCATATCTTACCCTTCCCGTCTCGATCTACTCACTTAGGGTCGGTTGGTCATATCTCCTAAGCAACTAGCCTCTACCGCCATTCAAAACTACCGAAACAAGGGTAGCTACCAATAAACTATGCATGCATACACTTAGAAATAATTATACGGAAGCAATGTAAACGCAAACAAAACAATTAAGAAATAATAACTAGGCCAACACCAAGAGGTGCTTAGCTGCTCATGTTAACCATACAAATCAATTCAATGTTTAATGTTACGAAATACATGAATCGAAAGTAAAGAAAAGATAAAAAGCTAATGCTTATCGTAGGGGAGTGATTTCTCCCTGGAGATAGCCGTATGCTCCTCTAGATCCGCCTTTGGCTTCTTCTCACGTTTTCGATTGTTGTGTGTGAAATGGGATGCTTTGAAATCTTTGGAAATCGTGGGGTATTTATAGGCGGATCTTGGTTACGGCGTAACTATTAAAAGAGTTACGCCATAACATATAACTCTTAAGTAAATTGCACTAGAAATCTTTGGTTACTGGCAGAACCTCGGGAAGGGGTTACGCCAGTATCTTCAATAAATCTTGGTTACGCCATAGTTGATGCATGAGTTACGGCGTAATTATCGTGTGTGGAACCTCATTTGACCTAATATGGTTACGTCGTAATCTTTGGGAGAGTTACGCCGTAATCTTCTGATAAATTGGTTTTCTGAGCCACGCTTTAGTTACGGCGTAATGTGAGAGAGCCGTAACTTCTTCAAAGTAAGCATACTATGATAAATCTTCAATAAACTCTCCAATTCCGCGTCTCTTAAGCTCCAATGCTGGTAATTTACCTGAAAGTAAAATATAATGGAAAACACGCGTAAATCCATATAAATGATATAAATTAAAAGCATTATCGGGGGAAATTGACACTTAATATTCAGGATAATTTGATGTTATCAAAAAGCATCATACATAAACCACATACCTCACAGTTATCAACAGCTAATCACTTAAGCATGGGACAACCACTGCCATCGTTAAAAAGTTTGTACACAGAGCTCGTCAAAGATTCATAATTTGTTAAGCTGCAGAAGAATGACATCACAATGAAGTAGATAATATTATGATTTTGATAAACAAACTATAGAAATTTATGATGTGCCTTTTAGATACAGTTGTCAACCAAGAGTTTTTTTTATACCAACTGGCTCAATACACAGTCGTCTAGCTGGACATAATCTTCCAGTCATATTGCGTAATTTGTGGAGATAAATGTATTCCAAATTGCTTATGCTTATTTGATATAAGTGACTTATCTCAGAAAAAAGAAATTTACAGCACACATGCATTTTCATCGCAACTAATATAAGTGATGCTGTGCACTTTGGATGTCAAGATAATACAAACAGCGCGGCTGATTCCCTAGAGCTCATGTGCACATTTCTTGTAGAATGTTGTTCGTGAGGCTGTCTGAATAGGTGTCATTTGTCGTCCTAATCGACACCCTATTTGCAAAAGAACTTGCAGAAATAGTGATCAGAAACAAAAATAGTGACTGACCTTATGCTTTATTATTAGTCATTACGAAGATTGATGGTGAATAAAAAAGGATTTTGACTAATCAATAGGCAAAGTCGTGGTAAATAATGTAAATTCAAGATTCATAGAGTAATTCACTAGTAATTCAAGCACTACCTTCCCTAACCAAATTAAAACATTATTTTTCTCCATTAAAGAGTTATATATCTCTTATTAGATTTCAAATCATGTGCACTCCAAACCCTTTCATATTCAAAAAGCATAAAAGACCTCCAAGCTTAGTTATAGCAACTCAATTGCATCCTTGGGATTCGTTAGAAGGTTTAAGGTTAAATAGTATTATCCAAACTTGCAACTTTGCATGTGCTGATTTAGAATGCTAATTCAAAAATTATCGGGTTCATTAACCATTTTTTAATTAGTAACATGAACAAACATAAGTTTCACGCCTATTCACCGGGTATTGAAACCCTTTACCCAAAAAAACATAAGTTTCACGCTAAATACTGACAAAAGTAACCAGAGAAAAAACCACATTTAAATTGGCTCTAAACAATGCTAGAAACCACATAACTGAACAAACTAACCTTTGATAAAGAATCCGGACATGAAATCAAAATCGGAAGTAGCTCGTAAAAAGCTTTCACTGCTGAAGTGTTCATACTTGTGGTAAAAGAGCAATTTTGATATCTTGAAGTGGTTTTCCTTTTGTTTCCATCACGTTTCTAGCTTCCCTCTCCGATCATTGCTTGACACGGCATAACCCTTACACCACAGCGCCCCTCGTCTTCAAGCTACGTCTATCTGCATGAAACCTAACCGCTACAATCCTGCTGTAATAAGAACAACGTACCCAACATTGAGTACAGTAGTTGTGGGCCCATAAGCTCGAGCAAACACATGAATACTAACCCCACTATGAAATTGAACACGTAGTTTCAGTCGAACATAGTCAAATGAAACAAAGTTTTGACTTAGAATTTTTTGTAAAACATTTAGTTATGAATGGTCACCTTGAGCAGCTTTTAAACTTGCCTCCAACTCATTTCTCCCCCTCAAAAGTCCTGGTATGCTTAATAGCCGGATTCACCACAACCGACGCAACAATCACATTATTCGAGAAAATAGCGTAATGATACAGCTTCGGATCATCAAACTCAACCGGTCGTTCCTTCCCTTCATCACTGTACTTATCCGGATGCGCAATCCTCTCTTTAATCAACCTCATCGTCAAACAATGCAGACTCTTCGGAATCAATTTTGCCGCAATCAAGCTCGAAAACGCACCTTGTTTTATCGCCTTCGTCAACTACTCATCCACCAAAAATATCGAATCCTTCAACTTCTGAATTTTAAGCTGATTATCAAACGACTCTTTCGCCTCCGCAATCACTTGTCTCGTCACCTTAATCCGCTCCTTAACCTCTTTCTCAAACAGCCTTAACGTCTGCTCATCTATTAAACTAGCATCAGACTCCGACAACGCCTTATAAATCAATTTCGTCAACAGATCTGTATAGTTCCTAGACAGATCAGCAAAAATCCTAACGAGCTTCGTGTTTTCAAACTTTAGTTTACGCGTATACGCCGCGTAAGCTAACGCTAAGGATCTATGATCATATGCTTGTTTACGAATCTGATCAAATCTAGGCTAGTACAGATCTACGCAATGTCGTCGTTTTGTTCGTATCTAATGCAAAACCTAATCTAGTTAAATGTCGAGTTTGAAAGTCTAATTAATCAAGTATTTATGGTGTGAAGATTTGATTTGGTTTGGCTTGTTAAGTTTCTGCAGTTTCAAGTTTAGTCTTCTGTTACTTCCATGCTGCATAATTTATTTGGGTTGGTTCTAACCCTTTACAGCTCATGGGTCATGTGCTTTTGAGATAGTGCTACTACATTTCCATGTGAGATACAAGTTTCTTTTTGTTTAGCTATACAGTTTGTCTTCAGTAGTTGTTTTGTTTTTGTTTTTTGTCTTGTGCTATATGTATGTTTGTTTTGTTGTGTTGTTTTCTTGGGTCCCTATACTTAACCACCTTGTTAATATAGTGGATGCCATTATTTTGTAATTTGTATTTGGTTTTTTGGTTGATATATATATTGGCCTTCAAAAAAAATGTCTTGGTATGATCATTCTTTAATGAGCATACATTTCAGGATCATACCATCCTATCCACCAACAAAAAGACCCCTAATCATGAATATAGCAAATCATTAAACAACCACTATTGTTACAATATACTTTACTACTTGCGAAAACAAACTAATACAATAAATCTTAAAACGAACTTACTTGATAGGACAACCATAGAATCTACGCCTTGGGTTGGCTGAGGTACACGAAGTGCGAGTTATCGCTCGCTTACCACACCAGTAGTGTACCATGTTGAAAGTTTTAATGATTTGTAGAAGAAAAGTGTTGGGGGAAAGTTTAAGGATGATAAGTGACGATAAATTGTGGCTCAAAGTAATATATGAAACTGGAACACTGTACAACGACTTGAAATAAGACGCTACAGTGAAAGACGATTTTGTACTCACCAATAATTTATTGACCTGAACATTACGGGACGACATATGCAATCGGCCTCAAAAACCCAAATTTTAAACTCATGACGATTTTTCTAAGTTTAAGACCTTGATGATGCTTACAAATTTAAAGACCATCAATGTATTTTTGTCCAAATAGTTTCTCACAAATTTCCATCTCCCGGCACAATCTCCAACACCAACAATAGTTACTACTCTTTCCGACCATACCCATAAACAAATCACCCCCAATTCAATCGTGACACATTCAGAACAAACAGTTAAACAAACCCTAATTTTGTCTCTATTCGTTTCTTCAGTTTGATTCAAGGTATTATCCTTTATTCCGTTTATTGTTCTTTAATCATTATTGAACTGTTTGATGCTTATATGACTGTGGCTGTTAGTTAGACCTAATTATCGTTACTTGTAATTGTTTTTGGTTGGTCATCGTTCTGATACTTATATTTCGTTATGGTTATGATTATTCAACTTTTGGATGTTAGTTAGACCTAATTCACCGTTAGCTATATCTTTTTTTGGTCGGCATTGCATTATTTTGATTCTTATATATCATGACATCATACGATATGTGGTTGTTAGTTAGAGCGAATTGACCTAATTGAACCGTTTCCGTTAGCTAAGTTGATTTGAATTGCCGTAAATAGATCTTTATTTGTGTATATGAAGCTATGTGTTTTTATCTTTTTAGATGTAATGAACATTTAATTGTAAGATCGAGAATGTGTTTATGGATTTACTCATACAGATGATTTAATCACTGTCTTAAAAGGCTCGCAAAGGCCTCACAAAGGCGTGACTGCGTGAGGCTTGGTCATGCCGCCACGCCGCCTTATGGCACATGTTTTTGTAAACTCGATATATATGGGTTATGATATAAATATATAAATATTTTCATACTTTGTGCCGCCTTATGCTACGCCTTATAAACGCAAAAGCTTCGCCTTAGCCGCAAAGGCGTGAGGCTTGGCCATGCCGCCACGCCACGCCTCACGCTATTTATAACCTTGGATTTAATTATGTTGTTGATTGAATAATTTGTGTCTGAATTTGTATGGCTGTTATGTTAGTTAATGGTTTCGTTGTATTAGGTCCAAAATTGTATATTTAGTCAATGCGTAATTTGAAACATGAAGATCGTGTGGTTGATTCTTCGTTAGGTGGAATATGATAAACATGATTCGATCTGAAATTTGTAGCTGTTACGTTAGTAAATCAGTTGATCCGGAATTCCTTGTTAGATCTCTTTACTTATATATGAATTAAAATGATAAGAAAACAGTAGATCAGAACTTGTGTATGTATTGTTATTAGGCTAGTCAATGTTCAAACAGAAGATGCACAATTGTTTGAATTTGATTCCTTGCTTTGTAATCATCTCTCAAGTATTTAAATTAGCAGATTGATGCATATTTAATACCTTGACCGGGGTAATTGTAGTTGTAGGGTTGACCTACTGTTAAGATAAATGATTTTTACTTGTAGAGTTGTATGCATACAGAAATCTTAAGAGTTGGTCATTGTATGATGGTAAAATAACATGTTGTTAGGTTCTTATTGTGCCTTCTATAATTGCATGTATAGATACAGAAGCTGTTGTATGTTTCAGTTTGTATATGAAGTTGCTTATTGTTCGTTACGGGGTTCTTATTGTGCTTTTTGTTTCTACAGATGCAAATCTTCGTTAAGACCCTCACTGGTAAGACCATCACTCTCGAGGTTGAGAGCTCTGACACAATAGACAACGTCAAGGCAAAGATTCAGGATAAGGAGGGATCCTCCGCACCAACAAAGATTGATCTTTCTTTGGAAGCGACTTGAAGATGGCGAACTTTGGCGATTACAACATCCAAAAGGAGTCCACTCTCCATCTTGTTTTGAGGCTCGGGAGGCATGCACATCTTTGTGAAAACCCCACCGGCAAGATCATTACTTTGGAGGTCGAGAGCTCGACACGATTGATAACGTGAAAGCCAAAATTCGGGATAAGGAAGGTATCCTCGACGACCCGGAGATTGATCTTTGCCGGAAACAACTCGAGGATGGTCGTACTCTGGCGACTACAACATCCAGAAAGAATCCACCCTTCATCTTATGGACCTCGGGCAAGAGGAGGAGGCAATATATCTTTGTTAAGACTCGACCGAAAGACTATTACTTTGGAAGTTGAAAGCTCGAGACACCATTGGCAGCGTCAAAGCGAAAATCCAAGATAAGGAGTGTATCCCACGGATCGCCAGAGGTTGAGTTTTCTTTGAAAGCGACTTGAAGATGGTCGTACCTTGGTCGATTACAACATCCGAAGGAGTCTACGCCCATCTTGTGTACAAGTTGAGAGGTGGGATGCGATCTTTGTGAAGACTCGACGTTGGAAAAACGATCAAAGCTCGACACCATTGACAATGTCAAAGCAAAGATCCAAGATAAGGAGGGTATCCCACCGCACCAGTGAGAGGTTGATTTTTGCCGACAAGCGCTAGAGGATGGGCGAACTCTTGCGAGACTACAATATCCAAAAGGAATCAACTCTCCATTTGGTGCTTCGATCGAGAGGTGGTATGCAAATTTTGTGAAGACGTTGACGAGCAAGACGATCACACCGGAGGTTGAGAGTTCGATACTATTGATAATGTGAAGGCGAAGATTTAGGACAAGGAAGGCATCCCTCCGGACCAAAGAGGCTCATCTTTGCAGGGAAGCAGCTTGAGGACGGCCGTACCCTCGCTGATTATAATATTCAGAAAGAGTCCACTCTCCACCTTGTTCTTCGTCTTCGTGGTGGTAACTGAAGCTCCTGTTTTGTGTGGTTGATAGTTTGTGAACAATTTCGTTGGTACTTCTGTTTAAGTGTTTGTTGACAATGGTAGTTCTTGGCTGGTTTTAATAAAGTACATGTTTGGTGTATTGGTATTCTTACGATTGTATGCCAGGTTTGTCTGCGTGCCAGACTTCTAAGTGTCACCTTTGCGTATTTGTTTTTGGTCAAATTTCTGAGATGTGTAGTAGGTTTCTTATTTGTCTGTGTTTGAGCTTAAGTTGTTGCAGCACCTCATGGCTGCGTTTGACTGTTTAGACAATGTCGCTCTAGGGTGATATTGGCTTTACTTTGATCTGAGGTTGATAGGTTGAATCATACAAGTGGAGTCGGAAACTTGTTGAGTAGATGTTGTATGCCTAGAAGTAGATGATGGTCGGGTTCCATGTACCGGTGGAAAATAATGTTTCGTTTTATCTTATAGCCAACTTTCATTTACAAACTTAAATAGAACATCAGGTTCGTCACGTGACTTGATATGCTTTGAGTTAGTGTTACAGGAAGGTCTGATGCACTTCGATCTGTTTGAGGAGTAGAATTTAGCTTAAGTACCCATTAAGGTTGACAAATGTACAAATTGAGCAGTGATACTAGTTTTCCTATATTATCATAAGACCGTTAGGATGAATTTAACCATTTTGCAAAGATATCGTATATAAAGTAACCGACTCAGATAGCAAGTCGCCTCAAATAGAGGTCCTGAACTCGGCGTTGCACCTATTGCGTGTTGTGCATGAAAAATACTGAATACATGAACATGCTCCATTTTCATTATTTACAAGTGGTTTTGGGTTTATTGGGTTAGCTTAGATATATGATTTGAGAAGTTTTACGTTCATGATGACTAGAGTAACTAGAAGATGAGCATAGAGTGACACATGATTGGAGACGCTTTACTGTTTCAAACCGACAATGAAAATTGCAACATATGCACATTACAAGTTGTAAACAAGAAGTATGTTGTATGTCACGGCCAAAACACCTATAAAAAGATGGAACTAATTTGATCCGTAAAGCGATTGTCAAGTTCTCGAATCAATTAATCAATTTGAATTCCATGATATGGTCTTTGTGCAACCAAAGAGCATGAATTGCAAATTAATATGTTCACCACTTCAACTATCCATATCACTAGCTACCATCGAGAAAATCACTAGTTTACTACGTTACAGATAATCTATTTAAACAAAATACCCAAGCTTACAGCATGGGATTTCTACAGATCAGATAACCTCATGTTAACCAAAGACTAATGAATAATCAAACAAAGACACCAAATGCCTTTACAAGCGATTGAAGTATTGACGAGAGATCAACATTAAGGTAATTGATTTGCATAGCTTGCATGAAATAAAAAGACCATTGAACTTGAACATAAAAGTAAATCTAGGAAACAACCACAAGATTGAAATAACATTGTGCAATCATGCCAAAAGCAGAATAGTATCATGCGAAGCTTAAATAGTTCAAAACGATCGGTAATCTATATCAAAATCGTCTAGAGACATAACATACTTCACTTCAAAATACTAGATGGTGAAACTTAGCGGCGATGTCGTGACATCTTCAACATAGGTGATTGCCTTTGTGGTGGGCTTTGCAAGCATATCGATGTACTCTTGGAAGGAGATCTGCTGAACCTTGTCTCTCTCCGTAAGTGCGGGGTCAGAATCCATAGGTTTTCAACAAGCAGTCAAAGGTAGCCTGCAAAATAAAATTAAGCTTTAGAAATCTGCTCAAAAGAAAGCGGTAGCAATCACTGATGGCCTAAACTGTGAGCACAAGCAGATGCTTACAAAAAAAACAAACTTAATAGACGCACAATAATACATTCAAGAATATAAAGATCAAATCTTATCATTGCCTAAAAAAGTATCAGAAATGTAAAAATACATTTTAACTGGTTCAATAAACTCACAGAAAAACGCACAATACAGTCTTGTACATACCCAACAAACAAGACATTAAAAAGCACAAAATAATTGCTTTTAACAGACTACAATATCCAAAAGGAATCAACTCTCCATTTGGTGCTTCGTCTGAGAGGTGGTATGCAAATTTTTGTGAAGACGTTGACAGGCAAGACGATCACACTGGAGGTTGAGAGTTCTGATACTATTGATAATGTGAAGGCGAATATTCAGGACAAGGAAGGCATCCCTCCAGACCAGCAGAGGCTCATCTTTGCAGGAAGCGGCTTGAGGACGGCCGTACCTCACCGATTATAATATTGAGAAAGAGTCCACTCTCCACCTTGTTCTTCGTCTTCGTGGTGGTAGCAAGCTCTGTTTTGTGTGGTTGATAGTTTGTGAACAATTTCGTTGGTACATTTAAGTGTTTGTTGACAATGGTAGTTCTTGGTGGTTTTAATAAAGTACATGTTTGGTGTATTGGTATTCTTACGATTGTATGCGGGTTTGTCTGCGTGCGGACTTCTAAGTGTCACCTTTGCGTATTTGTTTTTGGTCAAATTTCGAGATGTGTAGTAGGTTTCTTATTTATCCGTGTTTGAGCTTAAGTTGTTGCAAGACCTCATGGCTGCGTTTGTTGCTTAGACAATGTCGCTCTAGGGTGATATTGGCTTTACTTTGATCTGAGGTTGATAGGTTGAATCATACAAGTGGAGTCGGAAACTTGTTGAGTAGATGTTGTATGCCTAGAAGTAGATGATGGTCGGGTTCCATGTACCGGTGGAAAATAATGTTTCGTTTTATCTTATAGCCAACTTTCATTTACAAACTTAAATAGAACATCAGGTTCGTCACGTGACTTGATATGCTTTGAGTTAGTGTTACAGGAAGGTCTGATGCACTTCGATCTGTTTGAGGAGTAGAATTTAGCTTAAGTACCCATTAAGGTTGACAAATGTACAAATTGAACAGGTGATACTAGTTTTCCTATATTATCATAAGACCGTTAGGACAGAATTTAACCATTTTGCAGCATATCGTATATAAAGTAACTGACTCTGTATAGCAAGTCGCCTCAAATAGAGGTCCTGAACTCGAGCGTTGCACCTATTGCGTGTTGTGCATGAAAAATACTCGAATACATGAACATGCTCCATTTTCATTATTTACAAGTGGTTTTGGGTTTATTGGGTTAGCTTAGATATATGATTTGAGAAGTTTTACGTTCATGACAGCTAGAGTAACTAGAAGATGAGCATAGAGTGACACATGATTGGAGCGCTTTCTTGTTTCAAACCGACGGTGAAAATTGCAACATATGCACATTACAAGTTGTAAACAAGAAGTATGTTGTATGTCACGGCCAAAACACCTATAAAAAGATGGAACTAATTTGATCCGTAAACAAATGTCAAGTTCTCGAATCAATTAATCAATTTGAATTCCATGATATGGTGCTGTGCAACCAGCAGCATGAATTGCAAATTAATATGTTCACCACTTCAACTATCCATATCACTAGCTACCATCGAGAAAATCACTAGTTTACTACGTTACAGATAATCTATTTAAACAAAATACCCAAGCTTACAGCATGGGATTTCTACAGATCAGATAACCTCATGTTAACCAGCACTAACAGAACACCGAAACAAAGACACCAAATGCCTTTACAAGCGATTGAAGTATTGACGAGAGATCAACATTAAGGTAATTGATTTGCATAGCTTGCATGAAATAAAAAGACCATTGAACTTGAACATAAAAGTAAATCTAGGAAACAACCACAGCATTGAAATAACATTGTGCAATCATGCCAAAAACAGAATAGTATCATGCAGAAGCTTAAATAGTTCAAAACGACTGGTAATCTATATCAAAATCGTCTAGAGACATAACATACTTCACTTCAAAATACTAGATGGTGAAACTTAAGCGGCGATGTCGTGACATCTTCAACATAGGTGATTGCCTTTGTGGTGGGCTTTGCAAGCATATCGGTGTACTCTTGGAAGGAGATCTGCTGAACCTTGTCTCTCTCCGTAAGTGCGGGGTCAGAATCCATAGGTTTTCAACAAGCGATCAAAGGTAGCACCGCAAAATAAAATTAAGCTTTAGAAATCGCTCAAAAGAAAGCGGTAGCAATCGCGATGGCCTAAAGCGTGAGCACAAGCAGATGCTTACAAAAAACAAACTTAATAGGCGCACAATAATACATTCAAGAATATAAAGATCAAATCTTATCATTGCCTAAAAAGTATCGAAATGTAAAATACATTTTAAGCGGTTCAATAAACTCACGTAAAACGCATAATCTGATCTTGTACATACCCAACAAACAAGACATTAAAAGCACAAAATAATTGCTTTTAACAGACTACAATATCCAAAAGGAATCAACTCTCCATTTGGTGCTTCATTCGAGAGGTGGTATGCAAATTTTGTGAAGGCGTTGACGAGCAAGACGATCACATCGGAGGTTGAGAGTTCGATACTATTGATAATGTGAAGGCGAATATTCGGGACAAGGAAGGCATCCTCCGGACCACAGAGGCTCATCTTTGCGTGGAAGCGGCTTGAGGACGGCCGTACCTCGGCGATTATAATATTGAGAAAGAGTCCACTCTCCACCTTGTTCTTCGTCTTCGTGGTGGTAGCCAAGCTCTGTTTTGTGTGGTTGATAGTTTGTGAACAATTTCGTTGGTATACATTTAAGTGTTTGTTGACAATGGTAGTTCTTGGTGGTTTAATAAAGTACATGTTTGGTGTATTGGTATTCTTACGATTGTATGCCGGTTTGTCTGCGTGCGGACTTCTAAGTGTCACCTTTGCGTATTTGTTTTGGTCAAATTTACGAGATGTGTAGTAGGTTTCTTATTTGTCCGTGTTTGAGCTTAAGTTGTTGCAAAGCACCTCATGGCTGCGTTTGTTATTTAGACAATGTCGCTCTAGGGTGATATTGGCTTTACTTTGATCCGAGGTTGATAGGTTGAATCATACAAGTGGAGTCGGAAACTTGTTGAGTAGATGTTGTATGCCTAGAAGTAGATGATGGTCGGGTTCCATGTCTGGGTGGAAAATAATGTTTCGTTTTATCTTATAGCCAACTTTCATTTACAAACTTAAATAGAACATCGGGTTCGTCACGTGACTTGATATGCTTTGAGTTAGTGTTACGGAAGGTCGATGCACTTGATCTGTTTGAGGAGTAGAATTTAGCTTAAGTACCCATTAAGGTTGACAAATGTACAAATTGAGCAGGTGATACTAGTTTTCCTATATTATCATAAGACCGTTAGGATGAATTTAACCATTTTGCAAACATATCGTATATAAAGTGGCCGACTCAGATAGCAAGTCGCCTCAAATAGAGGTCCTGAACTCGAGCGTTGCACCTATTGCGTGTTGTGCATGAAAAATACTCGAATACATGAACATGCTCCATTTTCATTATTTACAAGTGGTTTTGGGTTTATTGGGTTAGCTTAGATATATGATTTGAGAAGTTTTACGTTCATGACAGCTAGAGTAACTAGAAGATGAGCATAGAGTGACACATGATTGGAGACGCTTTACTGTTTCAAAACCGACAGTGAAAATTGCAACATATGCACATTACAAGTTGTAAACAAGAAGTATGTTGTATGTCACGGCCAAAACACCTATAAAAAAGATGGAACTAATTTGATCCGTAAACAAAGTGTCAAGTTCTCGAATCAATTAATCAATTTGAATTCCATGATATGGTCTTTGTGAAACCAAAGGCATGAATTGCAAATTAATATGTTCACCACTTCAACTATCCATATCGGTAGCTACCATCGAGAAAATCACTAGTTTACTACGTTACGGATAATCTATTTAAACAAAATACCCAAGCTTCTGACATGGGATTTCTCTGATCGATAACCTCATGTTAACCAAAGACTAACGAACATCAAACAAAGACACCAAATGCCTTTACAAGCGATTGAAGTATTGACGAGATCAACATTAAGGTAATTGATTTGCATAGCTTGCATGAAATAAAAAGACCATTGAACTTGAACATAAAAGTAAATCTAGGAAACAACCACAACATTGAAATAACATTGTGCAATCATGCCAAAAAGAATAGTATCATGCGAAGCTTAAATAGTTCAAAACGACGGTAATCTATATCAAAATCGTCTAGAGACATAACATACTTCACTTCAAAATACTAGATGGTGAAACTTAGCGGCGATGTCGTGACATCTTCAACATAGGTGATTGCCTTTGTGGTGGGCTTTGCAAGCATATCGGTGTACTCTTGGAAGGAGATCTGCTGAACCTTGTCTCTCTCCAAGTCCGGGGTCGAATCCATAGGTTTTCAACAAGCGGTCAAAGGTAGCACGCAAAATAAAATTAAGCTTTAGAAATCGCTCAAAAGAAAGCGGTAGCAATCATCGATGGCCTAAAGCGTGAGCACAAGCGGATGCTTACAAAAAACAAACTTAATAGACGCACAATAATACATTCAAGAATATAAAGATCAAATCTTATCATTGCCTAAAAAAGTATCAGAAATGTAAAAATACATTTTAACTGGTTCAATAAACTCACAGAAAAACGCACAATCTGATCTTGTACATACCCAACAAACAAGACATTAAAAAGCACAAAATAATTGCTTTTAACAGACTACAATATCCAAAAGGAATCAACTCTCCATTTGGTGCTTCGTGCGAGAGGTGGTATGCAAATTTTGTGAAGACGTTGTGCAAGACGATCGCACCGGAGGTTGAGAGTTCGATACTATTGATAATGTGCGAAGATTCGGGACAAGGAAGGCATCCTCCGGACTGCCAGAGGCTCATCTTTGCGAGGCGGCTTGAGGACGGCCGTACCCTCGGCGATTATAATATTCGAAAGAGTCCACTCTCCACCTTGTTCTTCGTCTTCGTGGTGGTAATCAAGCTCTGTTTTGTGTGGTTGATAGTTTGTGAACAATTTCGTTGGTACATTTAAGTGTTTGTTGACAATGGTAGTTCTTGGTGGTTTAATAAAGTACATGTTTGGTGTATTGGTATTCTTACGATTGTATGCCGGGTTTGTCTGCGTGCGGACTTCTAAGTGTCACCTTTGCGTATTTGTTTTGGTCAAATTTCGAGATGTGTAGTAGGTTTCTTATTTGTGCGTGTTTGAGCTTAAGTTGTTGCAAACACCTCATGGCTGCGTTTGTTCGCTTAGACAATGTCGCTCTAGGGTGATATTGGCTTTACTTTGATCCGAGGTTGATAGGTTGAATCATCAAGTGGAGTCGGAAACTTGTTGAGTAGATGTTGTATGCCTAGAAGTAGATGATGGTCGGGTTCCATGTACGGTGGAAAATAATGTTTCGTTTTATCTTATAGCCAACTTTCATTTACAAACTTAAATAGAACATCGGGTTAAATCACGTGACTTGATATGCTTTGAGTTAGTGTTACGGGAAGGTCGATGCACTTCGATCTGTTTGAGGAGTAGAATTTAACTTAAGTACCCATTAAGGTTGACAAATGTACAAATTGAGCAGTGATACTAGTTTTCCTATATTATCATAAGACCGTTAGGATGAATTTAACCATTTTGCAAACATATCGTATATAAAGTAATCGACTCAGTATAGCAAGTCGCCTCAGTAGAGGTCTGAACTCGGCGTTGCACCTATTGCGTGTTGTGCATGAAAAATACTCGAATACATGAACATGCTCCATTTTCATTATTTACAAGTGGTTTTGGGTTTATTGGGTTAGCTTAGATATATGATTTGAGAAGTTTTACGTTCATGACAGCTAGAGTAACTAGAAGATGAGCATAGAGTGACATATGATTGGAGACGCTTTACTGTTTCAAAACCGATAGTGAAAATTGCAACATATGCACATTACAAGTTGTAAACAAGAAGTATGTTGTATGTCACGGCCAAAACACCTATAAAAAAAGATGGAACTAATTTGATCCAGAAACAGTGTCAAGTTCTCGAATCAATTAATCAATTTGAATTCCATGATATGGTGATGTGCAACCAGCAGCATGAATTGCAAATTAATATGTTCACCACTTCAACTATCCATATCACTAGCTACCATCGAGAAAATCACTAGTTTACTACGTTACAGATAATCTATTTAGGGGGGTGTTTGGGGTTGCTTATTGAAAATAGATTATTCGTTTTGAAAATGGATAATCGATAATCGTGATTCTGGCGTGATTCAAACAAAGTGTTTGGATTTGATTATGCTGTTTGATATCGCAATAATTAGATAATCAGATTTTTAGTGTTTGGCAAATCAGATTATTTCTTGAGTTAATGTGCCAAAATGACCAAAATAGACACTTATTTATATATAATCTAGTTTAACGTAAAATTATAATAAATGTTTGAAACAACTTATCAAAGTTATACATACAAATGATAAAAATCTATACTATACTTACCCTTTACCCTCATGTTTTCATTGGGCTGTATAGAAAAGGAGAATTGTGCCTGAACAAAATTTATGAAAGTAATACTCCGTAATATTTAGGGTGTACATTCATTTCTTACGCCGCTCTATCAAAACAATATTGATCTATTCACTATCTTCTTTCATTTTCTCAGTTACTCTCATGACTGTCACTTTCTTCTGCCAACTTTTTGCAACGGAGCAAGATTTTGGATAGAAGACTATGCAACGTTTTTCATGCGGTAACAATTAAAATGATTTTAGGTGATAAATGTGGGTGGTTTGGTAATTTACCCCCAAATCCAAAATCACGTTTGCAAAAAGCATGAAGGGAGCTACTTTTACAAAACTGCGTTTTTAGGCTTTGAAAACGCAGAAAATCGATTTTTGGTTCTTTCTACCCAAACACTCATTTTAGATTATATGCGTTCTAGAAACGCAATAATCAGATTATCTGATTAAAAACGCACAGCCAAACACCCCCTTAAACAAAATACCCAAGCTTACAGCATGGGATTTCTACAGATCAGATAACCTCATAGCACTAACAGAACAACGAAACAAAGACACCACATGCCTTTACAAGCGATTGAAGTGTTGACGAGAGATCAACAATAAGGTAATTGATTTGCATAGCTTGCATGAAATAAAAAGGCCATTGAACTTGAACATAAAAGTAAATCTAGGAAACAACCACAGCATTGAAATAACATTGTGCAATCATGCCAAAAACAGAATAGTATCATGCAGAAGCTTAAATAGTTCAAAACGACTGGTAATCTATATCAAAATCGTCTAGAGACATAACATACTTCACTTCAAAATACTAGATGGTAAAACTTAAGCAGCGATGTCAGCAGCATCTTCAACATAGGTGATTGCCTTTGTGGTGGGCTTTGCAAGCATATCAGTGTACTCTTGGAAGGGAGATCTGCTGAACCTTGTCTCTCTCCAGAAGTCTGGGGTCAGGAATCCATAGGTTTTCAACAAGCAGTCAAAGGTAGCCTGCAAAATAAAATTGAGCTTTAGAAATCTGCTCAAAAGAAAGCGGTAGCAATCACTGATGGCCTAAACTGTGAGCACAAGCAGATGCTTACAAAAAAAACAAACTTAATAGACGCACAATAATACATTCAAGAATATAAAGATCAATTCTTATTATTGCCTAAAAAACTAGCAGAAATGTAAAAATACATTTTAACTGATTCAATAAACTCCCACAAAAACGCACAATACAGTCTCGTACATACCCAACAAACAAGACATTAAAAAGCACAAAATAAAAGCTGGTAGACCAAAAACAGCTCACTGAGACCACTATATTACAAATTAACGATAATAACTAGTACAGCTAAAACCACATTTGAAATACATCATAGGAACAATATGTACCAATGACAATTTTTTCATCTCCGTTTGCAAAAAAAAGGTGGTAATAACCACAGAAAAACGACTCAAAAAACTAATATAACAGTGAAAGTGGCAAAATGAAGCCCGATTGTAGTATAACTCAATAAATGAAATACATATCAGCCTAACTATAGCAACAAAAATGCAAAAACATTGACAATACTTCAAAACTTAAAAAGGAAAAAATAGCTGTAGCAACAAAAAACAATCATTTTATCACCTAATCAAACAGTTTACTAAAAACTCATATCGTAAACTAACACTGAAAAGGTAAGTCCAAAAAATGGACAAAAATAATATTCTCACACAATGAGCTAACTTCAATGCATCACAAACAAATCGCTGAATACTTAAAACTGTAAGCATATAGAAAAGTAGTTCATACAAATGAATACAGCCTACCATGTTCACAATCCAATAATCCTGATTATAGATAGCAAAATAAATTAAAAACTTAAGCATCACACTAGATCAAATTCCTATCAACAAATTAGCACCTAACCAAACACTATATGGCATCCACCAAAAATTTAAAATCACATAAATACTAAAACATAAAATTCACATCAAAACATTTACACTATCTAAACACAATATATAATCTCTAGATAACAGAACATGTAACAAATAAATCATACAAACAAACAAAAAACATACCAGATCTAATAAACAAACAAAAACATTAAAAAGAGAGAAAACTACCTTAACAAAGTTACCAAGAGTCTTGGTACTCCCCCTAGACATAGTAAACACATCATCAATCCCAGCAAACTGCAACACCTTCTTAGGAACCCTAGCAGCAACAATCCCAGCTCCACGTGGCGCAGGCACCAACCTCACAGTAACACTACCACATTTCCCAGTAACCTTAGTGGGCACAGTATGCACTTTCCCAATCTTATTCCCCCAGTAACCTCTCCTTACAGGAATCACACTCAGCTTAGCCAAAATAATAGCCCCCCTAATAGCAGTCGCCACTTCCTTACTACACTTGACACCCAGACCAACATGACCGTTACTGTCACCCACAACGACAAAAGCCTTGAACCTGGTACGTTGTCCCGCACGTGTTTGTTTCTGGACTGGCATGATTTTCATTACCTCGTCTTTTAAGGAAGGTAGGATTTGGTCTATGATTTGGTGTTCCTTGATGGGGAGGGAATGGAGGTAGATTTCTTCGAGCTTTGAGATCTTTCCGTCTTTCACGAGACGGCCGAGTTTTGTGACTGGAACCCATTTTTCTTCGTCTGCGTCACGGCGAGGGCCCCGACGACGGCCACGGCCACGGTCGCCTCCCCTGCCTCCGCGTGCACCACGGTCGCCTCCGAAACCACGACCGAATCCGCCCCGTTCTCCGCCTCTTTCTGCCATGGTTGTTGGTTTGTGTAAAGGGTTTGGTTGTGAAGAGATGTGGGTAAATGAGAGTGAAACCCTAGTGTGGCGAGATAAGGTGTTTATATGTGAAATGCTGCTAGGGTTTGTTAATGGGCTTCATGGGCTTTTCTTGGGTTTTTTACTAGGTTCACATTTTGTATGATATTTTTAGCTTGTGACTAAATAAAATGGCTAACTTTCGTTATAAGGTTACTTGGGTGTTTATGTGAGATGTCTCTCTAGGTAAGAAAATACAGGGAGAGGAGAAAAACTGAAAAAACCGAAGCTAAACTGGAAATTAAAAAACATCGAATCGAAATAATTGAGCAAAAGTAAAAACCGATGTTTGGTTTTTACTTTTACAAAAATCGAAAATTTCAGTTCGATTTTGGTTTTGTCAAAAAAAGAATCGTGATAGCATCCATTATGTTAAACCTTAATAAAGGTTTATAGTTTTATTATGACATTAATTAACAAACCTTGAACCTTTCTTAATCTTAATCTTAACTACATAAAATGTAAAAAAGGTCAAAGGTGAAAGTGAAAACTTGAAACTTGAAAGTTGAAAGTTAATTTGAACTGTATACTACAATTCAAAGACAACCATACTACACGAATTATATATGACAACTATTCAATCTTCTATACTACACTTAAATAAAAACTTGTTTTTCGATTCCTTAAAGTACGTCAATATGTTGCCCTATTATATTTTAGTTACTACTAGAGTAACCGAGTATAAACACAAGCAACAAATTTGTTATTACAACAGATAATGTATAAACACAAACAACAAATTAAATTAACATCGCCTAATTTGATTAGTAGCGTATATATTGTTTGCACATCTATCTTTGAAATGTATTTTTAGTTACTAGACGAGTACCCGTGCATAGTAATGTGATTTTATAGCGGCAGATAGTTGTAGTGATATTTTGGTTACACAAAACATTTAACCAAACGTTTATAACTATATCGCATTATAAAATCTCGTTCATATCATACGTACTCGTCTGTATCAAAGATGGAAACAAATTAGATTATTTGAATGAGGAAATCATGTGTGTCTAATCGTATCAAAGATGGAAACAAATTAGATTATTGTAAAGATGGAAACTATTGCAAGTTAATTGAATCTTGAAATTTTATTTTTATTTATGGAAATACACGATTAGTCTAAAAGCAAACGGGTTGTATTAGTAAGTCAAACAAATGTATATACAATAATTAAGAAAGTAATCAAAGATAACCGAGGAAGCATCTAAAACTCGGCTTAACCAGTTGTAACCCACCCCTTACTTCCCATCATTATTCATGAACCCTTACCTGCCCTACCCCAATCTCACTAACCAACCCTAACTCGCCATCACCATCATCACAAAAAAACACAATAGTTCCAGGTACGATTCCTCCGGATTCTATTTTCAATCAAGACAACAAATAGTTCATTCAATCATGCACATAATCATTAGAATGGTACATTCGTGTTTTTTTTTTATCAAGAATCGTAAAGGGCTTTTATAGTTGATATTTTTTGTGCTTGTTGTGTATGTGGTCTTGATTAATTAGTTGGTGGTTTAGTATATACATCACGATCATGAGGTTACAAATTTTCTTCTTATAATCACCTTGTCCATCTAAAATTAAGTTTTTTTTTGTATTTAGTAGATTTTTTAGTATTTTGATTATATAGAGACGAGAAACATCTTTGCATCCAAATGCAATTTTTTTTTTACTAATTTATTTCCTTTTGAATGATATAAGAGGTTGGATCTTAGGGTCACCGAATTCGTAGTCTAAAAGCTAATGGGTTGAACTTGTCTCTAATTTGGAGGTAAGTTGATCAGATATATGAATTATGTTCTTTCAATAAATTTACATACTTCTATGGCACTACAAATTAAGATGTTCCCTCACTTTATATCGAAAACAGTTATATTAAAAACTATGCTGAAACGCTTGCCCTTTGAAAGTTTATTTATGAGTTTCAGATTTACCGTCAATATGTACTGCTACTATGTGCATTTATTAAAGAAAGCTTATTCAATGATTTTTTTTGTGTGGCAGTTTGTATATCGTAGAGACAACTTGCTATCGTCATAAGAAGGCATCGAAATACTCAAGCTGGTGAAGGTTTGTGTACGAGTTTCCTTTTGTCTCCTTTCCTTGACAAGTAGGATGGTTGACTTATCTGTAAAAATTTGTTGTGCCTATTTGTAGGTTTTCGATTTGAGTTTTAATTATTTTAAAGGGCATGGGTTTTAACCACTTGAAGCTTTTAAAGCTTTGCAGGTTACTTTCTCTCATTGTACTCATCTCTTAAATGGCTGCAAGTAATCAACCATCTAAACAACTTAACAATTGATGTAAATTTTCTCCCTTCTCAACTCTTGTAGCAACTCTACCTTGATGGGAATCAAATCACATCACTTACAACCTTCCTAAACTTCCAAATTTAGAGGTATAGCATTTGGTTTTCTTAATATATCTATGATATAAACATTTACTCTTATGACCCGTTTGGTTGGGGTGTATGGGTATGAGTCTATAACTTTGAAAGTTATTAATGTTGTTTGGTTAGATTTGGGGTCTACCACAATGGAATTAGGATACCCAAAAATGAAGGTTTCCTCATATCTTATGTGTGTGTGTGGTTTCATCATACCCTTCATTATCATTTCACCTTATACCAACACCCATACCCATTGTGTTCATAACAACAAACCAAACGCACCCTTAATTCTAATTTCTTTCATTGTTCCAGTTATATCAGTTGCACAAAATAGGTTAAAAGTCTTTCATTCTTTAATCACCTTTTTGTTCGTGGATTTGTTTATGTTTTTCGTTGACCTTTTGGTTGTTTACATGTATTACCTGCGACCAAAAATCCTATACTTGAGATGGAACATGTAGAAGCAGCTTCTATTTTACTTATAAATACTATATTTTAAATGAAATCTTATTAGGAGACTTTTTATATCTTGTAGTTACTATATAAAAGTGATAATTTTGACTTGATAGTTCTTTTAGTATATTAATTTGTTTTTATTTGATGATTATATTGGCTATCATATACTGTATTTTCAAAGTCATTGCAACATATAACTCATACAGATCCTCTTATCTTGGTCTCATTACGTTACAGTTAGAAAGTTACTATATATCTGTACTCAAGTTTGGATTATGTGTCGTGTACTTGAAATATCTCAAGTTTTTTTTTGCTTCTATTCGAATTTTGGTGATACTTATGAAGTACCAATTTAGGCATCAAGTCGACTTATTTTGTCCACGTGTCTTGCAACAAAGTATAAACAAGTCTAAATTAAGTTATTATCGATGTTTCCCTAACATGCATCTTTCATATTTCATTACAATTATTGCTAGATCTTTCTTTTAAAGAAATGACACATACTAAAAATTATCATGCACAAACAACATTGTGCATTGCAAAAGGATGAGAGTTTTGTAGCTTTAAACAAGCCTCATGTGAACTTTATAAAATCACTATTGTTAGCTTTAATCTCATTTATGCAATACTCAATATTTTAATACGCTCTTGGAGGTCAAATTACTGTATAGCAACAACAATAAGTTGAAAAGTTCAAGTCAGTTTTTTGTGTTTTCTAATTTATCAAAATTCCTAATTGATGTAATATTTTATTTTCAGTTTCACTAAATATTTATTTGTTTTTATACATGTTAATTTTTTTTGCTCAAATTGAATTATCACGTGTTACAACCGTTTGCAATTACATTTTGATCTTTTCACGTTTTATTTTGAATGTTATACGAAACACTTACAACAATATCGCATATCGTTAATTGTCTGCCGCTAGGAACCGCTGCCGCCAGACGCGGGTACTCACCTAGTCTTCACTATGTATAAATCTCATAAAGCTTTATAAAAATTATACAAAATTCAAATGCATAAAATTATGAAGAGGTTTAATATTCTAGACATATTCATCATAAACCTATTTATAAACCTTTCTTCACTATGGTTTACAAGTTCTTAAACCTATTCATCAAGTTATAAACCTTTTTATAAACTACTATAGTGGATTCCCCAATAACCGAACCTTAACCGATTTTATTAATATTATTAATATGATATAAACAAATAAGTAAGTGAATCAAATTTACATACTATCACTACCACATCTTGTTTTGCATACAAGTTACTCATAGTCATCAATTTTTATAAACTGTACATATAATTTTTATAAGGGCTTAAACTGTACATATAATTTTTATAAAAGAAAAAAAATACTTATCCTCTTCCTTGTGGAACTGCAACACCCATCACCCATTTTCTTTAAACACCATTTTTTTAAAAAGCTATCACACACAAATACACACACATTCCAAAATTTTATCACCTCCCACGCTCGGGCTCACAAGCCGAATTTCTTACCTGATCTAGGTACCCGATGTGGAGGGGGCGGTGTACCCGCTCAGGTATTCCTACTCGATTGCACTACCCGAACCCACTCCCTCCTCCCTTAGCTACGATAACTAGATGTATGCTGCATATCCTGGTTGATCTTGAATAATATTTTTCAAGCATTGTGGCTTAACCTTTCCTTTAAGAGTTACCTTAGCATTGGTGCATTTGGCCTTAGCTTCACCATCACCCTCCCTGCTAATGTCAATATCTTGCAGCACAATTCCTTGACATGGATGGCCTTTGCTGCAATCGAATGTTATTGCCTCTTCATTTGCGCTAGTTCCAGTAATACTTTGGTAAGTCACATCTTTTATTTCGACAGCCGAGCTCTGCAAACCATTTCAATTGTTATTAAAGCATACAAAAGAAATTAGACAAACATATGACACTCCTAAATATAACATGGTTGGATAGTGTGACATTTTTCTCTAATATTGTTTGACTTTGATATTTATGTTATCTATAAGTTGGCTGCAAATCTAATGACTGTTATGTATTTGCTAAAACAAGTTATTTCAACAAATTTGTAATATTATGACCTGTTCTTTGCAAGGTTTATCTTGATCACAGTATTGTTGATCTATAATGATAGGGTTCTTCACATTCTTCATCTTGATATTTTTAAATTTAATATTGGTTGCCTTTCCTGATCCACCCTGCAATTATAACAAAGGACGCGTTAATGGCGTCATAATTATAACAATTCTTCTTTTTCAAACAAAAAAATTTCTTGCAAAATAGTAAAATTCCATCTGATGTGTCATAGGTTTGAATATGTCGATATCTTCCATTGCCTAATACATTAGTACTACATATGCATCTATGTATGTGAACGAAAAAAGTTTCACTTTTCCACATAAGTTTTTCGAATCTATTGATAATTAGAGATACGGATGAAACCTTTTTTTACTAGATGTCAAAAGTGGCTTGTTAAGTTTGTCTGCTGTAACTTGAAATCGCATATGATTTACCTACTTACCTGCCAAGTTTTAATTCTAACACCATTTGTTGTTCCGGTAAGTTTTGCGCCATCTACCGTGATATCTGAAACATAAGCTTCTGAGTTGTGGTCACCAAGGCTACCGATACTGAATCAACAAGCAAACATACAATTATGAGTATGCATATCAAATGAGAAAAACTATTTATAAGTCTTTGAATCAATAAGTTAACAAGTCATAAATAATCTTATCTACAATTAGAAAAGTGAGTCAACTTTGCTTATTGTTACTCATAGTCATCAAACTTAAATGATAGCTTAGTCAAAAGGAAACAAGTCAAACAGGTTAGAATCAGCCATTGTTTAATCAATTGTTCACAACCTCAGTAATTTATTGATTTTCTGAGAATTTTAAATATAACATATGTGAACTGATCTATCTTGTATATTTTGAAACTTAGAAAAATATAGAGAAAACAAAATATCAAACAAAAAAGCTAACCCTAAAAATGTGTCCACTTTGACCCATTACTTAACACGTTTAAGTAACCTTTTTCAAGCATGGGCGCACTGCATATTTCAAAGGAATAAATGAATATATGACATACCTAATCCCATGACCAGGTCCACACGTTATACCAGTGGCTTGAACATTTGTTGATCCAGTCTCAATCGAAATGCAATCATCTCCTTCATTGGTAATGGAAAAAGGTCATACAAAACACAAACTCAAGCTTGATGTATCTAATTAACTTCGGTATATGTATCTCTAGGGACATTTTTAACCTGTTAACTACTATTGGTAGCTCATATCAACTATAGAAATTTGACACTATTATCGAAAACTAAGCAAATAAAAAGAACCTGTTCCTACGCTAGAGTCAGATACAATGATATTTTGGGTGTGAGTGATATGAATTCCGTCAGTGTTGGGGCTATTTTTGGGTGCAGTCACTTGTATCTTTGAAACTCGGACATTCTCACAATGGTCGAAAGAAATATGCATTTTTTGTGCGTTTTGAATCTTTAGGTTCTTTACTGTCAGAGATTTACACTTGTGAAGCGTTAATGCCTGCCATTTGCAACAACAATTGTTTGGTTAGGATAGTAGTATGACATAATATATGTATATATGCATATCTTTGAACATTAGAACTTTGTTCAAAGGTTAGTTTTTATGTTAATTTTTCACAGTTTACCTATTTTTAAAAACTTCTTTCATATTTTTCTATGTTTAAAAAAAAAAAAACAACTAGTACAAGTTTACGAGATAAAACTATTGAGAAAGATAGGCATTTGTCAAAACGTAACAAGAAACGATCAAATGGATATAGAACATACCGTTGGGGCATCCTCGCATGGCTGCATGCATTCGTTTGTTACCCACAAAAGGAATATAAGTGATTAGTAACATACCAATATATACATAATACGTTATCTAGTGTGTTATGTTTAACACATGGCATAGCATTACGCTTTCATAAATCTCTTTAAAACGATATTGTCTTCTAAGTCGTACATTGCAAACTCAAATGGGTTAGAAGCTGAGATAGTGAGATACATTTGTCAGATTCTCATCTTTGTAGTTAATAGTATAAGTAAAATGTAGACATATTTCATGTCAAATAACTTGAATCATTTCATGAATTGAACTTCAAACCCATTCTAGAGATTTTTTTAGCTTTACCTCTTTTTACCCCGTTCAAAGAGAAGAGGACGGATTATTCACATGTGTGTATGTATGTGTATGGAAGATGTTAATTAACTAATAATCACTTACACGCGACTTATCAACTTTGCAAGAAGTTTTCCACCAAATGTCTCCATTTCCGTCAATGACTCCACCTCCTTCCAACACAAGGTTGTCAACTCTCTCTACTATAAGCCAATGCTTCTTATCTTTCTTATACTTTGATTTTTCAGGTGTAGCTAAAACAGTTCCGGCAACCTGAAAGTATTCATCAACTTATCGTCTATGGAATAAATAATATATTAATTACAACTGAAAGCAAGATGCAGAGATAGAAGACACAACCAAATAGGTGTTTAGGATTACTTATTAAAAAACCAAAATAAGTTTTCTTGAGGTATTTGATAGCTATAAATCATTCTAATTGATATCGGAGATACATCTATACATATATCAAAGTCTACATTAGCTATTGTTTTAACAAGTGATCCTTAAAGGGAATTTTATACGCCCAAATTAAGAAATACACATAATAACTCAACGATAAAACATAAGAAATTAAAGCCTAACCTGCATGGTTATAGGAGCTTTGCAAGCACCCTTAAACGTAATTTGCTTAACAAGGAACTTCTTGTTCTTAGGTACACTAAAAACAGCTGATGTTTTAGACGAACATGCTTCCTTCCATGCCTTCTGGAATGCCTAGGATAACACATTTACGAAACATACTTTAGTCGTTATGAGTTTGTATATGCACGATAAACAAAATAAGTTGATGTTGGTACAAATATGCATATAGCTTGAAAATGTAAGAACATATCATGAATAGAGAAAACTACAGTAATGTCTGGAGGTCATTGTCAATTTATTATGAAGTATGATTACATCGTTTGATTAGGGAGCTTGTTTAATACTAGTTCTATATAACCAAAAAAGTATGTATACAATGGAACTAAATGCAGCACAACATATGGACAATGTTGGAAAACATATATAATTATGTGTACCTTTGTATCGTCTGTTTTGCCATCACCTTTAGCACCATAAGAATCGACACTAAATGTTTTGGCTGAAACTTGATCAGTATTATCAGAAGCGTTTGGGTACTGAGACGTGAAAACTTCAACCATTTTTGTATACCAAGTATATGCTATTGACAAACTTGCTTCGTCATGAACATTTTCATGGTCACGACAAGTGTGCCACGAGATGCATAGAAGGACTAGGACGAAAACAAAATATAGAAATGGGGTGTATTCTTTTGAAGCCATTGTAATTGAAATACAAATGTTAAGGTTCTTTATTGTAGTACAAGAATCATGTAACTTAGAATTTATAGACGAATGAAGAGTGATGGGAAGCTACTGTTAGACGAGATATATTAGCCCATTATTAGTTTATATTTGGTTTTGGCCCATTGTTATGTTTTATATAGACTTGATTGTATCATTATTGAATTCATGGAATAATAACACTTTACATGATATATTAGGGCCTAGCCAGGTTGCTTGTTATTCTTTATGTCTTCTCTTTCTGGAAACATTTGAAAATAAATGTTGTAAAACATAGATGATAGGTTTATTTGTTTGACATTTTGAATGGTAATTAATTAACTATGAGCATGATTTTCATGAATTTTTGTCGGAGCCGCGCACTTCTGTTTTAACAATACATGAGTGTCGTTAAACAAAAAAGTTGTGAATTCAAGTATCAGTTCAATTGATTTTTTTTAATGTGATACCGATTTTACTAATTAGTAAAAACCTAAACAATTAGAAAGATGTTACGCACTTGCGTCTCAGTAATCAGTAGTAACATTATATGCACGATATGAACCGCAATCTATTGATGTCTCAACAAGCAAACATCTTAACAGGTATTACGTATAAGAAAAACGTAAGACTACATTAGTTGGGATGCTGCTAGCCATGTTGCTTGTTATTCTTTATGTCTACCCTACCCTTTCTGGAAACATTTGAAAATAATTGTTGTAAAAATAGTTGATAGGTTTATTTGTTTGAAATTTTGAATGGTAATTAATTAAGGGATAATATCATTAAAAAATATCATACTTGTTCAAAAATATTTTTTTAAGTAGCGAACTAGAAAAAAATACTTTTATATGTTGACATTTTTGTCTTTATGTGAGTAGTATGACAATTTCACCCTTTCAAATTACATAAATGATCTATGTGGGTTTGCGAAATTGCATCCAACGTTCTTAGGGTAAATCACACAAATGGTCCCTGTTGTTTTGAGAAAATTGCATTCACCGTCCTTAACTTTTTTTCGGATTTTTTTCCAAATTTTTTATTTCGTTTGTTTTTCCCGATTTTTTTATTCAATTTCTTTTTTTCAAAATTCTATTTCATTTTTTTTTTCATTTTGTCGAAAAGTTTTTTTCCAAAATTTCTTTTTAGAAATTTTCTTTTCGTGACCAAAAAAAAAAGAAAAATAAACGTTTTCCGATAAAAAAAAATTTCACTTGTGAGAAAAAAAATTCTAATTTTTTTTCACATGTGACCGAAAAAAATTTCACATGTGCCAAAAAAATCTTCAAAAATAAATTTGAACAATATTGAAAATAAAAACGGACGAAAATGTATAAAATAGGAAGATAAAAAGTTTTTTGACAAAAAGTTTCGGAAAAAAAATTTGAAAAAAAATTTCGAAAAACAAATTTTGGAAAAAAAAAATCGGCAAATAGTATAAGGACGGTGGATGCAATTTTCTTCAAACGACAGAGACCATTTAAGCAATTTACCCTAAGGACCTGGATGCAATTTTCAAAAATTCGAAAGGTAAAATGGTCATCAAAGGTTTTTACTTTTTAGTACTCACATAAAGACAAAAATGACAACATTAGTACTTACAAGAGTATTTTTTTTAGTTTGCTACATAGAAAATTATTTTTAAATAAGTATGATGATTTTTAATGATATTACCCGTTAAAGCATGTTTTCATGTATTTTTGTTGGAGCCACACGCTTATGATCTAACAATACGTGAGTGTCCCTAAACCAAAAAGTTGTGAATTCAAGTATGAGTTCAGTCGATTTTCTTATCGTGAGGAAGCTTAAACAATTAACAAAGATGTTGTTCAAAATGCTTAGGAACAATAAATCAATTCTAAGCAATAATCCAAGATGGCTGGATGAAAAATCTTGTTGGGATATCTTATTGCTTAAGATCCCTGGTTTAACGTGAGTCCTTATATATCAGATTGCGCACTTGCTCCTCTGTAGTAACATTATATGTACGATATGAACGGCGATGTATTGATGTCTCAACAAACAAACGACTTAACATGCATTACGTATAAGAAAAACGTAAGACTACATTAGTTGGTTGACCAAGGCATACAAATTCATGAAATCAAGATGATATAATATAAATCAATGATACTAAAATTCAACTACATGAATGATGATGTTTATGTGGGCGTTAGATTGTCTATTTCATTGTCCATTAAATTATCGGTTACAGGATTAACATGAGACAACACCACATTTTTCATTATACATTGTTTCATTAATCATTTGGTTTTTGACATGTTTGCCTACTAATTGACGGGTTGAGTCTTCCGTCACATACCCAAACCAGATAACTCCTCCCTCCACCCCGTGTTTTTGAGGAGGTTAGCATAGCTACTTTGGAATTTAACTGCACTAAACATGATTTGAATTTAAGACTTCTTGTATTTTTTTTTATGGTCATGATACACAAGCTTTATGCTAGGCTACGATTGAGTGATCAGTTTCACGTTTTCCTTAGTTAACTCACATTTTTTTTAATATACATAATCATGTTTTATATTTGATCATCTCAACACTTGTGAAGTTATGATCACAATTATAGGGAAGAGATCCGGTAAGAAGAAAAACTAAAATAAAAAGAATAAGAAGTATTTCTAGTCACGCATTTCAAATAGGAGGGAGAATTTTAAGGGGAGATGCAACTATTTTTATAGGTGCATCCGAAATATGTGGTTGTGGTTTCTTCTTATCATTTTTATTTTAATTTTTCTTCTTATTTGATCATAACTCCACAATTATATTGTTCGTAAAATGCTTAAAATCTTTTATATAATAAGAGACACACAAAATGAAAAATCAATTCTCTAAGAGCACTTTCAACGGTAATGGCATAACGCCGTTAGGGGCACGTTTAACGCCGTTGGAGGCGTTAAATCGTTGGAGGCATGGATTGGTAACGGCGTTATAAGGCAACCATTGGCACCATAACGCCCGTTAAGGGCAGGAAAAAAAATAAAAATAAAAAAAATTGAAAAAGTGACACAACTAGTCCCTCAACGGCTAGTATCCGTTACAAATTCAAAAAAAATTACAAAAAACCCCCTAACGGCTAGTTTTTCAAAAAAAATAAAATAAAATAAAATCAAAAACATTTTTTTACCACTATAAATACCCAACTAAAACTCTATTTTTTTCACACTTCCATTCACACTTTATATACTTCCTCTTCACACTTTCATAATTCAAAAATCAAATTCGTTCACAATGGATCCAAATCAGTGGTGATATTCTCTGTCTTGGTCGACGTTGATGACCAAGAGGACTTTCAATTTATGGCGGCGTCTGAGTATCACCGGTTGGAACAACAAGAAAGTATTGAATCTCAACATCCTAATCGCTCGTAGCCATGTATATCGTGAGCGTGAGCTTGCGAGAAGAATGTCTGCATAGCGATTATTCGTACAAGGTTGTAAGTATTCAAACCGAATTTTCGTAGAAGATTTCGTATGAGCGGAAACTATTCACGCAAATAGTTGAAGGTATTGAATCTTATACTTAGATAATATTCCGGATCATTTTACCTTTTTAGGCAAACACCGATTGTATGGGTCGAATGAGTATAAGTGCTTTCTAATGAAGTGTCACGTCGCCATACGCCAATTGGCGTCTGACACCACACCGATGCATTTGATGAATACTTGCAAATGGGTGCGAGTACTTCAAAAGTATGCCTTGATAATTTTAACAAATGCATTATTGATTTGTTTATCTTGAGTATTTAAGAAAACCAACATGGGCGACATTCAAAAATTTATCAACATCATGAAGAAAAACATGGTTTCGGGAATGCTTGGTAGCATTGATTGTATGCACCTGGGAATGGAAAAATTGTCCGATTGGCTTGGCAAGGCCATCCACGGTGGGCAACTTTCGTCAAATCCTTCACGGCAACAAGCGATGAAAACATACATACTTTAAAGGAGACAAGAAAGTGCAGAAAGGATATTGAGCGTGCTTTTGGTGTTCTTCAAGGCCGTTGGGGTATACTACAACAACCGCGCGTCAATATGAAATTGCCACGATCGTAGAATCATGTATTGTTGCATTATTATGCATAACATGATTATAAAGATCAAAATTTGCATTACGTGGTAACGAAGCGTGGGTGGATCCGTCAAGAAATTTGAGGCAACGAAGATGGGTTGAAAGATGTGATCACGACAGTTGTATGGCAAAAGAAATACACGACCGATAACGCATACCCAACTCCAACGGGACCTTTTGGAGCATGTTTGGCGAAGAATCTTGAGCGATATGGACAACAACAAGAAGCGGCGATGATGAATAAGTATTTGCTATGTTTTGTTATTTTTCGGTGTGTTTTTATTTCATTGTAATTTTTTTTTCGATGTATTTTTTTAATTTCGTATTGTAATATGTTTTCAAATTTAATGTTATGTTTAGTTTAATAAATGAAGTGTTTGTTTTAGTTTAGGGGTTGAAATTGAAAATATGAAATGTTATTGGTGTTATTGATGTTATTGTTGTGGGTATTTTTTGGGGATGTTAATGTTAAATGTTAAAGCTGATGTGGCGCTGACGTGGACGGTGTTATGGTGTTACCATTGTAACTGCTCTAAGAGGATTTTATCTAGACCAATAGAAAAGGTTTGATTTTGTGAGGGATTAATTTTGAAATCAAGCCTATTGGCTAGCCAATAAAATTCAACATTGACACAATTTAATCAAACTCATTTAAAATTCATCTAGCAAAATAAGTATGTATAAAAAAATATTTATGGATTTTGTAAAAAAAAAAGAAATTAATAGAACTTTAGTTGTTGAATTTTAAATAAATTATGTGGACCTAAGTAAACTTATCAGTTCTTATGTTTTTAACAACTTTATAGATTTAACAAATACCTCATAAACCTTATATTAAAAAAAAAAAAAAAAACACATACGGAGTATAAATATTATATCTTTATATATTAAATTAATGTATATGAACGAAATTAAAAATATCAAAATGAAAGTATGAGTTATTGTGATATGTGAATGTTTACATGAGATTGTACACATATAAACAACTCATGATGTTCCTCATTATGAGATTGAGTAAGGATACTCTAAAAAGTTTTTTTTTTTTTACTATTCAGGTTCAATAACTACTCATGTTATTCATCTTTATAAGTTTAACTCACGTGTACACAGGTCTAAAAATTAGTTACGGCTAAAATCATAAGAGTGATATAAATATCAAAATGAAGGCACCGTCCCACGGGTTACTGTGAGATGAAAATAAATACACGAGATTGTACATAAAGCAATGACATATATTTTTTCAAGGGTCATTACGTGCTATTGATCACGCATAATGTCTAGAACATGATATTAATAGTTATATTTAAATAAGATTAACTTCAACATAATGTCAGTTAAACAAAGTCAAATCTTTCGTCCAACAACAATGTATATAAAATTTTAACCAATATTAATAAATAATGAAAAATATATACAAGAAATCCACGCGTATACGAGTATTATGACTATATAAATATAAAAGAATTTAGATGATTTATACAAAAATCTTATTTAATAACATCGTGTACACGGGAGGTTAAAAACCAATTTTGTCTTTCCTGCACCAACTAGATGTATATTTATGACACTGTATACTTATATGTTTTTGACGCAATTTATGACATATTATATATTTATACTAGTTATAATGCCCGCGCATGTGCGAGGTTTTTTCTAATTTTTTGAATAGTGTATTTTGACCAGATTTAATTTAAATTCCAACATAAATCGGTTAATGTGGGTCATGTTTAAAGGGTATTTGCTATAATATGTCTACTTTCAAATAATCTGATACGAAACGTGATAAATGGTTTGAGTGTCTCAAACTATACAAAAGTAATCCAATATATTTTCTAAACGCATATGTCTATTAAACTGTATAGACAATACATGTAATTATCGTTGGAATTTTCAAGAGATGCAACTGCTTATCATCACTTTCACAGACAAAGGCTGAACATGTACATAATTCTTTAGGCAAATTCTGGAACCATCTACTATACATAGCACTTCTCCATTTTAGGGGGTGTTTGAGATTGCTTTACCAAAACAGATTATGAGTTTCATAACAAACAATGTTTGGAATGCAATAATAAATAAATCAGCTTACAAACGCGTTCCCAAACATCCCTTAGTGACTTTGTAGCTCAAAATGCAGAACTAAGCGTAAAACAATTAAGAAGTTATAAGATCGCCGACATGAGTTGTAGTATGTTAATCAAAACAGAAAAATTCATCTTACCATTACTTCTTTAATCTTTTAATCTTTTCATCTTTTCCTCCTACCATTACTCCTTATGAATACACTGAAATTATGATCATGATTGTACCTCACATCATCGTTTTATTTTTGCATTAATGTAGCAAATGGCTGAGTCAATCGTCCCTCATCACCATGCTAAAACATAGAAAGTAACCAAGTTTAATGGTATATGTGTCTATCGACCCTAATGGATTTACGTGACCCTTGAATATGCCATTCACAAAAATGCATCAACAATATGAAATGACACAACTTAAAAACCAGAGATTCATTAGCTTCTCCATCAGACTTAATGGAATATGCTATGTATTATTTTGAAAATTTAAAAGCTTTTTAAGCTTATAAACCAAGTAGTAAAAATACTTGTTTTTTAGTAGCTTATTAGACGTGTAAATAATCTTTCACGAATAATAAGAAGATTAAAATAGAAAAAACCTATTCAAAGACCATAACAATTACACAATCTAGTTTAACCAAGGTACGATTCCGTCCAAGATATCAATAAAATCCTTGCTTAACTTCACCCTCTATATATTCATAAGATTTTTATAATAATAAATTTATCTTGCACTAAACTGTAAAAAAGACATGGCACCAATTACACAAAATTAGTCGCTAATATCTATTTGCAACTAAATCCAAGATTGTTTTTCCAAATTCTTACTTATGGGTTATAATTAAATCACAACAAATAAAATACAAAACACCACATACCTATTACAATATGATCAAGAACGGATTAAAAGTACATGTTTTACCTTGATTCAATCTAGCTTCACTTTTCCTTGGAAACAATCATAAGGATGGGAGGCTTTGGTGATACGTAATTATGATACATAGGATATGTAGTCTAACTATGTGTGAGATTAAATTTTTTGAGAATAAAGGAATAAATTATATTTAGGGTTTTGAGACGAAGGGTAAAAGTATACCTTTATTAGAATCAAATCAAATCGGTGTCTATATAATCATCTTAAATTGATTCAAGAAATGAAATCGAAATCATATTCATCTTGTTTTATGTTTTGTTTCAATAGATTGTAATCATGGGGTTGTAATTTTTTGCGTTATAGTAGAGCTCCGGTCTTCCTTTTTAAATTTTTTACTTGGGTCCAAAACTATCAATAAATAACTTGCAAGTACATCTGTATTTTTTGATTTTTTTCAACACCTATAATGAAAAAAGAATTTAAATCATTTTTTTGCCGAATAAAGAAATAATTAGACTTTTTAATTAAATATATTCAAAATAAATAAATAATAATTAAAAAATATTACCAAATAAGGTATGGATTAATTTGTTTGAAATGAAAAATTCACACTAGGGGTTTTGTTTTATTATATAAAAGATGCGTGATTATGAATATAAGATTGCAAATTATGACATATTAGAGCATTCAATATGGTGGTTATAAATAGATTTATAAAATGATGAAGAGGTTTATACTTTTGCAAACCATATTAGAAACATATTTCATGCTTACTTGGCATGAAAATGTCTAATATATTGAACCTCTTCACAATTTAATACATTTGAGATATATGTGATGGTTATAAAGTGTTCATGTGTGATATGTAAATCGATATTAAGAGATAGGTCGAGATGGTTTTGTTGTTTGGTTTCCCGTGTTGAACGATAAGGACCCGATGAGAATGATTGATATCAAGAAGATCGGGTAACACTTAATCAAAGACCTATACATGAAGTCCATGATGACCAACCCTTAGGGGGAGATTATTGAGATTAAGTGCAAACACTATGAAGTGTTGGTCATGTATTGTATGTAATAGGTTGTTTAATGTAATAGGCTTATATGCTAGAAGTAGTCCACGGCCCATGTAGTAAGCCCACGGGCCGTAAAAGTTCTAGAATACTACACATGGGCGTTGCCCTTGCCCCATGTGCCTATAAATACAATGTAAACACCTCTTGTGAGGTTGGTTGATTCATTTGCAATATTACACTTTCTTTCTTTCATACGCATGGATCCTCCCATCTCTCTCTCTCTCTCACTAGAATATTGTGTATTTGAGAACCTACAGTCTTGATACGGTGTATCTCCAGATGTGAATACGACGTATGCTCATAACAGGCTGCATACATATTCTTTATTTAAACTTCAAATCTCCTTTTTTTCGTGTCTTTTTCAAAATTGCTCCATAAATACTGAAAATCACAAAAGTAAACTAGTAATTATCAATTCAGATATAAACATGAAATAAATGAGCAATATGCGCGGGATAAATGATATGTAAACATAGTATATATTTGATTTATCACTTCCGAACCAAGGTATTCACTTTTGATGGTGGCTAACTCTGCATCTGTTGGAAATTTAGTGACAAATCTGATGGTTGAAATCTCCATGCTAACTTTTGCATTGCCCTTCTTCCCTAGCAAGACATTATATTTGGATGTAGATTTAACAATATGAAACTGTAGCATAATTGTCTTTGATACTAGATATCTCCCCACTGTAAGCTCTAGATTTATGATACCATTGGGGAAAAACGTTTCCCCCTATGAAACCAATTAACAGTGTTGTTGATGGCCTGAGATCATTTCTGATGTGATATGGTAGCTTGCTAAAGCAGTGATGGTAAATTATGTCGACCGAGTTTCCCTGTATGATTGTCGATATGACGACTGGGTCGGATGATGGGATGAAGGCATCCGACGGAATGCTTTGTGATGGGAATTGTTGTCAGCTCTTCATAACATAGCTACCTCAGGATTGGGCTGATAGTATAATGCAGATGTGGGTTGTGGCTCACTGGTTCCTCTGGCCGGGTGGTTGGTTTCTTTGCTGCCTGGAGCAAATGGTCCAGCTTGCCCTGATTAATTTCTTTCTCGATCTCTTTTTTGAGTTCTTTTCAAGAGTTTGTGCCACTTAGAAGTGGGAGTGGCATGCTCCAAGTGTCAGATATCCTTTCTATCACAAGGATTTCTGCTGGCATTTTTGACAAGGTGTTGATGAGGTTGTTTCTTGTTTCGATTAGGTTGGTGTTCTTTATGTCGCTTTTGTCTCTTTCTCTTCCAGGGTGATTGAACTTTGGCCTAGATCGATTGTCATGATGTTGTTTGTCGTTATCGTTGCGGTTCCCCTTGGAAGTTTCTTCTCCACTTCGCCATTTAGCATTCAACTTCTTTCCTTTGATGAAATCTCTTGCCAGCTCTAGGCATTCTTTCCATGTTTTCGGTGGCCTGTGGCCGAGTTCTTCCAAAATTGTCCTTTGACCATTCCGGAGATGAAGGTTCTGAGCACCTGTTGATCATTGAGGCCTGGGATCTTCATGGTTTCAGTGTTGAACCGCTCGGTGAAGTCCTCAAATGGTTCGTTGGGACCTTGCCTTAGTAAATATAGGTCGACGAAGTTGCTTGTGTAGTTTCACGTTGGCAAGCAGTTGGAGAGGAATTTGTATTTCAGGTCTTGCCAGCTTGATGTTATTCTTTGCCTGAACTTGAACCATGCTACTTCTGAGTAGGCGAGGGTTTTTCGAAACATGTGGCAAGCTATTGGGTCATTCCAGACGCATATGATTGCCCCCTCAAACGCCCATATGTGTGAGTCAGGGTCGCCTAAGCCTTTGTATATGATTATGCTCTTAGGCATAACTAGGCCGTCAAGAACTTCGTAGTTGGATATCCACGAACAAACTATTCTCTGGCTATCGGGATGGATCTGAGATGGTCGGGTGTTGATGAGCCAGAGTGATGTTTCTAACACAAGCTATTATTATGTTCTTAATGGAACCAATGTCACCACTAAAAAAGCAATTAAATCAATATGGAAGTCAAAGTCAACAACCATAATGCCATCACATTGCACACGTCATCAAAGATATTTGTATTTAGTTAGTAGCTTAGTATAAATAGATGTATCCTTTTATTTCGTTGTTTGTAATTCATTTTCACACACTATCAATAAACTTTCCCTCTCAATTCAGTTTATGAAATGATATCAGAGGCATTAGTCATGAATTCGGTGGCCATAACAAACTCCGGCCACCGTAACAAACTCAACCACCACTTAAACAGCCATAACAAACTTTCCCTAGCTCCAAAAGGTGAAGATCGGTGAGATCACCCTGGTCGCATGCATCCTATGGATGCCAACCGGATCCTCCCCCAAGGACCCGGCCCAGTAATGAAGACATGTCCCAGGTGTTGTCTTTATCGGAGGTGGGCTTTGAACCCAGCCATTTTGTCCAAAAGCCCTTCGATAACCAAATAATCGGCATTTGCGGTGGGGGATGATACCAAATGATTTTTAGTGCCATGGAAGAGGTTTGAACCCGGGTCTATTGACCCAAGCCCAAGAGCTCTTACCAATGGACTAAAACATCATTGGTACAAACTTTCCCTAGCTAAAACTGGTCTGGTGCATTTTTCGTAAAATAAGCATTATGTGTAACACAAGCTTTTGAATAAGTCGCATTTAATAAACAATGAGATATTTAACGAATTGTTATACTAATTAAAAAAAAAATTCATGTGGTTCGCGGTAACCGTCGCACATGTTTATCCAACAGTACTATATTTGCAAAATGTAAAAAGAGCAATGTATGTAGTAGGAACCGTCACTACAAATTTCCGAATTTCGATATTTAGCTATAACATTTTTATTAAATGTCGTTTGCAAACATATTTGCACATAACCTCTCAGGTCTCGTCCTAGTGATTGGTGAAATTATACGCTATTTAACTATGATTATAAATTTAGTAGATGACTTCTCTGAACTCAACAGAGTATCTATGGTTATTACAGTGATATATATGTATATACAAACTATCACTACCACATCTTTATTTTGCATACAACTTACTAACCTATGATAACTATATGTATGCCACATATCCTGGTTGATCTTGAATAATGTTTTTCGAGCATTGTGGCTTAACCTTTCCTTTAAGAGTTACCTCGGCATTGGTGCAATTGGCCTTAGCTTCACCACCACCCTCCATACTAATATCGATATCTTGCAACACAATTCCTTGACATGGATGGCCTTTGCTGCAATCGAATGTTATTGCCTCTTCATTTGCGCTAGTTCCAGTAATACTTTGGTAAGTCACATCCTTTATTTCGACAGCCGAGCTCTGCAAACCATTTCAATTGTTATAAGGAAGCATACAAAAGAAATTAGACAAACATATGGCACTCTTTTTTTTTTTTAAGAAAGGCACCGACTATCACGAATGAAATCCGACCCCCGAGTTGAAACCATCCAATTGGGCAGGCCCCGGGACCCGAACCACTAGGAGAGACCCGCGAAGGGAAACCCCTAGAACTCATGGTTTCTCACTAAGAGGAAACCCCAAATTTTTGTCACTTGCGAGACTCGAACCCGGGGAAAACCCCTCCCCAAGCTCCAGAAGGAGCCCAGGTGGCCAACTGGGCTAAGCCAGTTGGTTCATATGGCACTCTTAAATAACATGGTTGGATAGTGTGACATTTTTCTCTAAAATATTGTTCGACTTCCATATAATTTCTCCAATTTATGTTATCCTATAAGTTGGCTGCAAATTTAATGATTGTTATGTGTTTGCTAAAACAAGTTATTTCAAGAAATTTATGAATATTATGACCTCTTCTTTGCAAGGTTCATCTTGATCACAGTACTGTTGGTCTATAATGATAGGGTTCTTCACATTCTTCATCTTGATATTTTTAAAATTAATATTGGTTGCGTTTCCAGATCCACCCTGTAATTATAACAAAGGACACGTTAGTGACATCGTAATTATAACAGTTCTTCTTTTTCAAACAAAAAATTGCTTGCAAAGTAGTAACATTCCATCTGATGTGTCATAAGTTTGAATATGTCGATATCTTCCATTGCCTAATACATTAGTACTACATATGCATCTATGTATGTGAACAAAAAAGGTTTCACTTTGCCAAATATGTTTTTCGAATCTATTGATAATTAGAGATACGAATGAAACCTTTTTATACTAAATGTCAAAAGTGGCTTGTTAAGTTTGTCTGCAATAACTCGAAATCGTGTATTGATTTACCAACTTACCTGCCAAGTTTTAATTCTAAGACCATTTGTTGTTCCGGTAAGTGTTGCGCCATCTACCGTGATATCTGAAACATAAGCTTCTGAGTTGTGGTCACCAAGGCTACCGATACTGAATCAACAAGCAAACATACAATTATTAGTATGCATTTCAGCAACCATCATATTATTAGTATGCATATCAAATGAGAAAAACTTTTTAAATGTCTATTAATCATTAGGTTAACAAGTCATAAATAGATATGTTATCTTATCTGCAATTGGAAAAATGAGTCAACTTTGCTTATTGTTACTCATAATTATCAAACTTCTATGATAGCTTAGTCAAAAGGGAACAAGTAACACAACTTAGAATCACCTATTATTTAATCAATTGTTTACAACCTCAGTAATTTATTGATTTTCTGAGAATCTTAAATATAACATATGTGAACTGATCTAGCTTGTATATTTGGAAACTTAGAAAAATATAGAGAAAACAAAAGATCGGACAAAAAAACTAAGCCAACAGTATGTATAATTCCTAAAAATTTGTCCACTTTGACCCATTACTTAACACGTTTAAGTAACCTTCTTTTTCAAGCATGGGCGCACTGCGTATTTCAAAGGAATAAATTAAGATATGACATACCTAATCCCGTGACCAGGTCCGCACGTTATACCAGTGGCTTGAACATTTGTTGAACCGGTCTCAATCGAAATGCAATCATCTCCTTCATTGGTAATGGAAAAAGGTCATACAAAACACAAACTCAAGCTTGATATCTCTAATTAACTTCAGTATAGCTATCTCTAGGGACAAATCTAACCTGTTAACTACTATTGTCAAAAACTAAGCGAATGAAAAGAACCTGTGCCTACGGTACAGTCAGATAAACTGATATTTTGGGTGTGAGTGATATGAATTCCGTCAGTATTGGGGCTATCTTCAGGTGCAGTCACTTGAAGCTTTGAAACTTGGACATTCTCACAATGGTCGAAAGAAATTTGCATTTTTTGTGCATTTTGAATCTTTAGGTTCTTCACTGTCAAAGAATTACACCTGTGAAGCGTCAATGCCTGCCATTTGCAACAACCAACTGTTTGGTTAGGATGTTAGTATGGCATAATATATATAGGCATATCTTTGAACATACGAACTTTGTTTAAAGGTTATTTTTGTGCTAATTTATCACAATTTACCTAGTTTAAAAAACTTCTTGCATAGTTTTTCTATGTTCAAATATGAAAAACTAGTACCAAGTTTTACATTAGCAATGAGATAAAACTATTGAAAAAGATAGTCATGCGTCAAAACAGAATTAGAAAGTAGAAACGATCAAATGGATATAGAACCTTACCGTTGGGGCATCCTCGCATGGCTGCATGCATTCGTTTGTTACCCACAAAAGGAAATATAACCGATTAATAACATACCAATATATACATAATATGTTATCTAGTGTGTTACGTTTAACACATGGCATAGCATTACGCCTTCATAAACCTCTTCAAAACAATGTTGTCTTCTTAGTCGTACATTACAAACTCAAAAATGGGTTAGAAACTGAGATAGCGAGATACATTTGTCAGACTCTCATCTTTGTAATTAATAGTATAAGTAAAAATTCAGACATATTTCATGTCAAAAAACTTAACTCATTTCATGAATTTCAAACCCCGCTTGACCTCTTTTTACCCATTCAAAGTTATTCATGTGTGTATGTATAGATGTTAATTATCTAATAATCACTTACACGCGACTTATCAACTTTACAAGAAGTTTTCCACCAAACGTCCCCATTTCCGTCAATTACTCCACCTCCATTCAGCAGAAGGTTGTCGACTCTCTCTACTCTAAGCCAATGCGTCTGATCTTTTTTATACTTAGATTTATCAGGTGTAGCTAGAATAGTTCCCGCAACCTGCAAGTATTCGTCAACTTATGTCTTTGTAAAAAATAATATATTTCTTAATTACAACTGAAAGCAAGATGCTTAGATAGAAGACACAACCAAAAGGGTTATCTGGGATTACATCCTAAAAAGCTAAAATAAGTTTTCTTGAGGTTTTTGATAGCTATAAAATATAAATCATTCCAATTGATATCTGAGATGAATTTTACATATATGAAAGTCAAATCAGCCATTGTTCAACCAGTAATCCCTTAAGGGAATTTTATACGCACAAATTAAAAAATATGGATAATCACTTAAATATAAAAAAACATAAGAAATTAGAGGCTAACCTGCATGGTTATAGGAGCTTTGCAAGCACCCTTAAACTTAATTTGCTTAACAAGGTACTTCTTGTTCTTAGGTACACTAAAAACAGCTGTTGTTTTAGACGAACATGCTTCCTTCCATGCCTTTTGGAATGCCTAGGATAACATATTTACAAAACGTGCTTTAGACGCCATAAGTTTCAATAATGTTTTTGCATATGTTGTGTAATGGTTCATACAAAAATGAAATGATAAACTAAATAAGTTGACGTTGGTACATATATGCGTGTACCTTATAAAATTTAAGTACATATCATGAATAGAGAAAACTAATATATAGTGGTCATTGTCAATTTAATATGAAGTATCATTACATGGTTTGATTAAAGAGCATGTTTAATACTAGTTATAACCAAAAAAAGTATGTGTAAAATGGAACTCAAGGCAGCACAACATACATATGAACAATGCTGGAAACATATATAATTATGTGTACCTTTGTATCGTCTGTTTTGCCATCACCTTTAGCACCATAAGAATCGACACTAAATGTTTTGGCTGAAACTTGATCTGTATCATCTGAAGCATTTGGGTACTGAGACATGAAAACTTCAACCGTTTTCGTATACCAAGTATATGCTATTGACAAACTTGCTTTGTCGTCGTGAACATTTTCATGGTCACGGCAAGTGTGCCACGAGATACATAAAAGGACAAGGACGAAAACAAAATAGAGAAATGGGGTGTATTCTTTTGAAGCCATTGTAATTGAAATACAAATGTTAAGGTTCTTAATTTATTGTAGTACGAGAATGATGTAACTTTGAATTTATAGACGAATGAAGTGTGGTGGGATGCTACTAGCCAGGTTGCTTATTATTCTTTATGTCTACTCATTTTAGAAACATTTGAAAACAATTGTCGTATGTAAAACATAGTTGATTGGTTTATTTGTTTGAATGACAATTATCTAAATGATTTTCATGCATTTTTATTTTCTGTTCAGTTCAAACATATATATGTTATTAAGTATACTAATGCGAGTACGAATCTTTGTTTTTAGAAGAACAAAAAAAATCAGTTTTCTAACGTGATATAGATTTTACTTATTAGTAGACTTAAACACTAGCAATTAATAGAGTCATTGTTTAAATTGCTTAGGAACAATAAATCAATTCTAAGTAATAATCCAAAGATGGTTGGATGAAAAATCTGTTGGGCTTATTGCTTAAGATCCCTGGTTTGAGTCCTTATATTATTAGGTTGCGCCTCGGTAGTCACATTATATGCACAATATGAACGTCGATGTTTTGATGTCTCAACAAACGACTTAACATGTGTTACGTAAAAGAAATACGTAAGACTGCATTAGTTTGTTGACTAAGGGATACAAATTAATGAAATCAAGGTTATACAATACTGGATAAATCAATGATACTAATATTCAACTACTAGAATGATAATGTTTATGTGGGCGTTAGTTTGTCTATTTCATTGCGCCTATCAAAATTTTCGGTTAAACCGTTAAAGGATTAATTTACGAGACAGTACCAGATTCTTCATATATCTTATTTTATTTATTTATTTATATTTTTTTTTTTGCTTTTGAACTTTTTCTCACCAATCGACGGGGTTTAATTCCTCCATCACATACTCAAACGGGATAAGTCCCCCTCCACCTCGTTTTCTGGAGGAGGATATTGTATCTACTTTGGAATTTATTTGCCCCAAACATGATTTGAATTTAACTTTTTGTATATTTTTTTTAGGTCAACTCTATATTTATCCAACTTAAACATGATAATGTCATATTTACCTAAAATATGCTTTAAATGCATTGTATATCATGCATTCAAAAATCGTATTTTAAATATATATGACATTTTCATGTTTAGATTGGATAAATATAAAGTTATTATTTTTTTTTTATTGTCATGATACACAAGCTTTATGCCCGGCTACCAATGAATGATCAGTCTCACATTTTCTTAATTAACTCACAAACTTTTTTGTTATTTGATAATAGCCATATCATGTTTTATATCTAATCATATCAACACTTGTAAGTAGGGGTGTCATATTTCCCGACCCGACCCGGACCCGAACCCGACGAAGGATATTCGGTCGGGTTACTCAGTCCAAAATCCAATTCGGTCAATCGGGTCAACCGATTAACCCGAGTCTGAACTAGGGTCGGTATCGGGTTCAAAATATTTGAAAATTCGGGTTGGTCGACCCGACTAACCGACTTTTTTTTTTTTTTTTTTTTTAACTTTTCCCACTCTTTATTTAATTGAAAGGCCCAAATTAGTGCATGAACATATATTGCTTCATATATTTGGTTTTATATTCATTTTCATTCTATATAATTGACGCCGATTGAAAACAAAATCATTACAAAAGAAAATGTGTAAATCCAACTATAAAATGCATGTATTAGTCGTTCTTTCTTGGTATGAATATAATAACTTTTTAAAAACCAATAGACATTATATTCATAACGTTTGGTTACTAAATTTAAGAAATTAAATTCTAGAATTATATAAATGGACTTGACCCGACCCGACTTGACCCGACCCGATTTGACCCGAACCCGACCAACCCGAGTTCAAATAGGGTCGGGTTCGGGTATATTATTTTTTGGCTTGACCCGACTTCGACCCGACCCGACTGACCCGAACCCGACCGATCCGACCCGAATGACACCCCTACTTGTAAGGTTATGATTACAATTGTTCACAAATTGCTTACAATCTCTTATATAATAAGAGGACACGCAAAATAAGAAATCAACTCTTTAAATAGTTTTTGTTTGAACTAATGGAAAAGCCTGATCGTGGGGCTTGTGGTCTAGTGGTAGAAGCTTAAGTAATTAAGCGAGCCACAAGTGAGAGTAGTACTGGGTGGGTGACCTATCGGGAAGTCCTCACTTATGGACCATAAGCTCTGCGATACTTAGGCAATGAAGAGGAGGCTCAGAAGCCATTAGGCTGCGAGGTTCGAATCCAAGCCCCGGTTTTCATCCGACCGTTACTCCAGCGATAATAATCGTGTGGAGGCGGTACGGTTTCCGGGTATTGATCCGGTTAAGACAACATTGTCTGGGTACGTGGTGTATGAGGGCCTGCTGTTAGGGCAGGTGCGACTTTAATCCAAAAAATGAAAGTCACCGTTAAAAAAAAAATAAAATGGAAAAGCCTGATTTTGGGAGAGCTTACTTTCGAGATATATAAAATCTTTTGATTGGCCAATAAAATTCAAAATTGGTTTCATATTTAAAAATACTCATCTAAATTTCTTCTAGCGAAAAAAATATGTATAAAAATACATGTGTCGATTTTGTGAAAAAAATTAAAATAAAATGAAATAAAAATGTGGTTAATAAAACATTAGTTGCTAAATTTCAAATAAATTATATAGACATAAGTAAACTTATTAATTTTCATGTTTTTTTAAATCTTTAAAAATTTAATAAATACCCACAACCTTTATATTTAAGAAGAAAAAAAATAATATATGTTGTTATTTATAAATATTATTATACTTAAATGTTAAATTAATGTATATGCACGGGATTATAAATATCAAAATGAAAGCAGGAGTTATTGCGATATATAAATGATTGCACGAGGTTGTACATATACGAAAGACTCATTTTATTCTTTTTTATGAGACTGAGTATGGGTATCCGATTTTTTTTATATGATTAACCCGCGCGTACACCAGATAAAAATTAAATACAACTAAAATCATTATTAACATGAATAAAAAGATCAAAATGAAAGCACGACCATGTGATGAAAATAAATATACAAGATTACATATAGCAATGACGCATATTTTTCAATGGTCATTACATATTATTAATCACGCATAATGTCTATAACATGATATCAATAGTTAAGTTTAAACAATATTAACCCAACAACATTTAGTTAAAAAAATCAAATCTTTCATCCAACAAAAATAAATACAAAATATTAATCGATATTAATACATAATGAAAATTTATGTAAGAAACTCGTGCTGTACGAGTATTATAACTAAATAAACATAAAAGATTTTACAAAATTTTATTAAAAAATCTTGTTAAATAACCTTGTATAGGCACGAGGTTAAAGATTAGTTGTTTTTTAAGATCAATGCGTGTCTTTCATGCACTAGCTAGTCGTATATTTATGACACTGTGTGTACTTATATGTTTTTGACGCAATCTATGACATATCATATATATACACGATTCAGAATATCAGATTAGTATGGGATTTAATGCCTTTAATTGTTAGGATATATGCCACTCCATGGACACGAAACCTTGATGCCTGTGTAATGTATCAAAAAGAGAGAAAACCATAGTGGTTGATGATAATATCGTAAATATTGTAATATAGATGTGACATTGGTAGTTGTAGGTAAATCGATCTCTAAATGAATCAAGACATTTCGTTTCTCACCATATTCATCAACCATCATCCCGCACATAAATTGATCACTCTATACAACCAACTTAAAATTGAAAAATAACACAAATAATAGTAATTAAATGTGTATTAAAAGGCTTCTAACATAAACTATGATTATATTCTTAAGTGTATGTGATAATTATTTGAAAATGTATTCAACTTGATACTTTTCAATATATAGCTATCTTGTTCTTTTTGCTATTATAACACAAAAGTTTTGAACTCGAAATTTTGTGTGAATTTTGTTTATATACAATGGTCATTTTACTTTTCGCTATATTTACTACCTTATAATGCATTTGGGACTATTCTATTATTAGCAAGGCTTAAAATTCAGACTCTTAAACTTGCTTGTTGTGGAAATATTGTCTTTTAATAGTCACCAATATCATTATAACATTGTAACAGCCCATTTAAATCTTCATTATAACCGCTAAAAATCGTTACTATCAATAATGGTTATTAAAAATATGTAACCGCATCCACCATATAAATTCACACAAACCATTTCCTATCTCTCACACACAAAAATAGTCTCTCAATATACCCTCACTTCGCTCCTCAACTCTTACGGGCACTTTTTTTTGCAAAGATTCTTTATATGTTTGTTAGAAAAACATTTGACTCAATAACATTTGCTCGCCGAAAAATATAGTAACAGAGTACCCGCCGCTGCATTGCACGGGCACCATGCTAGTTAATAAATATGTAGAAGAACGTAAGAATAAAATGGTCACAAAACATACAAAAATAAAAATCAAAAGTTTGAGTTTATGATAGCTAAAAATAATTAGCTACACAACACTCGAAAAATGACAAGTTAGTTCCATTTTGAAGTAATTATTCTTAATTGCATTTAGTGTTGAAAATAGATAAAAGTATGTTTGTGTTAATGCATTAAAAGTGATACTTCTACAAATTTTAAGATATTTTATGCATATGTTATATAATACTAGATGAGTATCCGTACATAACGACGAGACTTTATAACTGCAAAATTATAGTTGCGATATTTTGGTTAAGTGTATCGGGTAACGTTATGCATACAACATAAAATAATCAATATATAATTGAAATTTTTTAACATGCGACAATTCAACTGAAAATGAAACATGACAATAATTGGTTGAAACATTTATTGTCTTTTACAAAAATAAGATTTCCAGATTTTTTTTATAAATAAGTTTGTTATATAATATAGTTGAAATGATAAATATATATATTATGAATTAAATGTGATTTATAAACTTTTTAATGATAGTTATAAGACAACATATTTAAAAATCAGTCAAACTATTTCTTGTGATAAAAGAATAATAAAAAAGTATTTTAGGTATAACATATTGCTCATTTTCAAGTTCTTTTAATTCTAAGGAAAATTATTTACTTTTTATATATAATATAGATAAAGCAGCTGTATGTTTTTTTCTTTTAAATTGATAAACACGTAAAGATTGACCAATATTAAAAACTTGTCATTTAAAAAGTTGACTTTTTAAAAGTAGCAGAGATTGATATTAATAGAACAACCATGTGACTTAAACTTGTTTTGAAACGTAAAGTAAAATAGTAAAACTTATCATTTAAGCATTTAAGCTTAAGGGGTATTATAGATAATTAACATTATTTGGATTTTAAGCATTTCAAGTTTAAGAAATGCATATGCATGCATTATAAGTAGTAAAGAAAAAGATTTTTAAAAAATGAAATGAGCAATTGAAACTATACAAGTAGAAGAACTTACTTTTGTCACGTAGACGAAATAGATGATACTTATTGTCAAATAAAAGTCAAAATTTGTTTCATATTATCATACTCATATAAATTTTATCCAGTAATATAAATATGCGTAAAAACACATGTGTTAATTTTTATTTTTGAAAAAAAGGAAAAGAAAAGACAATTAATAAAATTTTAGTAGTTAAATTTTAAATAAATTATATGAACCGAAGTAAATTTACCGGTTCACATGTTTTTTTAATAACTTTATAAAATTTAATAAGTACTCCCTAATACTTTATTCCCACTTGACTCTATATTTTTTATTTTAAAAGAAATATATATGTTTTTGTTGTTTATAAAAATTACTATCATTATATATTAAATTAATGTATGTTAATGAGATTATAAATATCAAAATAAAAGTATGAATTATCATTATATGTAAATAATTACATGAGATTATACATATATGAACCACTCTCATGTTTTTTTTTTTTTTTGTGAGTTTAAAAAAGAATATTTGGATTTTTTTTCCGCATTCAATAACGGCTCATGTTATTCATTTTTATATGTTTAACCCGTTCGTATAGTGATTTATAAATTAAATACGGCTAAACTTATTATTAACAAGAATATAAATATCAAAAACGAAAGGACAACCCCACGGGTTACTTTGAGATGAAAACATATACACAATATTGTGCATATAGCAACGATTCATGTAATTACTTTTTAAAGTTTTTTTTGGGTGAAAATGTGAACTTTTATATTAATTTCCAAATGTTTACACATATAAAGATATCAAATACTGATTTGAACAACACCCAAACCATATTCAAAAACAGCAAAAGAAATACAAATCATCCGATATCTGGTACTGCTACTGATATATCTGACACCACATACATCAGACAGAACAGAGCAATGCTTGGTAGCTTCATCATATCTGCTACCCTTTCATCATAATTGAGTTCACCATTAAGTGCACCATACCATCTAGCTACATTTTCATTCTCCTCCCCACCAAGACCACTCAATCTGACACCACAGTGATTAAAGTACACTAGGAGTTTGACATCACTAGGTACCCGTATCCCTTCTAATCAAGGGCTATGCCAAACATCTTACATTTCCATCTCAAAGAATAGCTTCAGATGTTTGGGAACACACTCCTTGAGAGAAGCCCATCCATTACCTCCTATAACAATGTATTGGGTGGACAAAGAAGGTCTATCTTTCATACACTCTCTATTCTACCCATCATACATAAAAGAATTTTTAGGGTCATTACATGCTATTAAACACACATAATTATATCAATAGTTAAATTTAAACAATATCAACATCAACATAATGTCAGTTAAACAAAGTTAAATCATTCGTCCAACAAAAATCTATACAAAATATTAATTAATATTACTATTTAATGAAAATTTTATGTAAAAACCCGCGTTTGCATGGGTACCATAACTATATAATTATAAAAGATTTACATAATGTTATTGAAAAAACTTATTTTACAACGTTGTATATGCATCCGGACATGCTTTATTATGCCAAAATAAAAATTTACAAGATAGAAATTTACCAGATAATATACAATTGGTGTGCACAAATAATTAAAATTTATTGTGACTTATACATTTATTCTATAAATTGTACTAGTATCTTTTATAGAAATACTAGCAGGGTACTCGCGCGTTGCGGATGCGGGTATCCTAAAATAATTTTTTTTTTTGGTAAATTATGTATTTTAGTTTATTATGTTCTTTTGGAAAATAAATTTACGGATATCAAGAATTTCATATGACGTATTTCAAATCCTTAACTAATGACAATATTTTTCATTATATAATTGTGATAATTAATATTAGATGTGCCAATTTGTATAACATGAGCCCGTTTGGCCCGTGTCCGTTTAGCCCGTGTCCGTTTAGCCCGTGTCCGTTTGACCCGTGCCAGTTCGGGCTCGAGCCCGTTTGTCCCGTGTTTGTTCGAGCTCTAGCCTGTTTGGACCTTACCCGTTCGGGCTTGAATATTTGTATAATAGTCTTTATTAATTGTATTAGTGACATTTAATGCATGAATTGTATTTAAGTTAGTTGTACAATATGCTTGATAATTTGTATTTCTTATGTAAGAGGTATTTTTATAACTATATTAATTGTATTTATTGACCAGTTAATTAATTGACTATATTAAAAACATTGACTATATTAATAGCATTAAAGTAGTGTACATTATGGTTTTAATAAGAATTGTGTTTTGTCTTTTAAATGTGTGCATTAAAGTAGCGTTAATTATGATTCTTGTCTTGTAAGCTATTGAATTTCTATATTAAGTAAGATGAATTTTTAAGTATTTTTATTTAAAAAATACCTAAATATTTTATAAGATAGTATGATAATTCTAAATTGTATCGTCGAGAATAATCTATAGGGTTAATAACTTTTTAAAACACTATACTTGTCAAGAATGACAGTTTTGCGTAGCGAACTAAAAAAACAACTCTTTTAGACATTAATGTTGACATTTTTGTCTTTTTTAAGTATTATAACCATATTATGACCATTTTACCTTTTCTGAATTTTTTTCGAAATATTTTTTTTCAAATTTTATTTTTCCAATTTTTTTTTTGATTTTTTTTCCGAAATACTTTTTTTCCGAAATTTTTGTTTCAAAATTTTTTTTTCTGATTTTTTTTCGAAATTCTTTTTTTTTTGAAAAATTTTCAAATAATTTTTTAAATTTTTTGTGACATGCGATTTTTATTTTTATTTTTAGATTAAAAATATTCGAATTTTTTCGATTTTTTTGAAATATTTTTGAAGGGTAAAATGGTCATAATACTTAAAAACAAAATGCCAACATTAATGTCTAAGAGTTTTTTAGTTAAATCTGTGAGCTCGCGATTTTCGACAAGATAGTCTTTAATAGGTTTTAATTCTTCAACAAATGTGTATTACACATCAAATTTGTGCTCGTTCATGACATATATTGTTAGTTACTTTTTTAAATCTACACGATTTCCATTATTCTTGTTCCCATCCCATCATCGAGACATAAACCGAGTTGTGAAAAGATTAGGTGCCGTAAATAACTTGGGTAACTTGAATCAATCGCCATTAGTTCATTGCCTGGTTTCTATCATATGCATCAAGTTGTTTACGCTACATGATTCTGATTCTAAAACACACGACAATTAAAGATAACTTACACCTTATCCCTTCATCTTTTGAACTTTAAAGAGCGACGAATCGGTTCAATGTTCTAATCATGATATTTGACTAATTGTAGTTTATTTGTTAACGCTTCGCTTGCTGACCACGGTATTATGTTAGAAAAATGTGAGGTGATCATTTGCTGATTATCAAACTTTATACACTAACTTTCTCCGAGAAGCTGGTACTGTAGATACAACCTCTAAGAAAACGATCTAACACCTTTGATGACATGACATGACAAGTGAAGAAACTTTGGAGAAGTTTAGAGTCTAAATGACCATGATTACAACTTTGACTCTTGTTTTAGGATTAAATCATTGATGGGCACACACAAACATACATTACATCAAGTATAAGTACATGCTTTTGTATCTAAGATTAAGGAAACCGAGCGAAACATAAGTTTAGGGTTGAGTTATTAGGACCCCCTAGATTTTTTGTTTTTTTTTTATTTTTTTTTTTATTTTTATAATTTTGTTTATATCAAAAAGCTATAAACCTGAAAATGCGGAACTGTAAATATAAAGTTTAATAAGCCAAACGCTTAAAACTGTCAGAAATACACAAAAAACTGTGTTGTACTAAAAAAAGGAGGGACAAAGGAATATTCCCTATGATTTGACATCATAGGGAGGGTTCCAATAGTAGGACCCTAAGTTTATATCAAATTTCTTCATCAAGTGTGATGCATGTTTTTTATAAATTAAAATTGTTCATAATCTTAAATGTTGTAAATATATTGTTAGCATATGGAACCAACAGACCGGAATGCTAGTGCGGATAACCTGATTTGATGAAGAACTCGACACACACAAACTGTTGTGAAAGATCAACATATATCTATAATTGTGTCGAATCATATAATTTACCATAGGGTTACTATTTAAGATAAAAATGGGATTGTGTGTCACCACATTTAGTACTACTCAAGGAATCGTGATCATATCGCTAATCTTAATATTTCTAAATTTCCACTAAAGGTGACATCTTTTGGCTCATATAATTGTATCTTGGTTTAATGGGTAACTTCTGAATTAAAAATGTATCCAAAATTGTATAAAATTTACTAGAAATGATGTAGAAGTCGACCACTGTACGTAAGGGAAACTACAGTTTTTGGCATTCCATCAGAAAAAGGTTGTCGTATAATCTACTTATAGATTCTAAGGTAGTCATCTCATTACCCACCCGAATAAGATAACGATGTCCATTAATAAAATTAGGGTCACACTATTCATACGGGGTCTACTCCTCTTACTGCAAACGGGGTCTAGTGGGTCTAAAGTACTTTTTCATATTTTGTCCTTTTTTTTTTTTTTTTTTTTTTTTTTTTTTTTTTTTTTTTGTCATATTCTTTGGTTTGGGTGGGGTTACTTTATCCCACAAGTTTATTTTTGTCCAAGGATTGCACAAAGCACACAAGCAGGTTTTGGGTGGGGTTATTTTGTCCCAAAAAGTTTTTTTTTGTCCAGTGCATAAGACACAAGTTTTTGTCCAATAAGCTTTTTTTGTCAAGTCATTAAGACCAAGTTAGATTGAATCTGGCTCAGATTAGAGTTCATCATCGCCAAGTTTTTTTTGTCCAAGTGCATAAGCACACGGCGGATGCGTTAAGACACGTTGATTGAATACTGTGCTCGATTAGAGTTCATACAAGCAGATTGAATACATGCTCGATTAGAGTTCATCATCGCCAAGTTTTTTTTTTGTCCGAGTGCAAGACACAAGCGGATGCAGACAAAGGTTGCAAAGTGATAAAATATCACAATTGATAAAAAGTGTTAGGCTCGGATATGAAGGTTGCAAAGTGATAAAAATATCACTTTGCCGTGCCGTTCGGTTATAAAACCAATCGTCATCGCCTTTTTTGAAAATTTTTTTTGTCCAAGTGCAGCAGATTGCACACAAGTGCACAGATCAGATTGCACAATACCAGATTGCAACCAAGTTAGATTGCCCAAGTGAAACACATGTTTCACAATGTTCACAAGCAAGTACCATTTGCAGAAGTAAGATTCCCAAACTGCAGGAACTCACAAACATAGAATCTCAAAGATTGCACAATACCATATTGCATTAGCACACAAGCAGATTGCATTAGCACACAAGTACCAAGTGAAACACATGTTTCACAATGTTCACAAGCAAGTACCAAAAGTAAGATTCCCAAACTGCAAGAAGTCACAAGTGAAGAATCTCAAAATGGTAGGTAGTGAAACCTCCCATGTTATATTCAGCCTCATCACACAAACAGATCCATTAAAGTACCCTCAAGTTACCACAAGCGGTTTCCACAAACAGATCACACAAACATCATACAAACATCACCAAGTTACAACAAGTGAAGTTTCCACAAGTTAGGGTGGGGTTATTTATACGGTGGCTATAATTTTAGTTAAACCCTCTCTAGTACCTAGGGTTGGGTTATAACACAAGCCAAGTGAAACACAAGCTGCAAGTGAAAGCCGCAACTAACAAACCACAAAAAAACCTCAAATATCTTAGGCTGCCGATATGTCTCAATCACCAGAGGTAACAATTTTACACATTAATAATAGAGATAACATTAGGCTTAGATTAAGTTTCACATATTATCATATATGGCTGCAACATCAAAGGTTGCAAAATAAATTTATTTTTGCCGTCCATTCGGAAATGCCAAGCCAAAATCATATTATCATATATGGCTGCAACATCAAAGGTTGCAAAATATTTTTTTTTTTTGCAAAATCATCATTGCCTTATCTCGTTTTTTTTTTTTTTTTTTTTTTTTTAAACAATTTTCAAATCACTTAAGAATAAACCGCTTATCAAGCATATAAGCAGTTTGTTATATAAAATTATAGCCACAATATGAATAAAAATATAGCCACAGTATGAATAACCCCACCTGTAACGTACTATTGGAACGGGGTCTAATCTGAGCCTGTGTGCAATCTGCTTGTGTGCAATAAGCAGTTTGCCAAGAAACCACACAGAGCCTGTGGACTGGGGTAGGCCAGAGCAGGTATTCATACCACTCAATGGTGGCAGATCAAGGTGTTAACCTACCCTTTTGCACCCACACAACTCAGGCAGTTTCAATAAGCACATAAGCACATTTTTATCATAAGCACATAAGCAGTTTCCCAAGAAACCACACAGAGCACGTGGTGGGGTAGGCGAGGCGGTATTCATACCACTCAATGGTGGCGGATCAAGGTGTTAACCTACCCGCTTGCACCCACACAACTCGTGCAATTTCACATAACATCACATAATCACCCTTCACATAAGGTTTTAATCGCTTTTACCATAGGGTTTGTTAAATTAAACCCACAAATCACCCAGAAATCATACAAACATCACAAACTCACCATCAAAGAATCCAGATACCCAAACCCTAAAAAAAAATTAGGCGTTATTTATTTTTATTAAAGATCCATGTAATTCAAACCCACAAATCACCCAGAAAGCATACAAACATCACAAACTCACCATCAAAGAACCCAGATACCCAAACCCTAAAAAAAAATTAGGCGTTTTTTATTTTTATTAAAGATCCATGTAATTAAATGTGACAACTCGTACTTTCAGGTCATTTTTCAAATCACAATTCATGCTTCATTATTCATCGTTTATCGTAAACTAGGTTTACGAGTTTCAAATTCGCGTAACCTTAATGGTTTAGCTGCGAATTCATGATCATATCATCAAGGGCATTTCATATAGACTAGGTTTAGTCTATATTTCATTGGCATCATTATCATCATGTTAGTTCATTCATAATTTTTCATTTACATTAAACGCGTAATTTTCATATTAAATAAACGCTATCGCGTAATTAATTATTTTGAACATTTGATCCGTTACTTCCAAAATTATCCCGACATATTTTATACTCATATTAAGTCTATAAAATAATATTATGAGTTTGCCCGGTGTTTTAAATTTATTTCGTATATAAATTGTTATAGTTATATAATTACGACGGTTTTCTTAAATATTACACGATAATTATTATTTCACTCAAATTTTGCAAGAAATGTATTTTTATAATTTTTATGACATCAATATGTTTTATTTTGACCCGTTAAAATTTATTTTTAGTTAACGCTACCTTAAATACTCAAATGTGTATACAAGTTACTACATATCTTAAATTAATTTCACCTTTACTTACACTTATCTACATCTAATTACTTAAAAAATATATATATATATACAAACTAAATCAAACACACCCTTGTCGACATACAAGGGTGAGTCATTTGACAATTTGCAAAATATCTACAAGTATATCATATTATACTCATTCACTTCACATACAAGTTATAATACAAAGTGTAAAAGACCATTTCTCTCTTCTCTAGCTCCATAGAACCGGCAAACCACAAGACCAAGAAGGGATCATCAAAAAAATTTCAAGACAAAATTATTACACTCTAGTTACACTCTTTGTATAGGTTTTGAAATAAAAACCTTGGGTGATTAGGAAAAATCCTTTGTTCTCATAAACCTCATCAAGTTACTAGTAAGCATTCATATTCATCATAATATTTCATATTCATTGTTTTGGTCATTTCATTTTATTTGAGAAAACATGCGAGTCTCATGAGGTTTATACCACTTTTTCATTGATTTTAAGAGTTATATATATATAAGTCATCCTATACTTACTCCTTGTTATATATTATTTTTGGTGATGTCTAGGAACCCATGACACCCTAAGAAGGTGTATGGTAGGATTAGAATAGCTTCGGAGTTGTTTTGAATGGGTTAGAATAGGTTTGGCGTGAGAAAAACTCATTTCGACAAGTTTTAAAAAGGTCGTCCTTATTTTCAAATCTGGAATTTTCGACGGTGGATAAAAATTTTGGCCTAGATATTTAGAAAATATACTTTAAACGAAACGTTGCGCTTGAACGGATTAAAGCGGAGCTATAACGAAGAAGTTATGAATTTTTCAAGTTGGCGACGAAAACTATAATTTTCTGGAAATTTCAGCATGTATTGTTTATTTTGTACGAGTCAAAAATGAAACTTAGGTGTTATAAATTATGTCGACTTGTCAAAAAAAATATGTTAGTATACTTTGATAAAAAGCTAAGGACCTTTAAAACGTAGAAAGCGGACTTGTAACGAGTAAATTACACGCGATAAACCAAGTTGCCGTAACTTTATTCTATTAGCAAAATTAATATATTTTCTATTAAACACATACTACGGCAACGAGGGACCATGTTGAGGGTCGTTTTTAACAATGACGGCGTACTTTTTATAAAATGACGTCTTCTAGTAAAAGTAAGTTCGCCTAACCTATTTTCCAAAATGTCCAACCGTTCATCGAGCGGAGTTGTAACGAATAAAATATAGTCACTTAAAATTTGCCGAAAACCATCTTTTAACTATACTTTGGACTAAGGTACTATACTTAACCTCTATTTTCTTTATGTTCGAGATCTCTAGGATGGAAACTTAAACACTAAAACTTTGAGATAATGAAACGAGCTTCCAAAAATCGTTTAGTTCGTTTCCTAACACTCGACGTGCACCATTTTACGACTAGTTTTTAGAGGCCGTTTTAGTCACTTTCATGAAAATGTCAACGACATTATTTTACGACGAAAAGTTATAATTTCATAATAAATGACTAAATGATTATCGTCGGATATCATTTCAATATAAATACTTGTAAAGTAGGTTATAAATTGTCAAGACGTTATAAGAGTTATTTTTCGACGATAAGTATTATTTTCAAAAATTCACAAGTGGTATAGATATCATACGAATTGCATGCATAACATTACATCATAACTTATTATGTATCATATCATTCATAATAGGTCAAGTTTAGTGATTCACGCTACATTTGGTGTACTCACTTTTGCCATCGCATCATTGTACCAAGTGAGTTTTCATAGCCCCATTTTTAATTGTTTTGTACTATTTTTGGGGGAGATACATGCTCAACTATTTTCATTTACCTTCATAAGTACTTTAAACATTTAAGGATTAATGTGAGTTCCATAGCCCCATTTTCAATTGTTTTATACTACTTTTTGGGGGAGATACATGCTCAATTACTTGCTTTTATTTACACAAGTACTTTAAACTTTTATGGATTACCGTGAGTTTCGTAGCCTCTACTTTTGTATGTTTTGAACTATTTTGGGGGAGATACACGCTTAACTATTTTTCACAAGTACTTTATATTTTTAAGGATAAATTCTATCATGATCACCATCGTTTTAAAACCGAATGTTGTACTATATCAATTGTTCTTGTTTATGTGCTATAGTTCTACGTCGTATAATGTTCTAAATCAGTTGACTACTGATACATTGAGTCAGGTGCTATAGATTATGTGCTATAGTTCTACGTCGTATAATGTTCTAAATCAGTTGACTACTGATACATTAAGTCATGTGCTATTGATTATGTGTTATGGTTCTACATCGAGTTAGGTACTATTGTGAATTCATTTGACGAGGTGTGTTTGAACATAAACTATACATATTTTGGCAGTGGGTTGTGAACACACAGGTTGCAAGTTTTGTATGGGCGGAACTTGGAACTGAGTGGATTTACAATGCCTTTGCTGCATAAACGATTTTGAAAGGCTTTACATTTCAACGCAAACTCTATGAACTCACTCAACCTTTGTGTTGACACTTTTAGCATGTTTTATCTCAGGTATCTAAGGCATTCACTTCATGGCATGCATGTGGACTTATCATAGAGTCGCGGTGACGACGCGTCTCACATGGGATTTATACACTTTAAAAACATCGTTTGACTGTACTAAACTTATTTTCCGCACAAGTTGATTTCAATTGGGACCTATACTTTGTAAACTCTGATTATTTTATTAAATCAAGCGATGTATTTTCCAAACGACACTTTAGGTCGTTCAATATAACTGTGATTGTGATGCTATGACAACAACCTCAGAATTCCATTCCACCGCAAAATGTAATTTGGGGTGTGACAGATTGGCATCGAGCTTGATTATAGAGAACTAGGTTGCATCATTGACCCTAGACTATAACTACATCATCATAGCATCTCATCATTTCATCATAAGTGCATATTCACTTTACATGCGGTTTATACGTACACTTTCGAGTTATTTACTTTCATTTCACATCGATTGTCACATGGATGCCTTTAATTACCCATCCCATTATCCTTTCCTCATACTCTAATGTGGAGAATGCTTTGTCATTCCCTATCGCAATTTTAATATCAGCTGATTCATCATCGATAACGTCGAATGCCGAGATAAAACCTTTAAGTAGGGCGAAGTCACTCTCACTCCCTTGTTTCACCACTAACATGTCGAGTTACACGTTATTCACACATTAAGTCACTAAACCATCATACATTTGAAGCACTTACAACATCTCATAACCTACCTTTTGGGAACCCGTCGATCATTTTGAAAAATAACCTCAAATTTATTATCTCATATCACATCTCTTTAGAGCGCTTATTTTTAACATAGGACTTTGCTACATCTTACTTTTCCTCTTATTTTGAAGAAGTTATGGCGCCAAAGAAAGCCACACCTGAATTGACTCAAGCGGCTATGCAGAAGTATGTGAACGATAGCATAGCCAATGCATTAAGGACTGAAAGAGCATCGGTGGTGGGCTGCTGCCGAGGTCGCTAGGCATCGCCGAGGTCGCATCTTTGAACGTGCCGCCAGTTTGCGAATGCCGCCGTCGCCGCGAATCGCCAAGCTACTAGAATTGCGAGGGAAGTCAAGCCGCTAGACTTCTTCTTCGCCGCAAGAATTGCAGGAGGTCCGGGTTAAGTTGTTCGTATAAGGATTTTAAAGTGGAGATCCCACTAAGTTCAAAGGTCTTGAAGGGCAACCGCCATGGTTCGATGGTTCGAGAAAATGGAGTCGTGTTTCGTTATATAATTGCCCGAGGATAGCAAGGTTAAGTTTGCTACGAGTACACTCTTGGATGGGGCAATGTCTTGGTGGAACTCGTATGCTCGACCAATGGGAATGGAAAATGCTTTCAAGCTCACTGGGAGCAATTCAAAGGTTCGTAACGAAGAAGTATTGTCCGCGACGAAGTGAAAAAGTTAGAGACCGAATTCTATGAACTGGTAACTATTGGGTATGATATTGATACTTATATTAGAAGGTTTCAAGAATTGGCTGCGTTATGCCCATCTATGGTTTCAGATAACGAGAAGCTACTGGAGGCTTTCATTGGGGGACTTCCCCAGATTATTCAAGGAGACGTGATTTCTTTTGATCCGCAAACGATTGAAGAATCTATCCGAATATCTCAAAAGCTCATGGAACGAGTTTTGAAAAAGGGAAACATTACCAACACTAACCGTAACAACAATACCAACAACCGCACCAACTACAACAATAACCGAAATAACAACAACAACGACGATAACCAAATCAACAACAACAAAAGGAAATGGGAAAATGACCAAGGAGGTTATAATAACGACAACCAAAACCGTAACACTAACCATCACCAACAACTGAATAGAAGACAAGAAGTCGCTGTGGTCTATGTTCTTTGCACCAACAAAGGGAAGAGCTTATATCGAAACTTACCACGATGCCACCAATGCACGCTACATCATAATGGTCCATGTGGTATATGCTTTAGCCGTCACAAAGTGGGACACCTTGCTAAGGACCGCAAGGGCAAGGCCATAGTTACATGTTACGGATGCGGGAGCAAGGACACTATCGGAATCAATGTCCTCAAAACCAAGGTCAACAAGTTGAAGGTGCTCATGGGAATGCATACATGTTACAAGGAGGAGAAGCTCGTCATGGTCTCAAACAACGGAAGGCGAAGAAGTTCGAAACTAACGGTCTTAATTTTTCCTTATGTACTATGTCGTACTAAGTTTATGTCTTCTATCGCATTCGGATCTTATGACTTAAGATGTACTACTTTTGATAAACCACTCGTTGTAAAATATTCTCATCTATCGTACTTTATTTTCTTTTCGATTTGTTATCACTTACGAGAATTTTAATTCCTTTTTACTTTAACGACCATTTTAACGACACAGTTTAAATCTTTGTAAACATTGAGAGTTATAACAACTAAACCGAATGTCACATTATCGTTCCTTAATTATACATAGCCTAGCTAACTATGTCTAATTCTGGAGGGATCATGTTATGTTGGGAGAAGTTATTTATAAATCTTAGTGCAAGCAAAATTTTCACATATTCCAAAGTCAAAGTGTTACTCATGGGAGATTTATCCAACATTTTCTCTACTATGATGTTCTATATACCCTCAATCATCGATAATCGTAACGACACTTCCTCATGTCTTCTCTCCTCGATATTCATCACAAACTAAAAAATTCGATAGACTAACACGAACTGAATTCAGGGACTGAATTCCTTTTTGGATGGGCGAATGTGACAACTCGTACTTTCAGGTCATTTTTCAAATCACAATTCATGCTTCATTATTCATCGTTTATCGTAAGCTAGGTTTACGAGTTTCAAATTCGCGTAACCTTAATGGTTTAGCTGCGAATTCATGATCATATCATCAAGGGCATTTCATATAGACTAGGTTTAGTCTACATTTCATTGGCATCATTATCATCATGTTAGTTCATTCATAATTTTTCATTTACATTAAACGCGTAATTTTCATATTAAATAAACGCTATCGCGTAATTAATTATTTTGAACATTTGATCCGTTACTTCCAAAAATTATCCCGACATATTTTTATACTCATATTAAGTCTATAAAAATAATATTATGAGTTTGCCCGGTGTTTTAAATTTATTTCGTATATAAATTGTTATAGTTATATAATTACGACGGTTTTCTTAAATATTACACGATAATTATTATTTCACTCAAATTTTGCAAGAAATGTATTTTTATAATTTTTATGACATCAATGTGTTTTATTTTGACCCGTTAAAATTTATTTTTAGTTAACGCTACCTTAAATACTCAAATGTGTATACAAGTTACTACATATCTTAAATTAATTTCACCTTTACTTACACTTATCTACATCTAATTACTTGAAAAAATATATATATATATATATATATATATATATACAAACTAAATCAAACACACCCTTGTCGACATACAAGGGTGAGTCATTTGACAATTTGCAAAATATCTACAAGTATATCATATTATACTCATTCACTTCACATACAAGTTATAATACAAAGTGTAAAAGACCATTTCTCTCTTCTCTAGCTCCATAGAACCGGCAAACCACAAGACCAAGAAGGGATCATCAAAAAATTTTCAAGACAAGATTATTACACTCTAGTTACACTCTTTGTATAGGTTTTGAAATAAAAACCTTGGGTGATTAGGAAAAATCTTTTGTTCTCATAAACCTCATCAAGTTACTAGTAAGCATTCATATTCATCATAATATTTCATATTCATTGTTTTGGTCATTTCATTTTATTTGAGAAAACATGCAAGTCTCATTAGGTTTATACCACTTTTTCATTGATTTTAAGAGTTATATATATATAAGTCATCCTATAATTACTCCTTGTTATATATTATTTTTGGTGATGTCTAGGAACCCATGACACCCTAAGAAGGTGTATGGTAGGATTATAATAGCTTCGGAGTTGTTTTGAATGAGTTAGAATAGGTTTGGCGTGAGAAAAACTCATTTCGACAAGTTTTAAAAAGGGTATGTCCTTATTTTCGAAATCTGGAATTTTCGACAGTGGATAAAAAATTTTGGCCTAGATATTTAGAAAATATACTTTAAAACGAAAACGTGGCCGCTTGAACGGATTAAAAAGGAACTATAACGAAGAAGTTATGAATTTTTCAAGTTGGCGACGAAAGCTATAATTTTCTGGAAATTTCAGCATGTATTGTTTATTTTGTACGAGTCAAAAATGAAACTTAGGTGTTATAAATTATGTCAACTTGTCAAAAAAAATATGTTAGTTTACTTTGATACAAAGCTAAGGACCTTTAAAACGTAGAAAGCGGACTTGTAACGAGTAAATTACACGCGATAAACCAAGTTGCCGTAACTTTATTCTATTAGCAAAATTAATATATTTTCTATTAAACACATACTACGACAACGAGGACCATGTTGAGGGTCGTTTTAACAATGACGGAGTACTTTTATAAAATGATGTCTTCTAGTAAAAGTAAGTTCGCCTAGCCTATTTTCCAAAATGTCCAACCTTTCATCGAGCGGAGTTGTAACGAATAAAATATAGTCACTTAAAATTTGCCGAAAACCATCTTTAAACTATACTTTGGACTAAGGTACTATACTTAACCTCTATTTTCTTTATGTTCGAGATCTCTAGGATGGAAACTTAAACACTAAAACTTTGAGATAATGAAACGAGCTTCCAAAAATCGTTGAGTTCGTTTCCTAACACTCGACGTGCACCATTTTACGACTAGTTTTTAGAGGCCGTTTTAGTCACTTTCATGAAAATGTCAACGACATTATTTTACGACGAAAAGTTATAATTTCTTAATAAATGACTAAATGATTATCGTCGGATATCATTTCAATATAAATACTTGTAAAGTAGGTTATAAGTTGTCAAGACGTTATAAGAATTATTTTTCGACGATAAGTATTATTTTCAAAAATTCACAAGTGGTATAGATATCATACGAATTGCATGCATAACATTACATCATAACTTATTATGTATCATATCATTCATAATAGGTCAAGTTTAGTGATTCACGCTACATTTCGGTGTACTCACTTTTGCCATCGCATCATTGTACCAAGTGAGTTTTCATAGCCCCATTTTTAATTGTTTTGTACTATTTTTGCGGGAGATACATGCTCAACTATTTTCATTTACCTTCATAAGTACTTTAAACATTTAAGGATTAATGTGAGTTCCATAGCCCCATTTTCAATTGTTTTATACTACTTTTTGGGGGAGATACATGCTCAACTACTTGCTTTTATTTACACAAGTACTTTAAACTTTTACGGATTACCGTGAGTTTCGTAGCCCCTACTTTTGTATGTTTTGAACTATTTTGGGGGAGATACATGCTTAACTATGTTTCACAAGTACTTTATATTTTTAAGGATAAATTCTATCATGATCACCATCGTTTCAAAACCGAATGTTGTACTATATCAATTGTTCTTGTTTATGTGCTATAGTTCTACGTCGTATAATGTTCTAAATTAGTTGACTAATGATACATTGAGTCAGGTGCTATTGATTATGTGCTATAGTTCTACGTCGTATAATGTTCTAAATCAGTTGACTACTGATACATTAAGTCATGTGCTATTGATTATGTGTTATGGTTCTATATCGAGTTAGGTACTATTGTGAATTCATTTGACGAGGTGTGTTTTAACATAAACTATACATATTTTGGCAGTGGGTTGTGAACACACAGGTTGCAAGTTTTGTATGGGCGGAACTTGGAACTGAGTGGATTTACAATGCCTTTGCTGCATAAACGATTTTGAAAGGCTTTACATTTCAACGCAAACTCTATGAACTCACTCAACCTTTGTGTTGACACTTTTAGCATGTTTTATCTCAGGTATCTAAGGCATTCACTTCATGGCATGCATGTGGACTTATCATAGAGTCGCGGTGACGACGCGTCTCACATGGGATTTATACACTTTAAAAACATCGTTTGACCGTACTAAACTTATTTTCCGCAAGTTGATTTCAATTGGGACCTATACTTTGTAAACTCGATTATTTTATTAAATCAAGCGATGTATTTTCCAAACGACACTTTAGGTCGTTCAATATAACTGTGATTGTGATGCTATGACAACAACCCTGTGAATTCCATTCCATCGCAAAATGTAATTTGGGGTGTGACATTAAACCCACAACTTACCCAGATATCATACAAACATCACAAACTCACCATCAAGAACCCAGATTTACCCTAACCCTAAAAAAAACTAGGCATTTTTTATTTTTATTAAAGATCCATGTAATTAAACCCACAACTTACCCAGATATCATACAAACATCACAAACTCACCATCAAAGAATCCAGATACCCAAACCCTAAAAAAAAATTAGGCGTTTTTTATTTTTATTAAAGATCCATGTAATTAAACCCACAACTTACCCTGATATCATACAAACATCACAAACTCATCATCAAAGAACCCAGATACCCAAACCCTAAAAAAAAATTAGGCGTTTTTTATTTTTATTAAAGATCCATGTAATTAAACCCACAACTTACCCAGATATCATACAAACATCACAAACTCACCATCAAGAACCCAGATTTACCCAAACCCTAAAAAAAAATTAGGCGTTTTTTATTTTTATTAAAGATCCATGTAATTAAACCCACAACTTACCCAGATATCATACAAACATCACAAACTCACCATCAAGAACCCAGACTGGTCCGGACATGGAAATGCACCGCCTGATCGCTACATGGACATGCCAAACACGGGGTTGGTTATTGCAGAAATGATTAGACGACCCGTTGCATTTATATCTCACAGGGGTTGGAATATGTGTTTTCCGCTTATCAGTGGTCCAGACTTCTCACAAAGAACTGACCCCCTTGTGATAGCCCGTGTGGGGAACGAAGTAGGTCATTACATTGTTCTGACGCTAGACGAACATTCTCCACTTTCGCATCTCCACCCACAATGGAGGAGGCACGGATCGGGTTACATCCCGGTGGGAATCATTATATAGGCATCGACTAACATAGTGATCGACATCGATTCATGTTGTAAATAATTATAAACATAGTGAATGATTCATGTTGTAAATAATTATAAACATAGTGACTGATTACTGATTTATGTTGTAAATAATTGATTAATGATTTATGTTGTAAACATAGTGATTCATTACTGATTTATGTTGTAAATGATTGATTATTGTTTATATTTAAATTAATAATAACATTGTAAATGATACATGTTTTATGTTGTAAATGATTGATTACTGATTTATGCAAATTCTTTTGTCAGGTGGGCCAAAGGAAATCCTTTCTGGTGTCGATGTAATAGAGGATTTATTATAGAACGAAATCCACGAAATCCTTTCCGGCCGACCGTATTATGCATGTCCTCTTTCGGTGGTAAATAATCATACGCTTGCTTAGGGTTTTATGTAAATAATTTATTTGTTAAAATACATTTCTTATTATTTTCTTAACATGTAATGTACCGGTACAAATGACTATGGGTGTCGATACTTCAGTTGGAAAGATGAATTTGAAAGACGGTACCTTAGTCGAGCCTCATCTTCAACGCAGTGCTCAAACTGCGTTGCTAAAGATAATGAGATCAAGCTGTTGAAGACAAGAATAAAGATGCTGGAGATGGAGTTAGAATTGACAAGGAATCCTGAGGATCACGCTTGTCAGTCGGGTGCAAGGCTCCATGATCTTTTAAACGAGATGAATAATCTTCATATGTAATAGATGTTGTTGTATTTAAATAATATGTTAACGTTGACGTTTAATTTAATAATAACAGTTGTTGTTGCAGTTATTTAATGTGGTAATATTTAACGTGCTATTATACAAACTAAATAATTATACATGTACAATACATTATTATACACACACTTATTATATACATTATTATACACACACTTATTATACACACACTTATTTCTATTTAAAAAAAAAAAAAAAAAAAAGGTGGGACAAGGGGACAAAAGTACCTATGGTGTCATAGAATTTTATAGCCACCGTATGAATAAAAATGTAGCCACCGTATGAATAACCCCACCCTAAAATTATCAGTGATTCCTGTTATTTGTAAGTTTCGTGAAATGTGAAACAACACTGTCTTCATAAAACATACGTAAAAGTGAAACATTTTATTACTAAATATTGCTAATACTTTTTGTGTTGCATTGCCACAAGCAAACGTGAATCATGTATGTTTGCAACAAAAAATGTCTAATTCAATGTTGAAAAAAAGTAACTTTTGATAAAAATAAAAAATGTCTAATTCAATGTTGAAAACAGTAACTTTAGATAGAAAAAAAGTAACTTTAGATAGAAGGTAATGGTAACAATCACACCATCCTCACACCATTTTTCATGCGTGACACCGTTACCAAACCAAAGTTCACGCGTGGGCAATGAAAAAAGAAAGAATGAGAGTGACAATGCTCACCTCTTAGCGTTTGTGTCAAATATGACGTTTTTATTATTTTTTATTTGGTTTCTAAGCGTGTGTGGGTTATTTTATGTGATATGTTTGTGGAAAGTGAGTTTAATGAAAAGTGCGAAGAGTGGTGACCATTATGGGTAAAAGGTGAGGGAAAGCGGGGGGAGGTAAATGATGATGTGACGCTGAGGTGGACAGTGATGTGATGAGACCAAGGTTGTAAATAGCATGAGGTGTGGCGTGACGATATAACTAAGCTTCACGCCTTAAAAGCTATGGCAAAACCTTAGCGGTTTCTAAGACGTGACTTAAAGCGACATAAAATATAAAAATATTTATAGATTTATATATTATTCAAATATATCGATTTTATAAAAAGTGTTATACATAAGGAATAAAGTTAAGAAACTATCCTTGCATTTAATCTTCATTTTTTTTTCAAAAAATATATTTTTCATCAGAGTTAAATTCAAAAAATGCGCCACGCCTCGCACCTTATTGCGCCTTTTCACACCTCATCTCACGCCACGCCTAGAGTCGACGTCTTAGTCTATTGCGTAACGTGGATGTCACACCTCGCGCCTTAGCGCCGGCATTACGAGCCTTTTAGAACCCTGGGTGTGACCATTACCTCTAGTCTTACGTGGTTTGTGAAAAAAATAAGCTACTCTCTCTATTTGGGTTATGTCTAAGACTACCCTTATCAGTTATCAGAAAACACCTTCGCTCACCTTCCACCTCAACGTCATCTTAGCTTTTTTTCTCCATTTTTTTACCATCACTCCTTATCACTTTTTACCCACATTGGTCGCACCACCCTCACCGGTTAACAATCATACATAATACCATTTACCGTTTAATACGGTGTCGTTTAATTGGTTTAAAGAAAAATTAAGAAATGACAATTTGCTAGGAAAAAGAAAGAATAAAACGACGTCAACGCATCATCGAAGTTGTTTGGGGAAAAATTGAAAAAGCTCAAAATGTACCTTCATATTGTACGGCGACTTACAAATCTACTCTAAACTTTCTGATATTTACGATTTTTTTATATAAAAAACTTTATTCATCAAATATGTAACAAATATTTAGCGAATTATTTGATAGAAAATATACCAATGCGAAGGGCTCTGGATTACATACACACGGAGCCTTATATTGATATGCATTTGACACATGCATGATTTTATAAAAATTACTGAAGTTTAATATGTATTTTTTTAAAAATAAAAATTGATAGAACACACCCACAAACTTACCCATTAACTTTAAAAACCATCCTACACATAGTACAGAGGCTTTTTTCGTACAATTCTATGATAGTTTATAACATAAAATATTAATACAAAAATGCAAAACGTACCTCCAAACTGTGCGTCGATTTACAAAAATTACTCTGATCCAGTTTGACATTTACGACATTTTTATATAACAAACTTTATTTGTCAAATATGTAGCAAATATAGAATATACCAGTGGGAAGAGCTCCTGATTACGAACAACACGAGCCCAATATTGATATGTTTTTGTCGTACGTACAATTTTATAAAAACTGTTGAAGTTTAATATATCTTAAATATGTTTTTATACAAAACACCCTTAATTTACGCACTAACTTTAAAAACCATCCTCCAACTTATGTATACATAGAATATAGGCTTTTTTCTTGCAATTTTATGATAGTTTATAACATAGAGTATTAATAAATAGATTAAACTGCAAGTCGTTTTTTATTTTACTTTTCTAAAAAAAAAAAAAGATTTTACAAATACCCTTAAACTATGCAACAAGTTACAAAAAAGAGCCTGTACTTTTAATTATTTACGTTTTTTTTATTTATGAAATATCTAATTAATATTTAATGATTTTTTGACACTAAAAAAATACCGCTGAAAAGGCGTCCGGATTACGAACGCTCAAGTTTATTATTTCTTTTATAATTATATATATTTACAAAACACACTCTTAACTTGCCACTAACTTTAAAAACCATCCTCTAATTTGTGTGCATATAAAGCATGGTCTTTTTCAGTTCAATTCTATGATAGTTTATAATATAAAGTGTTAATAACATATAGTAAACTGCAAAACTAATTGATATGATTTGGTCAAAGCTTATACACGAGTAATTTCTTACCGTTTTGTCAACATGTGTAGAAATGAAGTTGAGTTTGTCATGAAATCTCAATTGTAATAAAAATTGGTTGATTTGTCATAAAATCTAAGTTGCAAAAATTAAATTAAAAGGATTTGACGTTAAGTACATCCGAACAATGCATATAATCTCTTTGATGTACGTTTTTTTATATATACATCTACATTTTGCATACTTTGAACAATGCATAGAGTAGCTTCTTTTTTTATAGTTTTAGAAAATTTTGGCGCGCACAAAAATTACACAAATTAAAGCCCAAACACCCCGCCGTAACGAGCGGTTGCCATCCAACTCGTTTTTTTTACTTATTAAAAACTAAACTTTTATTAATAAATTAAAAACATTACTTAAAAAATAAGAAGAGATCATAAATTAAACATTACGAGAAAACAACATCATTGCTTCGGAATTCATATCTATAATAAGTTTTGTTTGAGTTGTGTGAGAGTAAGTTTGAATTTGTGTAAAGAATAAAGAATTGGAAGAAGCTGTGTTTAAAAATGTTAAAATTAAAAAGATAATTATAAGTAAATAAAACAATAGTGAAAAGAATTTTTTTTTACAAGTATCAGTTGCATAGTTGGGAACTCACTTTTTTCACACAAACCGAAAAATGAATTGCTCACCTTTTACACAAACACGTGATAGTAGGCTTACTCACCTCACGAAGCTCTCACTCACCCTCACACGTGACCGATACAAGTAGTCTAAATGACTAAGTGTTATCACGATAAGCTAAAATAAGTTTTGTTACTAAATGTTTGCAAACATATAAAAGCTTAATGCAAAGCTCAATGAATAATCATCTGTTCGAAAAGCAAGCAGAGAACTTACGTGTACGTGGGTTATAAGTTAAAACAATTTCAGTTCACATTAGTATGGATTATAAACTATAAAGTATTTAGTTTGAGAAAATAGGAGGCTTTATTGTCAAGTTGACGAGAAATATAAATGTAATACCAAACAACTTAGTGATAAATATGTTTATCGTTGAAGGCACAGATATGATTAAATGCAAAAATAAACACACTTATTGGATGAAGACATTACCATTGATCACATGTAAGACTATAATCTCTTAATAATACGGGTTGCAACTTTTTTATTACACACAAATATCAGTTACATATTTTTTGAGACAAAACTTGAACTCATAAGGCATTTACATGTGTCCGCTAATTCAAATACTCTTTGACAATATAACTTTTAGTTGTCGTTTATTTTTTTTCAATAAGCATTTTTTTTCTCTTTTCACTTCTTTTGTTTGTAGAAGGGCAAATGTTTTTCTTTATTTTTTTCAGACATAAGTGTTTCTTTTCACCTCTTTCCTCTTCTAAATTTCAGGCATTATTTTTCACTTCTTACCTCATCATTCACAACCTCTACATCTCTTTCTCAATATCTTACATCTCTTTTACATTTCGTCCCTCTTTTTACGTTTTCATCCGTTTTCGCCCGTTTTTTTCTACGTTTTCGAATCTTTTTTTTACGTTTTTTACGTTTTCGTCCGTTTTCGTCCCGTTTTTTTACGTTTTCGTCCGTTTTCTTACGTTTTCGTCCGTTTTCTTACATTTTCGCCCGTTTTCTTAAGTTTTTGTCCGCTTTATTACGTTTACGTTCGGTTTTTTTTGTTTTCGTCTGTTTTTTACGTATTCATACGTTTTTTTTGCGTCTTCGTCTGTTTTCTTACGTTTTTGTCCATTTTCGTCCGTTTTCACATGTTTTTTTTTACGTTTTCAACTATTTTTTAACGTTTTTGACCATATTTTTACGTTTTCGTCGGTTTTTATTATGCTTTTGTCTGTTTTCTTACGTTTTCGCCTGCTTTTTTACGTTTTCGTCCGTTATTTATGTTTTCGTCGGTTTTTTTCGTCCGTTTTCATCCCTTTTTTACGTTTTCGCCATTTTTTTACGTTTTCGTCAGTTTTCTTATGTTTTTATCCGTTTCCTTACGTTTTTTGCCATTTTTTTTACTTTTTCGTCCTTTTTTACGTTTTCATCCATTTTTTACGTTTTCGTCCGTTTTCTTACGTTTTCGTCCGTATTTACGTTTTAGTCCGTTTTTTATATTTTCATATGTGTATTTTACGTTTTCATCCGTTTTCATATGATTTTATAAGTTTTTTGTACGTTATTTTATCTTACCTCACAAAACGTAAGATAATGTAAGAAAATGGACGAAAACGGATGATAACGAAAGAAAAGATTTAAAATGTGAAAAACCGACAAAACGCAAAAACAATAAAACGTAAAAAGACAAAACGTAAAAGCGGTCGAAAACTCAAAAATGTATTTAAAACGTAAAACGGATTTAAAACGTAAAACCAAATAAAACGTAAAACAAACAAAACGTAAAAAGGACAAACACGTATAAAAACAAACAAAAACTTTAAAAAGGGGTCGAAAATTTAAAAAACAAACGAAGACGTAAAAAACAAACAGTCTTTTTCTTGCAGATGAAGAGCTTCACCTCTTCTTTTGCAGACATGGTTTACAGATGAAGAGGTAAAAGCTCTAAAAAAACAAACGACACCTTAGTGTTTAAATTGAAAACCATTAACAGCTATCAGATGAAATTTAAATCTGGTATCAGTGAATGGAGAATTAAACGAAGGCAAATTTAGAGTAAAAAGTTGCAAAATAAATAATAAGCTGTAGCGAGCTTCAAATAATGGGCTTGCGTAAATGGGCTTAAAATAATTACTTAACAAATTATCAAAAATCTTTGTCACTATTAAGTATGAAGTAATATTAACATCCAATAAACTCTCTCCAAGTGGCAATAAGAAATTTCCCGCCACCATTCACATACAAATTTGATAAAATCACCATAACAAACTTTCGTTAATCATCATTATGTTTAGATCTCTCGGTAATCATTCTTTCGTGTTAGCATATATTATAGGCCAAGTTCCAGTTATTAGTTTGGATTTCATGTGTATAGGCCCATCATTGTATATTATATACTCTACGATTGTAACATTATGAGAATCAATCAATACACACTTTACATAATTAACGTGGTATCAGAGTTGTTTCTCGACATTGGCCTGTTCATCAGCTTGATGTCAAGAATGCTTTTCTGCATGGTTCTTTATCTGAGACTGTATATATGTACCAGCCTCCTGGTTTTCGGGATCCTAGCCGTCCCGATCATGTTTTTCTTTTGCAACGATCACTTTATGGGCTCAAGCATGCTCCTCGGGCCTGGTTTCAGCGGTTTGCTGCTTATGCTACTCGTATTGGGTTTCATCATAGTCGGTGTGACTAATCGCTTTTCATTTATCGACAGGGTTTGGATACTGCTTATTTATTGTTATATGTTGATGATATAGTTTTGACAGCCTCCTCAGAGACTCTTCTACGGCGGATTATCACTTCTCTTCATGCAGAGTTTTCCATGACAGATCTGGGCCCCCTTAATTATTTTCTGGGCATATCTGTGACATGTACTACTTTGGGGATGTTTCTTTCTCAATCGAAGTATGCTACTGAGGTTCTTGAGCGTGCTAACATGCTTACTTGTAACCCTTGTCGGACTCCAGTTGACACGGACACCAAACTTGGCGCGGATGGTGATCCTATTTCGGATCCCACTTTGTATCGTAGTCTCGCAGGTGCTTTACAGTATCTTACCTTTACTAGACCGGATATCTCTTATGCAGTTCAGCAGGTTTGTCTTTTTATGCATGATCCTCGGGAGCCACACTTTTCTGCTCTTAAAAGATCTTACGTTATGTGCGGGGGACCTTAGACTTTGGATTACAGCTTTATTTGTCATCGACTTCATCCTTGGTTGCATATTCAGATGCTGATTGGGCAGGTTGTCCCACTACACGTCGGTCTACATCAGGCTATTGTGTTTTTCTTGGCAATAATCTTCTATCATGGTCCTCAAAGCGTCAATTTACAATATCTCGATCCAGTGCTGAGGCTGAATATCGGGGTGTTGCCAACGCTGTTGCTGAGACCTGTTGGTTACGTAACTTGTTACGTGAACTCCATACACCACTCACCATAGCTACGATCGTTTATTGTGATAATGTAAGTGCAGTGTATCTCTCATCTAATCCTGTGCAACATCAACGCACGAAGCATATTGAGATCGACATTCATTTTGTACGTGATTTGGTTGCCACTGGGCATGTGCGTGTTCTGCATGTCCCGTCTCGCTATCAGTATGCCGATATCTTCACCAAAGGTTTGCCTACTGCGTTGTTTGATGAGTTTCGCTCCAGTTTGAGTGTTCGTTCCTCTCCCGCTCCAACTGCGAGGGGCTGTTAGCATATATTATAGGCCCAGTTCCAGTTATTAGTTTGGATTTCATGTGTATAGGCCCATCATTGTGTATTATATACTCTACGATTGTAGCATTTGTTGGGTTTTACTAATCATAACAATTATAGAAAAACACATAAACATCATCAAAGCATGCAGCGGAAGTAATAGGAACAATACTTGTAAATTAATTAACCGAATTAAAAGTATATGCGTACCTTTTGCGAATCAATGCAATTAGGGTTTATGAAAAACCCCAAATTAAGATCAAGAACTAAGAAACCCTTAACCCTAATAAATTAAGGTTTATGAATGTCGACCAAAACCCTTGTCGACCCACCAAGATATGCAAACACAAGTGTATTTGCTCTTCGTTCTTGTACACACGTATTAGTAGCGAATCAATGAGAAAAGCTAGGTTCTTAATCACGAAACAAATCTATCACTTATGTTATGTTCTAGAAATCGACACCCAAGGTGTTTAGAGTGTGGAAATCGATTGAACACAAGAGAGGGAAAGATGAAGAGAAGATAGATTAGTTAGGGTTACAAGAGATGGAAAAATAAATCACAAACTATTTGTATTTATAGCCTAATAAACTTGGAGGACAAGTTTGAGTGGAATAGGGTTTAGAAACCCAACCCACGACCGGTTATGAACCCAAGAGGGATTCTAGAACCTTTCCGACTTCTATTTTCATCTCTAGTCCTTTAACTTAATATTTAACGATAGTTAACCAAACTACGTTAAATACCAACTCTTGTTAAGTGTTTTATTCGTGAGCAAATAATTAAATATAACATTTTATATATTAATTATTTATACATTGATTCTCATACGTAATGTGTGCAATCCCGAAGTCTCGATTTCGAATCCGGACATACGCATATTAAAATATATACATAACCTTTCAGCTCCCACTTGGATATATCTTAATATAGTAATGACATTGGTTTAGTCTAGCCTAACACGCCAATGCCCCCAGATTTGAATCGAGTGTGGTTTCCCTGGAAAAACCATTTTTAATGATTCATCATTATACTTATCCTTTTATTTCTAATACTTCATTAACTGTGAATATGGATCGAGTCATTTCACAAGTTAATATTTTGTTTCGTTATATCCGATTGAACAAGATTACCAAATCATCCGAACGTATTCCGAGATAGATCTTGGGTAAGGCCTTACAAACATCTTGCCAATCCTACGAGGGCCCAAACAAGATTATGCTTTGAAATGCATTCAAAGGAGCAAATTCTCTTGACTACAAGCAAAACTCATGAACTTTGCAACACTTCTGAAAATAGCCCTTATAACCACCTTTTACGGATAGCGTTAGACTATTTCACACAAGTGTACTACATTCATAACAGTTATCTGGTATCTCAAGTCTGATTATAAATATACATGATTTACTTAATGACAAAGATCCATAAAGTACAACCATGTTAAGTTGGGATATGTCCTATATTCAATTCATTGAATATCATGTGAATTTGACATGTCCCACGCATCAATATACTTTAAGTATATTATACCAAAACTCATATTTGTCTTAATTCAATGACATTCCCACATCATTGATCGACAACGGACTTTTAGAATAACATAAGTTATTCACGGATTAAACATGCAAATATAGGACATAATATTAAGAAAATGAAAAATAAACATAACCAATATTTTATTTCATTTAAATAATATTTGTTCATAACATCCCTTATCCAAATACTAAATAGATCAATGCATGATAATACTAGTTAATGAATTATGCCTCAAGTAATGACAATCATACTTGTTGACAAGGCATAATTTCAACTAACTTTGATCTATCGAAATTTTGAGAATACTTATTTCAAGAATTCAACTAGTGAAGTTCTTGTATGTGTGCATTCAAATAACTTGATATTGTCATATAATATTTCATAACGTGTGTGACATCCTCAACCACCAATTTATGACAATCAAACTTTCAAACATTTTAAAGTTTAAAGTATTCTTATTCTCTATTGTATAATGCAACTATGCTCTTAATTGAGCACAACTAGTCCACATGGCCATCAACAAAGATGAAATCCTATCATGACTAGTATTGAATGTCATCTCAATTAAACCAACATCATTGTATACAAACAACAATATGCTCTTTAAAATTTCATAAACTTCAATATCTATAGTGTAATGTTTGATGCCTTCAAACTTTCAAGTTTGTTAGCTGTGACAATTACGCAACAATTGATGCATTGCTCATCCATAGAATTTTGAGAGCAATTCCAGGCTGAGGAATTTAATTCTAGATTCAAACATATTCTATTAGAATATTCGTTACACTAGTTATCTAATAACTTCATTAGATATCAATGTTATCAAATCATCTTGCATTCAAGCATGATACAACAATAATGTTAATACAAATAAGCCGTAAAAACGTTTATTTATATTTTACGATCTTCTAATATTTTGTCGATAACAAAAGTAAGATCATTTTAACGAAACAAATAAAATACGTAAATGGTTTGAACTAATAGTTTTCTAACACACTTATGCTTTCACATAAAACACTAAAACTAGTATAAGTGATTTTATGCTTAAGATATACATATGTACAACAACTAGTGTTTACATATTGGGATAACATATACTTAACTAAGTATATACCAAAATGGGTAAAAACAAGTATATACTAAAATGGGTAAAAACAAGTATATACTAAATAGGTAAAAACTAGCAAATGGTTTTGACCCATAACCCATGGTTTTATTTATACCACTTAACCAAGTTCATTGTATCCTTAAGATACATTGTATCTAGAAAGAAAACCATGGATCAACCCATAACCCATGACCCATGACCCATAACCAAAAATACCCATGGGCAAAGAGGAGCGTTCCACGGATCCCTGGCTTATTGCTAGCCGGATCCCAAGTGGAAGGGATCCGTGGGATCCGGGGAAACAGTAGGATTTTTCCTCTATAAATAGTGAGTCATTTCTTCATTATTCCTTACCCCTTTCTAATACACTTTCTCCTCTGATTTAAATCTCACTAACCTTAGATACAAGAGATCTATGTTTGTAGTTTCGTTTTTGTGTGATCTTTTAGGTTCCTCTTAAAGGCAAGATCACCACCTTTGAAGTCGAGCAAGCTCAAGTCCATGGGTTGCCAAGCTTCTTCATCATCAAGGCTACTAAAGTCCTCTTGTTGATGATCTCTTTCTTTCTTCAAAGAAGTGTAGTGTTGAAGACATTAGTGAAAGATGTCTCAAATGTCAAGACAAAGATATTAGTGATAACGCTACACGCGTCGTTCGGGGTCAAGGAAACTTCCTTTTCTTCGAGCAAGTTTTATAACACCCTAGGCAGTGAACCTAATCGTTGTAGTGTAGTAATTAGGGTAAGCCACGGTATTGATATCGTTCTCTGGGAATAGGAATGCTAGTAAGGAGTTACTACGCTAAGGTTGAGGTTGAAGAAGATTATTTTTGTATTTTTATATTTTATGAAATAGAAAGGTACTGAATCTCGGTATTGGATTTGGGGGTTGGTATTTCACCGATTACTCTACTATTATCTAATTATCTAAACTAAGGTTGTTGGGAGTCTATGTCTAATTAATGTGTGCTCGTATGATAGTTTAAGGATGTGTTTACTTAGGTTTTACTACTCCTTAATTATCTCCTATTGATGGTTGAGTTGTCACGTCCTTATTCTTAGTTGCGTTGTGTGTCTAAAGTTGTAGGGTATCCGTTTCTCCCTAACTCTTCGAACTTACCAAAGGGTCTCGTCTACAAAACCCACTAGGGATGATAAACTCTTACTCTAAGGCACTCTTTGGATGGTTTAGCCTACAACTACTCAGGTAATCATATTCTAAGGTTCACAAAGATGAATCAAGCATTAAGTACACAACGAATGACCTATCGCATTACTAGATCATTAGTCAACTAAGATAAGAAACAACCAATCAATATTCAATAATTAAGTTTCATATTCCTAAGCAAACACACAAGTAAATTAGCGGACATGGAGAACATGCAAGCATACACACAAATAATCAAAGACATAATTGAATTGATGAAGTAAAGACTTATCTTGATGTAAAATAGGGTTTAGAACCCTAAAATACTGTATAAGATACCCTTGGTTCGGTTTTAGGTTTTACCCAAAAGACTCTCCCTAAAACCGAAAAATTGATTCTATATATAAGATTACATGTGCGACGGCGTCACCTTATGTTTCGTGACGCCGTCGTGTCGCCGTCATTAGGGTTTCGCCTAGGCCACTTTAACCTTGCGACGGCGCCACCTTATGCCCGTGACGCCGTCCTCTTGACTTCGACGCCGTCTGGTCACATCTAGGCCGCCCGAGTTGCGACGGTCTACTCCTTTAAAGCCCGACGCGTCTCTTGAAAATACGAGTTTTGTCTTCGACCGTCACAAAATCCCACGACGGCGTCGCAGTTAAGCGATGGCGCCGTCGCCTTCTATTTTCAGCAGACTTTGAGTGTCTCGATTCGACTTTGGCCATTTTCTTCAGATATTCGCCTTTTCGTCCAAATAAGTGCCATTCCAAGATTTTGCCTTCAAGAGACCTAAAAAGTGAAAAGGAACGATATTAAGCAATAACGGATACAAAAGTGATCAAATAAGGGCTAAAACGACCCTCAAAATGGTACCTTTAAAACCTTATCAAATATCCCTACACTTGGTATTTGCTTGTCCTCAAGCAAATGTGCTTTTAGCCAATTAATTTATAAGTTAGGGGTCATGAAGCATTAATTCAAAACGGTCCACAACACATATAAGCCCCGCAAAAGTCATAACAAGCACGGAAATTACATACTAGCACCTCACATGGGGTGTTTGGATACTCTCATCTCTCGGGTGTATATGAAATATATCAAGTTGGAAATGGAAGATAAACACTCATTAACCGGTCCTAGTACATAGATTACCATAGGCTTGAGAATAGATCAAACCTCCATCGCTTTGGCGTAAGCACCTAGGAAAGACTATCAAAGAGGTCTTTTAAAGGGTTGTAACGTTAGGCTTACGGTAGGGAAACAAGGGTTTGGTGGGATAGGCTATTTTGTGGTGGAAAGTCAAAAATCTCTATGTTAAATGCATACGAAGAATGGCGTTGCTAAGCCAAGACTCGACACTCTAAAACTCTAGGTAACAGAAATAAACAAACATAAATTTAAAAGATAGATGTAGGATGGTAGCCCGTATTTTTTTTAATCACTCTATTTTTTTTCTTTTTCTATTTTTTTTTTTTTTTTTTTTTTTTTTTTTTTTTTTTTTTTTCATACACTTTTACTCTACCATCCTCTAAGGTAACATCAAAATGATAGGGATTTATAGGCACATCCCTACACTTGAGTTTTATTATTCTAACACTAATTTGACCCGAATTGAAAAGATCAAAACACTTGGGTGCATTATTATGCAAACAAAGGAATTTGAATTTAACATTCCCTTCCGTCATTTCATAAACTTTAAATTTTCCCATGAATCCCAATCGTCCCAAAATCGTATACAAGGGATATGACTCGACTTAGCAACTCATGCAAGCAACCGGATAATTGAACTAAGGGTTTAGGGTGATAACAATAATGCACTAAAAGTGAGTGCATATAGGGTAGGCTAAGGCGATTTGGGTGTATATTTGGGGTGGAGTGTAAACAATGCTCTTCATTGATATTCCGAAAACCGAAACATCACGAGAACCGCGAAAAGGATAGGCTCGAGGGGTTAACTAGGGTATCGTGTACTAAAGATGAGTACAACGCAAAGGGTGTGGGGAATTACTCAACCGATGTGGAAGAAGTAATTATATAACGGGTATCAAACAAGGGTTGTCCTAATGCCTCTTATCATTTAGTTATTCCTAACTACACAAGTGTAGCCTCACTTGCGATCTTGGAATGCATCACAAAACAAGTTCTAGAATCTAATATACTACCGGTTCACACTCTAAGCATTAAAGATGAATGCTTTTAATTCCTACTAATCTAAGGGCGATCCTCACATTTTTGGTGGAATTTGGGTGGTAAAGAGTTTTTGTGCTAGTCATGCAACTTCCTATCCGTGAGACGCTTTTGTTAAGACTAATGGCCCACTCCTATATGTCATGAAATTTTTTTAAATTTGGTGCCAAAATTACCCTAACCGACATTTTCTCATGGTTTATTACACAAATGCACTTAGACAAAGCAAATAATCAAGGATAAGCATAGTTTCAAAGTTCCCGTTTTATTTTCCCTCCCTACACTTAAACTGAACATTGTCCCCAATGTTCCCCGAAAGTATCAAAGTTATGATAATGGAAGGTAATTAAAACGAAGAAACTAATACTCCCCGATTAGCTCGGTAGGATCCGTAAAGTGGTGGTTAAATCCTTTCCAAGAGAATTATTGCGTGAAAAGCTCCTTCCAATCTTATGTAACTTCTTCTTGACAAACTAAACTCGCACACTTGAAGAAAACAAACGAAACATTCGCGTAAAATCGGCGGTAATAATATATATAAGACTCGATTTAAACTAGGATATAATGCTTGTGGAATGGATGTTTACTGAATTTCTAAGAAAATTAAGACCGAAAATTCCAAAATTTATAAGTAGCTCGTAAAACGAGAAAAAGTAATCGATATTTTACTCCTTCGACGCCGTCGGTTGCAATCTGACGCCACAGTTGCAATCTGACGCCGTCAAAGTTATCCCGACAAAAGCGGTGCGATTTTCGAAAAAAAATTCGGAAAATTTACATCTTTAGAATCGGAAAATTTCGCAAAAACATCCATTATGACTCGATACAAGCATTTGACTCGAACAAACAAACATATATATCTTTTAGTTAATTGTTATTCTCATGTTTACGTTTCTTTTGAAAACGTGTGTAATCCTCCTACACTTATCCCTTATGTAAAATACCTTTATATGCAATTAAGACGAGGTTAAAAACAAAATAAAGCATTTTACAAATTTAAACATGAGGATAAACAATTAATAAAAGACATATGACACTAACAAGCAAACAATTAAGCATGGGTTGCCTCCCATAAGCGCTTTTCTTTATTTAAGAGTCTTGTAGCTAGACTCGTAGTCGTACTCCTACGTTGCCTCGCTTTGCATCCTTAATGAGAATTCTATCATGTTGACAAATTTTTCATCGACTCTATACCTAGGCCCTGTGGTCAAGCAATCCTTATAATAATGCCTCCTTCTTCCCACATGAATTTATAACCTTTTCAACATCTTCCTTGCTTTTGTCCTCAAAAGCTTTGATGTTGTCTCGATCATAAATGGACAAGTGGCCATACTCGGTTGTTTTCCAAGGCATCCTATAGGTGATCTCATCGGTTCCTTCCTTAAACCTAACTGCTCCATCATGCTTGTTATGGCTCATTCTAGATGTTTCAACAAACGGTTTCCTAGCACTACTTGGGATAAACTATAGTCAATGACGATCCTACATCTTCTAGGACCATAAAATCAACTAGGTAGGTGAAATTTCCTATAAAGACATGCACGTCCTTGACTCTTCCCACAAAGTTGCAAACTCCTCCCGGATACTTAGGGTCTCTCCTAATATTGAGTCGCTCATTCATAATGTCATTGTAGACATCGATGACATTACATCGATGGGAGACTCAGATCTATGTAAGCGTGGTCGACACTCCTATATCCGATCATACAAGGGATTTTTAGGTTCCGTGATTTCCTCCTAATCTTTGGGCATATCCTAATGATAGGTGATCGTGGATTATTGATTATGTATTGATGGTACGCAATCTCTTCCTTAGTGGGGTAAAGATTTAAGTAAGCACTATTTTCCACATCCACGTTGTTGTTTATCATGCCATTGTCCGACCATCGCTAATCATAGAGCCAACTACTGCAGTCACACGACTACTTTCTCAACAACTTCCCTAATTGTACTATCGAATATTTTACGCAAACTCGAAGGTCGGTGTTTCTACTCACATAGCGGCTTCGACGGTTGTGTTGGTTATTGGGTTGGGTTTTGAGTGACATTGATTTTTTTGGTGTTGGGTTATCAATTGGTGGTTGGTTATCACCTTCCATGATGAAAAGTGATGGGTGTTACGAACAAAGGTCACGTAGAAGGGGGATAGACTACGAGAAAGCTAAAAATGAGAAAAATTTACTTGATAGGAATCAAGCAAAGAACCTAAACGAGGTGGACTACTAACTAGCTATTCTATTCCGGCGTGGCGCCTAAAACTTGATAACGCCACACGCGTCGTTCGGGGTCAAGGAAACTTCCTTTCTTCGAGCAAGTTTTATAACACCCTAGGTAGTGAACCTAATGGTTGTAGTGTAGTAATTAGGGTAAGCCACGGGTATTGATATCGTTCTCTGGGGAATAGGAATGCTAGTAAGGAGTTACTACGCTAAGGTTGAGGTTGAAGAAGATTATTTTTGTATTTTTATATTTTATGAAACCGAAAGGTACGAATCTCGGTATTGGATTTGGGGGTTGGTATTTCTACCGATTATTCTACTATTATCTAATTATCTAAACTAAGGTTGTTGGGAGTCTATGTCTAATTAATGTGTGCTCGTATGATAGTTTAAAGATGTGTTTACTTAGGTTTTACTACTCCTTAATTATCTCCTATTGATGGTTGAGTTGTCACGTCCTTATTCTTAGTTGCGTTGTGTGTCTAAAGTTGTAGGGTATGCGTTTCTCCCTAACTCTTCGAACTTACCAAAGGGTCTCATCTACAAAACCTACTAGGGATGATAAACTCTTACTCTAAGGCACTCTTTGGATGGTTTAGCCTACAACTACTCAGGTAATCATATTCTAAGGTTCACAAAGATGAATCAAGCATTAAGTACACAACGAATGACCTATCGCATTACTAGATCATTAGTCAACTAAGATAAGAAACAACCAATCAATATTCAATAATTAAGTTTCATATTCCTAAGCAAACACACAAGTAAATTAGCCGGACATGGAGAACATGCAAGCATACACACAAATAATCAAAGACATGATTGAATTGATGAAGTAAAGACTTATCTTGATGTAAAATAGGGTTTAGAACCCTAAAATACTGTACAAGATACCCTTGGTTCGGTTTTAGGTTTTACCCAAAAGACTCTCCTAAAAGCGAAAAATTCGGATTCTATATATAAGATTACATATGCGACGGCGCCACCTTATGTTTCGTGACGACGCCGTGTCGCCGTCATTAGGGTTTCGTCTAGGCCACGTTAACCTTGCGACGCGCCACCTTATGCTCGTGACGCCGTCCTCTTGACCGACGCCGTCTGGGTCACATCTAGGCCGTCCGAGTTGCGACGGTCTACTCCTTTAAAGCCCGACGCCGCCTCTTGAAAATACGAGTTTTGTCTTGACCGTCACAAAATCCTACGACGGCGTCAGATTAATGATGGCGCCGCCTTCTATTTTCAAGCGACTTTGAGTGTCTCGATTCGACTTTGGCCATTTTCTTCAGATATTCGCGCCTTTTCGTCCAAATAAGTGCCATTCCAGCATTTTGCCTTCAAGAGACCTAAAAAGTGAAAAGGAACAATATTAAGCAATAACGGATACAAAAGTGATCAAATAAGGTCTAAAACGACCCCTCAAAATGGTACCTTTTAAAACCTTATCAATTAGTGAAGGGTATCTATCGTCTATAGGATAAGCACTTGTGGTAGGTGCTTAGAAGTCAAGACAAGAAGCATTAATGAAAGGTGCTTAGAAGTCAAGACTTGAAGCATTAGTGAAAGGTGCTTCGAAGTAAAGACACAAGACATTAGTGAAAGGTGTCTTGTAGATCTAGTCAAAGGCATTAGTGAAAGGTGCCTTAGATGTACATTCGATATGGTGTGTTTCGATGTACTAGATAGACTAGCATTAGATCCAAGGATATTGATGTCCTTGATGATGTTGTAAAGGAGTAGATCTCCTTTGGGATTAGTCGTTGGTGTAGTGTGGTAGTAGTTCCTCCATTGCAATGGAACTAGGTGCTTAGCCTAGTACCTAATAAAGGGTAGGCGACGTTGTGAAGGTGTAGTTCACCTAAGGTGTGAAAGAACTCGGTGGTTAGCCTAGCACCGTATAAAGGGTAGGCGACGTTGTGTTGTGGTTCGCCTTGGTGTGAAAGAACTCGGTATTTAGCTTTGTACTGGGAAAAAGGTTAAGCGACGTTGTGAAGGCTTCTCCGCCATAAGGAGATTGGTGTAGTGTTTACGAACTCTCGAGTAGGTGACTCGGGAGTGGAGTAGGCAAGGAAGGTGTCCTTGTAGCGAACCACTATAAATACTCGCGTTGTGGTTTTGTGCTTCTTACTCTTTATCTTTTCATTACATATCTTAATATGCTTGTTTATCAACATCCAACACACACAACCAAATAGATTGACATAAGTCGATCTAAATAGTTTAAAAGGAAGTTTTAATTGGTAAAACTATTCAACCCCCCATTCTAGTTTTCCACAAATAACATGATGTACATGAAAAATCCTTGTGTCAAACTAAGATTTCATTCATGTTCTACATATCTATTTTTCAAATGATATATCATGCTCTATTAGACTCATTTATTTACCACACATGTTTACATATACTTTAAGGTTGCATGTCTAATTTTCTAAATCTTGCAAGTGAAGTTTCATTCCCAACTAGAGCATAACATTTAGTTTTAGATGGAATGTTACTACCCACAACATATAAGATTTAAAGTAAATAAATATAATACTCCCACTAGCTTTCAGGAATACTTAGAAATTATCTTATTTTAATTTTAAACCAAAACTTGGATTTAATAGTTAAACATAAGAATCATCTCCTAGATGCATGCATATATCCATTCATGGATTCTTGCGGTTGTACATTTCAAAGATTATGTGAATTCATAAAACTCCTTTGTATTACTTATCGTCCTCGCAAAAGCAATCACACAAGAAAGAGTTTTAATATTCCATTGTCATTTTTCATATCAATGAAAATAAGTATGACAATTACCATCTTTATATATATAATGTATCTAGGAAAGAATATTCAATCACAGTTAATTGCTTAAGTGTGATTAATAATCTTGTCACAAGTCATGCATTAAATATATGTACAATATTTTGTCTATATGATTTCTACACAAAGATTTAAACCACTAGGGTTTTTCTTCCTTTGAAGAAAACTCATCTCTATTAAGATAAACCAAGTTTCCAAAGTTGATTATCTTTATGGACAACATCTTAACATTCATAGTATGAATAATTTACCATAATTCAATATTAGGTAATATATCATTATGATTAACAGGTTTACCATGATCCTGTAATTCATATTTCTCATCATATCAAATATCTGAGATATCCTTGTGGATCTATGAATGAGAATTCCGTCATCTTGAGGTCTATCATTTACATGTTTAGCCTCATCATGTTATTCACTAGTGTGTTTTAGAATATTATGTGTTTTGTAATTTAATCTCTTCAAGATCTAAACAAAACTCCCACTTGCTTTTGTAATTTAAAGATTATCTATAAATACTTTAGCAATTAGAACAACACTAAATTGTTTTCTTTTGGGATATTACAAATCACATTAACATTTCGTAAATCTTGTTCGTTAATAACCTACTCCATAAGTAGTTTTAACAGATCAAAACTTCAATATAAGACTCAATGTGATTCATCACATTCCATACTAAAATGGTGTCTTATTAATCTTCTAGGTTTTGAGTTTTATTAAGTATATCCAATCAATACCCAATTTCTAACCTTGATAACTTTTGGAAGAAAAGAGGATATAGTTATCTTGAATAAAACAATATAACAAATGTTTGATTCTTCTAACTGAACATACCATATACATACAGTATTTCATTAGAATTAATATTGTAAGACAATCTAACAATATGTAAGATAAACTTATTTCTTTTGGCTTACCTATTTACCAATTAAATCATCTTAATGGTAAAATAAAATTCCAAGCCAATTGCATGCTTTATAACACAAGTATTCTTTGACCAAGTCAAAAGACATAACAGTTATAATATCTTACTTTATATTATAAGTCTTGTAATAATTAAAAGACTTCATGTTTGTGACTTTACAACGAAAAACATAAACATGTATAATTTAAAGTTATTATGAACACCACGCCATGGTTTCAATTAATTATTTTTCAAGTTAATAAACTATTTATGTCATTCCAAGAATACACAAATATTTAAAGTAACATTAGATTACTTTATTTTAATTATGTCATCCCTTGAAGTGTCCAACTTAAGAAACTGCAAAAGCATCCACGCCCGATCCCACGACAAGTGAAGATTTACCTTGAGATTACAATCTAGCCAAGATCTCACTTAAACTAAAATGTAACTTCAAGTGTTTCTATATTTTGAATGACATAAGACATAAAAGTAGTCTATGTTATAATCTTGACACATGTTCTAAACAAGTCAATCTTATTAGAACGTTAATCTCTTACCTTACGATCAAGAGAATCCATTAATCATATTTGTATGTGTTGTTCCTTTGCACACAATAAATACTTCTCCCACTTATGCATAGAACAACATCATATAGCACACAAACAACACGACTTGCATTTTTTTTTATGTGAACAATATGATAGTGTCATAGATATATAAGTATTACAAGTGCATGTAGGACCACTTAATTATCAAGGAAACGTTCATGACTATCCTTGAGAATATGAATGTCTACATTTTTGAACGTAATGTATTATTTCAAGAAAATCTAGAAATAATCCGAGTTACTACCAAGATAATAAATCTTGTAACTCCCACTGAATTAGACAATGTTACAATAATGTCTTATTCAGTAATACAACATATTCCCACTGGATTTGACAACATTGTAAGTGTTTCATTAACCAGTGAAAATAGCGTGCTATTACGTTGCTACCCCTTTGTAAGACCATTCGTAACAATTACTTAGGTACTAAAAGAGTGTATTCTACTTTGTAGATGATGGATCATCCATCAATGCTATTAACTTGAAAAATTGAGCATGCAATTTCTTTCTTAATGGGTCTACCATCGCCATAATGATGTATAGCACCTTTAATTGGTCAAAGCAAAACAACTAGATACAATATACTAGTTTGTCTTTTACCAATTTTGTGGTAATTAGTCTAGCTTCTAATTTAATAACTCATAAAACGTCATACATGTTTTCTAGTTGACCAAAATGTTATATAAGAATTCAATCACTAACAGAGGGTAATGAAATCTCTTATGGAAAACAAAGTATGCAATTTTCTTAACTATTAAAGTTTGCTATGAGTTATATATTATAATTTAGACAATTCTAATGTTCCTATCATACCTGATGAGTGTCTAAATACTCATCATTTTTGTACCATTTAAACTGCAAAAACATCTGAAAACACTCAGAAATGTATCAAAATGATAAAAATATCACAAATAAGTGTTTTATGTGTTTTAAATGCAAAAATATCAAAATCGGTGAAAACGTATCAAGTTTGCATAATTGGCGCTTTAGTCCCCAAGTTTCAAAAGTTGTCAAAAGCAACCCCTGGTAAAACAAAATAAAGAAAAATGTTATTCAAGGTCCACGAAATATTCTAAGTTGTCAAAATGGTCCTTGAATAAATCTTTTTCAAATGGCGTAAAAGGTCCCTCAAGTTTTGAAATTGTCACAAATAGTCCTTGGAAAATTGAAAATGTCAAAACTAGTCCTTGTACTATTGGAACTTGTCAGTTTTGGCCCTTGTGTGAAATTTTAGAAAATTACAGGTTTGGTCCCTCTAGTTTGGCAGAATTACAAATTGGTCCCTATCATTAATAAGCCATGCCTTGTCAAAACTGTTTTAGACCCCTGCCACTTACAATTGTGACCCCCCTGTCATTTCTATTTTTGGACTGCCAGGTCAAACCAAAGTCAAACCCTCCTTTCCCTCCACCTGTACTGTTTATCTTTCCCACCTGTCTCCTCCAACTTGCCTGCAACTCAAGCCCCCTCCCATCACCTTTTCTCCTTTCCCTCCACCCCTCATCATCACAACCCACCACAATAAATGCCACCCCCCCTAGTTGCTATATCAGAGCCTACAAGTCAAATCCTGTTTTTCCCGCCAAAAAACATGGACAGCTACTATCACTAAAAACTCATCCATTGGCCAAGCTGAGAGGTGGGATTTGCTCAGAAGGACACGTGGAAGATTTTTGGTGCATAAAAGAGGAAGAGAGGCAAGAGAAGAAAAGAGTCTTTAGTTTTTTAATTTTATGTATGTCGTATTTTATTTTTATGTTTTTAATTAAGCTTTAAGCTGCAATCTCTGGTTTCATTGTATCCAATTAAGTTGTTTAAGTGTATTCAAACTGTTCTCAAGTATCAATTAAAGGTTGAACATCATTTCAAGTTTTAAAGTTTACTGTTGCAAATATTAGTTTCAAACTCTCATACCAAGCTTCAAACGACTTATTTCTCAATTTAAACAAGCTTACATAAGCTCATTATAGCTTTTGTAAGCTTGGAACACGATTCTAAGACTTTGGTAAAAGTCAACATAAGTCAATCAAGAAGCAAAATTGGTTTAAGCGGTTTGGAAATGAATGGGGTTGATGCGATTGCTTGATTTGGGTTGGAATTAGTATAGAATAGTGATATTTGGGTTGGTATAAGATGCACAATAAAATTTGGACAATTGTGAGTTTACATCTCATTTTCATTCCTAAGTTAGTTTGCATAATGTGTTTATGTTTGTACTGTGTTGATTAATAAACTTAAACTGTCTATCTAGTTATACTTAGGATATTAGATTTAGTTTAAGTGATAAAATAAGCTATACGATGGTTTACTTAGTATAAAGCGAAAATCGGTTGTATAAAAGAGTGTTTGGATCGAGTTGGCTATATTGAGCTTAAGCTCTTGTTCGCTTGATACATGTCTACTTAGTCTTAATATTGTCCACTTGAACCATTTTTATCATCAAATTGTGTCTGCAAACCTTAAAGGTCAAAATCCATTTTAAACTGTCTCAATTTTAAGTCTGCTAAGAGTTTGAGATATCAAAAACTTGTTATGTGTTTAGATTACATAAGAATAGCTTGCTTCAGGTTTAATTCACCATATAACATCATATTCAGTCATCAAATCAAGATTAAAGTTCACAAAAGTCAAAGTTACCAAATCTGTCAAAAAGTCAAAACTTGTAAAACTCAGTTTTAGCCCAAATGGGGTGATTTTTCATTGATTCATTCTTGGGTCATATCAAGTGAGACTTTTGGTTCTTAAAACCTCAACTGGTCTAGTTTCTTATTAGGATTTTTATTAATTTTTAGAAATTTTTCTCAAGCTTCAAAAGAGCTTGTCAAACAGGGCTTATATCCTGTTATAAAACTCGATCAAAGTCGAGTTTTCTCGACTATTGCAAGGCTTGTCCCAAGCTCCTCGAGCTTTTCTTGGTCCGATTTTTGGTTTAGAAGTAGTTAGCCAGGTCTAGTACAAGTTCCAACATTTGGTTTTTAATTTCAACTTATTTGAGTGACTTATTTTTAAGCCACAAAGCAGTGTCCAAAATCTGTTTTTGCAATTAAGCTCAAACCATCAAATCATAAGCAGTTGCAATTTAGAGGTTTAGGATAGTTGAAATTTGTTGTTTTAGAGTATTTTTAGCTTATTATAGCTTCTGTGAGAGATTGGTGCTCAGTTGAACCCTTGTGCTTATTCCAAGTGCTTATTACATAAGCACTTGCATTGCAGTCTCATATTTCTCCACATAAGCCACGGTTTTTCTATTTTTCTTAGATTCAGTAGATTAAATTAGACTTTTCCTGAAATTTTCATAATTTTCCAACACTGTTTGCTATTTTTCTTAATTTAAAACAGTTTTTAGGCCATTTTAATTAGCTTTTAATACAATTAATTCAGAAAAAGTTCAAAAAAATAATTTTTCATTTTTCTTAGGTTAAGATAAATATAAAAAGTAAAAAAATTATTTTTCCAGATTTTTCATAGTTTAATTTGTAATTTTTAGTAATTTAATTAGTTTTAAATAGTTTAAAATTTATAAAAAATAGAAAAATAATCAGAAAAATACAAAAATAGTTTTGAAAATTCTTTTTTGTTATTTTAGATTTTTCCAAGTCATAATTTTATTTTTCTAGCTTTATTTCATATTTTCTTGTATTTTAGGTTATTATTAAATAGTTAAAAATAGTTTTTAATTAATAATAATTAGATAAATAGTTATAAAAATAATTTTATTTTTCTTAAAATTTTATTTTATCATTAGGTTTGTAAAAATATCATTTCATATTTTTAGGATTAATCTTGAGTTTCACATTTTCTTCACAGACGTCACGTAGTTTTTAATTCAAGTTTTATAAAAACATAAAATCAAAAACATCATTTTGCAAATAGTGATAGCGTTTATTTAAGATAGTTTATCTTTTAATTTCTTTTAATTTGCATTTAAGCCCTGTAATTTACAAAACTTTTCTTTAGATATAAATAACTCAAAATCCTTCTTGATCACTATCCTTAGTGATTATTCGACATCGATTGTGTTAAACACCATTCATCCTCCGTGGGACTTAACGACCGGGAATCCATATTCTCCGATCTAAATTGCATTTGGTGTTTGAACTGTTTTAAGTTCCTTACGGCTGGTCATTCACAAGTGGCTAGCTTGCGTGAGAAAACTTGACGGTTTTGCACCAATCAATACCTTTCTCAATCATGAAAAGGAATAGGATTGAGTCTCACTCTTCTTCCATGAAAAAGAGTCTATGTGTGTCTTTTTAGTAAATTTTTCTTGATCAAACATTTGTTTGAAAACAGAACTAGATCAATTTACCAAAGCCCAAACCACGTTTACGGTTTAATGTAGCATTAATACAATCAAAAAAATTAACAAAATTCAATTTTTAGTATTTTCGATAATTAAATCTTTCAAGAAATCAAAATACCCGTAGGTCAATATTCATATTAACCATAGAATTTTCCTTGAATCTAGGACCCTCATTATCATAGTTTCACCACATCAGTTGATCTGCTAGTGATGAAAGTATAGAATAGGTAATTGTCGAAGAACAATAATTGACAAACAAGTTTTCAATTCCTAAAAAATATGGGATTTACAATTTTGCCAAACAATTATGCAAAACGTAAGCATGTTTTATCCCATCTTATGCCTTAAGTTATAGGTCTCACTAACTAACTTAATTAAGTTGTCTAATTTAGAAGCGCAAATTATTTAAGCCGAGATCTCACACAACATAAAGATTCACCTTGTTATTGTAATCTAGTTCAAGGTCTCACATAACGTAAATTACAACTTCAAGTGTTTCATATCATTAGATGGCATAAACTTAAATTTTAAAGGGTACAATTTTGATGTGTAATCAAAACTTATGTATGAAGAAGCATGCATACATCTTCATAACATAAAAATTTCAAAACCTTACTCATAGTTTTAAATTGCTAAGATTAAATTCTACAAAGTTTTAATCGATCGTTGAGAAACTTACAACTTTGCACTAAGATGCTTCGTACATAGAATAGTTATACTAGGTGGCTCCAATCGAACGCATTGGGAGGCAGAGGACCGTAAGGTCAAGCATAACCTTAGACATCCTTTCGGTGTATTTGTCGCACTTCTTTGAACCCCTTTGAGTTTGTTCAAGTGGGTGAGCCGTTCTAACCATTCATCTGATCACATCAATCGATTAAAAGTTCAAGATTTAATACTTAGAAAACAAATCAAATTTCGCCATTATTTAGTCTATTTAATTTTCTATTCATAAAAAACCCTTTTTGCTTACTAACATGTCATACAATATAAACAAAAAGGCACTTTAATAAAAATTAAACAAACTCAAATAATATATACATATAACTTAACAATTTAACATATGTAACCCAATTAGCCACATGCATAATTATTTCGATAAGAACTAATAAACAATTCTAGGCTTAAAATAATGCATACATCAACTAGGGCTTTCACCTACAAGGTAAGTGAGCCACATGCATCGACAAGTCGATTGCGTAAGCCAAAGTCAATAATATACCAATTAGCACATAACGAATTTTTATTAGATATATTGAGGTCTTCCCCAATTCAACAATTATCAAACTAATAAACATGTGTATATCACTTAACAATTAATAAAACAATAATCCATGGCAAAAATGCATGTTCCACTATGGATTCCTCATAACAATTATAATCCCAAGATACGCATAATACATGGCACATAACAATTATTCATTAAAACCACATAAAAAATATACATGCAATCCTAGGATTTCTACAAGTTTTGCAAAAAAAAATAAAACCTAATTAAATCAATTAAGGTTAATCGACCCAAATTAAAAAAAAATAGGGTTTCAATTTTCAAAACCCTAGAAACCAATAAAAGCATGTAAAAATCATAAAGATTCAATTTTTATGTGTTTCGGTAATTAATTACAACATATTAACGGCTCGTGATGCCACTGTTGGGTTTTACTAATCATAACAATTATAGAAAAACACATAAACATCATCAAAGCATGCAGCGGAAGTAATAGGAACAATACTTGTAAATTAATTAACCGAATTAAAAGTATATGCGTACCTTTTGCGAATAAATGCAACTAGGGTTTATGAAAAACCCCAAATTAAGATCAAGAACTAAGAAACCGTTAACCCAAATAAATTAGGGTTTATGAATGTCGACCCAAACCCTTGTCGACCCACCAAGATATGCAAACACAAGTGTATTTGCTCTTCGTTCTTGTACACACGTATTAGTAGCGAATCAATGAGAAAAGCTAGGTTCTTGATCACGAAACAAATCTATCACTTATGTTATGTTCTAGAAATCGACACCCAAGGTGTTTGGAGTGTGGAAATCGATTGAACACAAGAGAGGGAAAGATGAAGAGAAGATATATTAGTTAGGGTTACAAGAGATGGAAAAATAAATCACAAACTATTTGTATTTATAGCCTAATAAACTTGGAGGACAAGTTTGAGTGAGAATAGGGTTTAGAAACTCAACCCACGACCGATTATGAACCCAAGAGGGATTCTAGAACCTTTCCGACTTCTATTTTCATCTCTAGTCCTTTAACTTAATATTTAACGACCGTTAACCGAACTACGTTAAATACCAACTCTCGTTAAGTGTTTTATTCGTGATCAAATAATTAAATATAACATTTTATATATTAATTATTTATACATTGATTCTCATACGTAATGTGTGCAATCCCGAAGTCTCGATTTCGAATCCGGACATACGCATACTAAAATATAGGGCAAATAGCTAAAAAAAGTACTAAACTTGCCACCCTTTCTTCTTCAGGGTAGCGAACAAATTTTTTTATTTCTGAGGGTAATATACTTTCAAATTCATCTTCTTTAGGGTATTTTCATGAACAGTTGGACATTTTTGCCCCTCTTACCCACAAGAGCAAATGATGGCAAGTATGATACTTTTTTATAATTTGCCTAGTTTTTAATTATGTTAAATTTTGGATATGTATTAAGATAAATTATTTAATGATTTATAATTGTGTTAAATCTATGATAAAAATGTTTTGTTTTAAGTTTATACTATTTAGTTATTAAGATAATTTAGTTCCACCACCACTTCCATTTGCATAGGACATGAGTTTAAATAAGTATCGCGTGCATGGCACGTGTGGGGTTCAAATAAGCACTTTTAACCCTTACCATTTAAAGGAAAAAGTTATAGCCATTTCATCATTTCATTTGTATATAACACAATTCATTTCACATTTGTAAGCGGTTTTGATTTTGTAATTCTCTCTTGTAATAAACTTCTACAAGTCAAGAAGCCATAACAAATCCCATTAACTAATTCTTGAGCTCAATTCTTATTTGAATCTCCTTGATTCTGTAAGAGTGTATCAAGTGGTATCAAAGCGATCAATTCGGCATCTTAACCCATAAACCTATTGAGTTTGATCGTCACGATCAAATTTTGGCCAAAATACATTCGTTTCCTATCACAAATCGTTACCCTTGTTAATTCTTATTCCGTTTTCTTAGCCAAAACACGTTTTCCATCTGGCTAGTACATTATTTATTATTTTAAAAAAAGTATCATACTTGCCATTTCCTCTTACGGGTAATAGGGCAAAATGTCCAACTGTTCATGAAAATACCCTAAAGAGGATTAATTTGAAAGTATATTACCCTCGAAATAAAAAATTTGTTCGCTTCTGAAGAAGAAAGGTGGCAAGTTTAATCTTTTTAAACATTACCCTAAAATATATACATAACCTTTGAGCATTATGGGAATCAATCAATACACACTTTACATAATTAACATTTCGATCTGTTAATTCACATTGTATTCATGAATGATTATATATATATATATATATATATATATATATATATATATATATATATATATATATATATATATATATATATATATATATATATATATATATATATATATATATATATATATATTTTAGGTTTAATTTGGCGTTAATAATTTGGGATTTACATCGAGGTGGTAGGTAAGCGGGCGGCAATTTTGCATGCCACCCCTCTCGAATAGCAAACCCTATTCTATCGAAAACATAATCGTGACCCCTGGGCCGATATATTCTTCGCGAACAATCTTACGAACCCGATCCAAGAAGCGCGGCTTTAGGGGCTAAAGAACCAAAAGTGTCAAAAGCAAAAGGAACAAACACGTGTTGATTCTCGGGCGAGCTTTATCATGTTTGTCCACTTTCTTTATCTCACCTTCATATGACTGCCCACCAGTAAACCCATTGCCAGAAGATCCACGAGGGGACACACTGATGAGGTCCACACAGCATGTTTCCCGCCCATCCAAAACCAAAACATCGGTCAGTAGGAGGACCTCCTCAATAGGTCAGTAAGGAAATTTACGGAGCTTCCTTTTCACCGAAATCCCGCCCTCAGAAGGACATCAAACAACACATCCCGCACCAAGTCGTGACGGGTTGAAACCCGGAGCTCTTTGCGGTACAACATGTTCCCCAAACTTGTCCAAGGCGACCTTATGACACGGGGCAAGGCTCGTCCCACTGGGAACAACGGATCATTAGGCGATATTTAAGGATCGCCTATATTCGATTGGAGACATGTCTTTGCCTAGCCCTCAATAGGGATGACGGTAAGGAAATCTGTGTGCGCGGTTCTGCAGACATTCCATATGACCTTCTGTCAGCGGGACAAACCAAAGTCCATTCCCAATTCAGGAGATTTTACGATGAGGGCACTCGCCAAAGTTTCTGAGGTTTTGGGGGCGGTGTCCTTACTAGTGAAACCGCCAAATCAAAATCTGTGAGGAAGCATGCAACGCCCCAGCGCCGCCCATAATCGGGGTCGAGGCTAGAAACTCACATTATACGCAGGATATGATCCCGCAACTCCCATGATTGAACCCTTGAAGCAACAAAAGCATATGAGGAGACATCTTTCGCTGAAAATCACCAAAAAAGGGGCCCCCACAAGTAACGATATCTTCAACAGCACTCCTTAACCCATTGTCAAACACATCCACTGCCTCATCAGAAAAAGAAGGTTGGCAAGTGCGTAACCCAAACAAAAACTTAGCAACTCCCATACAAGAGCGTAGAAGGAGAAGCTCACTTTGAGGGTCCTCCAGAAGGGAAGGCGCTTCATAAGTTCCACCGCACGCCAGTTCTTTTAACCGCCGAGCGCTAATAAATTCCTCATCCCCGCCGTGACCCCAAGAAGTTTCACCCTTTATCGCCTCCTATCTCCACGGAAATAGACCTTGTTGCATCTTTAAACCATTACGGAAGGCGGAAAACCTCGGTTTCTGGATGTTAAGCTTAAGCCCAAGACAGGCCTCCGTCGAATAATATTTAAAGCTTTAGCAACCTCGGTGCGTTACCAATTAAGGTGCCATCATCAAGGTACCAAGCACGAAAGGAGGGAACAACATTCTGGACCCGTGAACAAGGGGTGTAAGGCTAACATAAAAGAAGAGGACCTAGGGGTCCCTTGTTGAACCCCTTAGTAGCCCCGAGGCAAACATCTCCGACATATAACTTTGGCGGGTTGTCGTAGAGAATTGAACCCGAGGGCAATCGAAGGGCAT